>BGPT01000643.1:142307-173052 GCA_003297045.1 Symbiodinium sp. clade C Y103
TTCGCCCCTACCCCAGGGTCAGCTGCGCCCCTACCGCCCCCTTCCGTAGGGGCAAATGCGACCACAAGTGAGGTAGGGGCAAATGCGACCCCCGTTCCCTGTTCAACCCCCTATTTGATGTTCAAAACTCCCAAAAAGCCTTGGATTCCAACTGGTCACTGCTGAACAGGTCCCAGGCTCCGGGATGTACAGCTCGTAGCGCTGACCCAAGTAGTCCACGGCTAACAACCTCGGGGCGGCAAGAAATCCAGCCGCTTTTTACGTATATTATACTGTAAAAAATAGGTATATGATACATGCATATACACACACATAAAATACATTTTGACACTTTAGCCCTAGTATCATCTCTACGTAATAGTTACTTCTTATAGAGTAGTACCTGCAAAGATTGGTACATAAACAAGGTTGACGTGTGTTGATGTCTATCAACGCATGCGGTTTTACCTTTTACATCCTTTTACCAATTTCCAAAACAAAGTTTCGCGAAACAAGGAGCCTCGCATCATGAGATGTTGCATAGGTGCCCGCCCCTCAAACGAAGAAACGTGATACCCATTCAACATCGATAATTTTTCGAGCGAGACCTATTAGAATCAGCGTTGGGCAGAATCTGCTCACAAAAACAATGTAGAAGATTATGAAAGATATTGAAAGATTACACTTGTAATCGATGGCGCGGTCACGAGTGCATTTCTAGTCATTCCTTTCCGTCAAGACATCAACCGTCCAGCATCACATGGCCACTCTTGGATACCATCCGATACCCGGACGCACGCAAAACAAACAAAACAAGTGGTTAGGAATTAGTCAAATATTCCCAAGTACAATAAATTGCCCAACAATGGTTAGTAAACCTACAGCCCTACCCAACGCAGAATTTGAAGCAAGAGATGTTCATGCAGTACGCCACCCATCCAGTCGCTTTCCCCAGATACACCCGAGGCCCTCGCTGGCCGGGGCCCATTCCTTCTGGCACCAAGACCTCGATTTCTTGAGTCTGACCTTCCATGCACGCCTCAGAGCGACTAGAGTCGGGAGTCTGGCAGACAGCGAGCTCAGTCCCAGTGCAGGTTATTTCATATATAATACGAACAATAAAAATATAATATAACATCATATCATAGAATATAAGCTAGTATAATAATACATACTAATATTAACATATATGCATATTCGTGTGTGTGTGTGCGTGTTTCAGTCTGTATGTCTGTCTGTATGCATGCGTGCGTGCACGTGTAAACTAAAAATGAATGTATATATACACCTCTTATCACCTCTTTATCTTTATATACGCGTATCTTAGAACGACCATAGGAAAATTAAGACAACCAAAAATACTAACAATGATAAAATACAAGTATGGTCATCATCAAACTTACCATACGGATCCATGTGGGTCAAATCCCCAGTCATTGGTTAAGTGGCTTAGCTGGTGACCCTTTGACAGAGGGTAGTCGTTGCAGCCATTTATGATCAATTACATTCTTGTCATGTTTCAACAGGTATCCCATCAAGGCTTGTCTCATCATGTCTCATCACCATCATTGACCTTTGGCTGATTTTGATGCTGGACGATGCAGCCAAACATTGCAACAACACTTTGGACCAAGGTGAGCCAAGATTCTCCTGCTTCCTGTTGTTGTCTTTGAACCTGGTGCCACTGGCTGTTTCTTGTGATTGCCGTCCCATCTGAACAGCCCCCGGCCTCTCCAAACATGAGCTGCAAGAAACTGTCGTACTCCTCTGAGCTGGTGATTGCCTGCACCCGAGGGATGCAACGTGTGACCATGGCTTGCCATGATGATCGCTGGAATCGATCCGCTTTAACTAGAAGTATGGACACGTGCAAGACCTTTTTCATGGTGGTTACATGACATATCACCCTGCCAAATGAATAGCAAATCCTTCGCAAACTTTCAAAGTACAGCACTTCAATCAAGCTCTTGTCAGCGCCTGTGATCCACAAATGGGTTTGTCTGAAAACATGGCCCCTAAATCTTGGTGGTTTAGCACAGATTATTCATGGTTTATTATCATGTGTCCTTTATTTCCAATTCTCAGACGAATCCAAGTACCGTAAAGTTGGCTATGTGTCCCATTGACCATCTATGTAGGTGGTTGAAAGTCCATTAAGCCACACTTTGCCCCAGCCTTGATGTAGCCGTACAAGTTCTCAGAGTCGTCCCCCAGATTTTCTTCTATCTCCTTGCACGAGTTTTTTTGTGGTTTAAGGTGTTCAACTACTTATATACCGTCTGGGATGCACGTCCAAGCGAGGATTCCATTCAAATTCCCACCGAATCGTGAGACAATATGGGAAATCCTGGGGGGATCATAGTAAAACGACTCCAAAATTCTGAATATTGCTGCGAACTCCAACCTGGTTGATGGGGAATGCCACAATGCTGCAATGTGCTTAGTTTAGACCAAATAAATCATTCAGTTCATGCCGTTCGTTTCCACAGACCTCTTCCAGACACCCACCCTAAAGGTCCTGAATGTAACCACAGAGCTCATGAAAACTGTCTTCCTTGGATGAGTCGACAAATTTTGGAGTGGATGAAGAGCACGGTACGAGAAATCGAAGCAGCCACTCAGCCCCAGAATGGCTGAGTGGCTGCACCCAACAAATCTACCAATACGTGCTCAATCGGTTTGCTGTCGTGACCTGAACATAAAGTCGTGGACTCAGTTGGTTGTTGCTTCTTGAGGCCCTTTGAACAACACCAAAATGCTTCAACGAGGTGTTTAGGCAATATCACACTCCAAGGAGGACAAATATCCCCCTCTTGGTTTCACCGTGCTTTAGCCAATCCCAGAACATCCCAGAACCATTTCAAACCAGTCCAGCCATCGTCCCAGACTTCAAGCAGCTTCAGAAAATCAAACATCTTCCAGAAACATGATCTTTATCTCTACCCCTCTTGAAGAAACCATTCAATGTTGGGTAAGCGGCCTGATAACCTGGTGCAGGTCAGGATCAGTCCCGTCTGTGGCAAATTTACGATTGAATCGAGAATAGGGATTTTTCCCATTGATAACGGAGATGGCTCCCAGTGAACATGGGAATGTTCCACCATTTTCCCATTTCCAACATAGATGATGCTTGATTTCTGAAGCGTACCCTCTGACAAATTCACAAAACGATGTGGAAGTCCCTGGTGGTTGCCCCTGCGAAAAATGATCTGCAAATGGTGGGTGTGCCATAGCTATGCCCAGACTCAGTCATGTCCAGTGAGTGCAAGATGGTCTGGAGGTGGCTCTCGAACATCTCTCGGTACTCCTTGTGATACCTTGAGGTTGCACCCTCCACAAAAAAATGGCCGGGAGAGCCAATCTCAGTGGAGGAATCTTGGTCCAAAGTACCCTCCAGCAATCAAACGTGGCAATGGAAAATGGCCAATTTACAGTCTGTATAATTAGGTGATTTTCCCACTAACGCCTTCATTTATAAAGGATTTCCTATTGCTACGTTTGACTATCGGAGGGTATGTGTATTGTGATTCAATGTGGTATTTTCAAATGCGCATCATGGCCCCTGGGGAAGCTGGTGAAGTCCATGATCTGTACCTGTTCAAGTAGGACCTCCCCTTTGCCCGCTGCAACACAGCTGGCTGTTTTGTGCAAATAGCGCAAACATGCGCAAACATTGCTTCAAAGCAAGCTGCAAAGAGGTCTGAAAAGGGTTGCCATTAAAAAACTACGAGTAACCTAATCCAGAATGATTTTATAAGATGTGTGCTCTGCAAAATCATGTGTCATAAAGTCCACCCACCGAAATGACTTAACAAGCAAATTCAGATTTGCTGCAAAGATACCAGTCAATCATAACCCAAATGCCACATTGATGCCACATGCACAGGCTTTATATCAAGTAATTACAGAAAATTCAACGTAATTATAAGTAATTATTTTTGTCATCTAATGCCAAATAATTAACTAGTAATTATTATTATCATCTATTATCAATGCCAAATAAAAAAATACAACTCACAAACCTTAGCCATCAACCGCCTAGCCGTGTGCCATCGCTGCATCCCCAGCGGCTCCGTCCAAATCAACGGCTGCGACCCGTCGGGGCACGTGGCCTGAAAGGCCGAGGCCCTCTCCGCAGCGAATTGCCTCGAGGGATGGATCGAAAAATTCGGACCTGGGGGAAACCAAGATGAACCAAGCAACAACAATATGGACTTGGGAGATGCTGGGGATATCATTTGGAATGTACTTGGAATGTACTTGGGAGATACTTGGGAGATAATTGGGATATACTTGGAATATACTTGGAATATACTTGGGATATAGTTGGGATAGTCCACAATGGGGATATTCACTGGATTGGTTTCAGGGAAAATCGACTCCGGAAACCATGATTGTTACCAGCAAGTTTAGGGATTTCATGGGGGTGCCTGTAAAGTTTCCAATCATCCAAGTCTGGGATTGATGGGATGCAAAACCAAATGTATTCCCATTATATGGATACCACATGATATAACCAACAATTTTTCGGGGTAATGATATGGAGACTCATGGCATATCTGATGAGGTTAACAAGACCTCAGGGATTTATTCTATAGGATATCACCATATATCACCAACAAAAAAGGGTCAATGAGCAGGATGATTCCGGGAAAAACCAAACAAGGGTTCATCAGCTTGCAGCAAACGGATTTCACCCACCAATTTCTGGCGGATGCTTTACCCCGAGCAAAATGAGCTCGCAGATCGCGAGCTCATGAAAAGCAGTATGTTCTACAATCTCTCATTGAACTCCCGATGATGCATACCATCTTACCGTATAGCATTCTTCATATAATATGATATATAGACACATCTGATCATACGAACTGTCTCCATATGGAAGATCCAAGAAGAATCTGGCAGCTGCGGCAAGGGGCTGGACATAGGCTTGGAAGTTGGCATCATGAAATCCACGCCTTGGTGCGTCAACTTAAAACTTCAGAACAGTTCAACAGGTGTGCCCCAGGGAACTACATCGCTCAGTTGGTGAGTTTATAACTCCAATAAATTCCAACAAGTTAGTGTTTATGGTAGATGTATCCAAGTTAATGAGGGTCATCAACCAACTTCTTCCATTGTATGCGGAGGCACCACTTTGTGGATGTCATTGGGGGTTCATAAAAACAACTATGAAAACATATTGCAAATTGTCCCTGAAACCAATTCAATGAGGGGTCATCAGGATGCCTTCGCCAGAACACGAAGGACAGCTTCCAGAAAAGCTGGTTTAGTAGTATTGAAACTCTCTCAGTGGGGGTCAAAGACCAAGGGGGCACACGAAAGCAGAAAGAATCAACAACGCACCCAAGTTGCCTAAATGCGTCTTTCTCCGTCTTCTCGGCATCTTGAAGTGGTTTGGTGCGGCGCTTTTCAGCAATGAAAAGAATTCGCGGCGGTGATGCCTTCTTGTAATTCAGATAGGGTCTTCATCAGGAGTCAAATCTTCGTGTGTTAAAGAACAACATGCCCGAACATGTTTGATACCAGTGCACGTATGTCTATATGATTCTATATGTTTCTATACGTATATATAAAAATAATATTACATGTGTATTTACATAGGGCAACATTGGGTTGCAACTAGCACCCATTATGACCATTTGCTAAGTATCAACCTGCAGCAATTTTGAGGTCGTCTGCAAATACGGTATCACAACACTTGATGATGAATCATCATCTCTTTCCCCCTTAAAACTGTCTCAATTTGGTGGCGTACTGATACTTTATGCCAATTCTCAGGCAGAAAAAGTATCGTATCAAGTTATATATAGTTTCTTGTATCTCCCACCATCTCCCCATTGTACCCTTTGGCTGGCTAGACTCCGTGAAAACCCCATGTCAAAGCAACATGAAGAATAGTTTTGTTTGAAAATAGGGAGCCAAAAAAAAGCAGACTTATTGTGGTTTTCCCCAGGTTTCCCTAAAAAATGGCCATACTTCGGGGCCCATCCCCGATTTTCCAGACAAACCCATATCATCAGTTGGTTGGTTTGTATATCATATATCCCAAATATATTCCACGAATATCCCATGATATCTATTGATATCCCTATATTATTTGACTACCCTGTAGAAAACCCGCCATTTAGTTCCTTGATTTTCCCAGCTATAAACCTCCATTTTAGGGGATTTTCCAGCTTGCCATGTTTTATGACACCGGAGGATAAACAGTTGGTTGGTGTTTATATCCCACATATAAATAACTATATATATATATATCATATCTCATATTCCAATCATATATCACAGTAGTATATTCCAACAACAACATCCCAATATTAGTTGGTTGAACCTATGTGATCATCCGGTTGGCTCCAAATTCCAATCATAGACCATCCCATGTTGGTTAAAACATCTTCCAATAATATACTCCAATGAGAATATTCAAAAATATCAGTTAAAACATGTTGAATCCTTCCCAAAATCCCCAAATGGGTATGAAAATAGGCTATACCCCCAATGAGTTCGCCATTTCATGGGGACAAAATGATGATTTTCCCCATGGATTCAGAGGTAATGTGGGTAAAACAATGTAAAACAATAATAAACCATCCCCCAAATCACCATAAATAGGTTCTATAAACCATCAAAATATGGGTGGTTTATTATTGTTTTACCCACATTACACTTTTCTCAAACAAACCCCACATCATCGCGAAGTCACAGCACGGGCTCCAGGCTGGAGCCTCCGCCGGACATCGCTTTCAGCCGCTCCATCTCCCGGTCCAAGTCATCGAACGACGTCATGGCAGGGGAAGGCGATGCCGGGAAAGGCGCCCAAGAATTGGAGCCGAAATTGGAAAGTGGAATGCAACTGCAACATGTATCTTCTAAACACTATTCTAGAATATTCTAGGGCACTAATAGATACGATTACTAAACTATGGCAGAAAACATTGTTTTTGGTAGGAGTTAGGAGGCACATGGAGGCACTAAAGCCATGCAAAACACTCAATTGCAGACACTAATTGTCGCGTGGCTGTTTCTTTCTCTCAATTGTAATTGTTTTCAATCTCTGTGGCAGCTGGAAGGTGTTGGAAGGCTTTGGAAGGTGTTGGAAGGTGTTGGACATTCTGGCATGTTTCCTGCAGTTGTTTGCTGCGTAATTCTGGCACAAACGCAGAGCCAGGAAGCGACCGAACATCTGCCACATGACAAGCAATGACCAGCCACAATGGTGTTTTCAAGCTGCGATGTGTGGCCAATGACATGCAATGACCAGCAATGATCACATTCATTCTCCACAAGTATTCCCCAAGTACTCACTTGTAACCCTTGTCAATTGCATAAATTAGCAGAGTTCCAAGTCCACTTCAATGATCCTTGGCCTATCTTAATCATGTTTTGGTTGTACCCACCGGCTACCTCTACCCAGATCCACCCGTCTTAGGCGCCCAACGGTGCGGGTAAAGGCATCGAAGGCTTGGTATTGCGCAGCAGAGCGCCGAGCCAGGTAGACGTGCCGCCTGCAGGTGCAGTGCAGGAACCAACGAAACTCCTTTGCGACTAGAGGATAAGAAACCGGAAAAAAAACGAAAAAGAAAAAACAACTTCAATTAAAAGGCGGATTTGGCGGGAGATATGAAATAATGATAAATAATGTGAGTTCTTGACCACAACAAATTGGGATAAAACAAACCGCGATTGAGGATTTAAAGGAGTTGGTGAATCCTCTCAGCTGAATCAGTGGCGATTACATGCGATTGCTGATTTTAGAACTGGATACAGTACTATAGGGCTATAGGGTAAACATCCCACTCCCAAATCTGGGATAAACCGTGGATTCTTGAAGGGAGGTTTCAACGACATCGAAGTCTGGGGCTTTGCAACTTATAGTGGCCATGGTTGAGCATCTTGTATAATGCTAGGTATGTGCATATATACACATGCGTAGTCATAGTACACAAACATACGATACACACATAATATATATATATATATCAAAGCATGCATGTAGATGCAAATATATCCACAAGATAGTGGAAGTCCAACAACAACCCCAATAAGATGGGAAAATATGGAAAACGTAGTGGAAATTGTAGGATGATGATGGGATGAGTATGGGATATATGATATATAATACTATATAATCAAAATAAGCCATTCCCATCGGGAGGTTATCATTTGGTAATATTTGGTATACCATCTTTGCGACGATGCCAAATGACCCCGAAACACATCCAAACACATGATCGCTGGGATTGTTTTTGATTTTGTTTGCCACATCATTCCAACAATAACCAAACCCATACCCTAAAAATCCTCAGGCTCCCCATATGGAACCCTATAATAAACAGTTCCATTGCTAAACCAACGTTTCCCCGAACCTATTCCAAACTGACTGGGTTCGGAAGACATGAAATGAGGTGGACAACAGAAGGGAAAAGATCTCCAACAGAAACAGGAGGAGACCAACCCAAATCATGTCACCTCCGAAAAAACTCGGTTCATCAACTAGGGGGGTGGGGGCACCGCTAGGAATTGCTCCCCCCCTGTTATGGTAATTAGAACGGTGGTTGATTGATCCTGTGTTAACATAACAAATGTCAGGTATGAACCTTGTCCTTCAGTGTTAAGTGGGAGAGGTTGGCTCGCATAATAATCCGAATCCCATCCCCCGATTGTATTGCATAAATACACCCCCATATGGGAACACAAAATGAACGGATCAGTCCAATCTCATTCAGGGGGAAGGGATTACAAGAAAACGCGGCAATTAGTAATTGGAATTTTACAATGCGACAACTCTTGGTATCTCTTGCCCACATGCAATTGATATGGGCAATGCCCTTGGAAAAAAAAAAAAAACTAGGTTTCCCTTGTTTGATACCCCTTCAGTGTCTGGCCTTCTTTCAATTGGCATCTGCATGAGCTCGTACCTCATCCGGACCGAAGACATGACCCCATTGGAGACCGCTACCTTTTGATGTGAGCAGATCAGACTTTCATGGAAAAAAAAGGTATGGGGATTCAATCAACCCCCCAAAGTGATCCCCCAATAATAGATGCGAAAAAAATAAACAAATGGTTGTTGGTGGTTTAAAAACCGCCCTTCATAGAAACACACATTCTTGGGGGTCACCTTACTTGGAGGATATCCCATGATATTCTCATTCTATCCTATAATACACAAAAAATATATTGTTTATCTTGTAATTTATATACCTCTATTTCTGTTGGTTGAATCCCCATGTGGCTTGCAGCTGCTGCCGGGCACAATCCTTGCCGGTCCTCTGCATGCGCCTGGCCAGGAGCTGACAATTGGGTTCAGGGGAACGCCCCATATTTTGACACTTAATGATCTTAGTGTAAGGATTTAAAGTTCACAGGAAATACTGGAAATTTACATATTTGGAGGTCAACATGCTGGTGTTTTCCTGTGGATTTCCATATCCTTCAAGTAAACCCATCACAACTTGGGGATGGATCTATATATAGTCAAATGTCGACATGCTTGGGTCACAACGAAATCATTGATTCCCTTGGAAAATAACCATATTTGCTGACAAGTCTGGCTGGTAAAACACAAATATTGACTCAAGTCTCTTGCTTCTCAACCAAGGTCCTCTTGCGCTGCCCCAGAAGGAGGAACCCCCAAAAAAAAACTCGTGAAAATTGCCCATGTGCGGTCTTCTTAGACCTACCATAATGATCGCGCCAGTATCGCCCATACGTTTATCCAGGATCTTCAGTCCCGATTTCTCCATTCAAAACGGTATATCGACCTACAGCTGGACCATTTCGGTAGCAAACCTTGGCACATATTCCAGCACCATGGAGCTTATGCGATGTGTTTTATGGACACAATACGCCCCTCTAGTAATCAAACATGGCAATGAAAAATCCCCCAGTTATAGCTGATTTCCCCACTGAAACCTCAATTTTTAGAGGATTTCCAATTGCCACGTTTGATTTTTCGAGGGTATGATAGAACATCATCCATCGGTATATGCGGCCACTCAGAGCGCCAGCATGAATTGGCGCTCCTCCTTGAACCAGGGATCAATGGCGCGTTCCTCGGCATCCACCACAGGTTTGCCACAGGGCTGGCAACAGAACGAACCAATGGAATATGATCAACTGCAACTTCCAGACTGTTCCACAAATTGGGAAAATTAGATAAAATTAGAACATATATTCCCATTTCGTTCGATGATTTAGTTCAATCATTTTCCCAACTATAAACTTCCATTCAGCTCAGGGATTTCCAGCACATCTGAGGCATCCAACAGCTGCCTCGGCCGAAGGGAGCGCTCCTCAGCGAGACCGATGAAGCCGCTTCATGGCTAACCTTGTCACATATGACACTCTAGATATATATATATATATAGTCTATAGTCTATAGTATAGTCTACATTGTATACATTTCATGTTTACATATGTATACTGTGTATCTATATATATATATGTAGATGATGATGATGATGATGATGATGATGATGATGATGATGATGATGATGATGATGATGATATACTTGACAGACGATATAGTGCAATATATGTTTCATGTACAATTCTATTTATAATATAGCTATGTGATTATAGAAACAAATGTACCATCTAAAACTGGGATCTCACATAGTCTGACATGATACAGATTGTATGCACACACACACACATGTATATGGATATGTATATGTATCGCAACTACCCCCAAAAACGATCAAAGTTAGAAAACCCTACTAAAATAGTGATATAATGATAATTCACGGTTCCATCTTTTCCGGTGTTACTATATCTATGTATATTGTTTATCTTATATACATATACAGGCCTATACGCACGCAATCACACATGCATATATGTATATATATATATAATACATGTGTATATGCATATATACCACACATTTTCCAGCCCAGTTCCTATCCATTTCCTGACCACTCCCCAGTTGCAGTTGAGAGCCCGCACCCACCGTGGAACTGGGCTTGGAAGATCCGAAAGGGGCACCGAAGGAACTTGTGGTGGCGCCTTCCGGAAAAGTGGGATGGGTCTTGGTGCAGTTGGGGTTCTTGACTAAGCGGATATGAAATGATGTACTATAAGCATCCAAAACAGAGATTTAAGGGGGCTCAACCAATATCGGGTTGATGTTTTAAATGCTTTATGAATACAATCATCAAAATAGGGATTTAGATGGATTTAGCATATTTAGAATGGTGATATAGTAGGATATCATGGGGAGCAGCTATTGGACATACAGTCACCACGGTGCCAAAACCGCAATCAGTTGGGAACTTCTATGATCGTAACCATAGCATTGCAAATTAAGTGGAATTGCACCTCCAACGTGGATCAATCACCTCTGTAAGTTTCTGGGTATTAAATTTTGATACCCATATCAACGTATGTTCAAATATGTGAAACTACTCAACCTTCTTCGGCAGAAATCTGAGTGTTGCATAGCCTAGCAGGTCTCAATAACGTGTCGATTTCGGCCATTATGGCCCAATATTTGTCTTGCTGGCTGCAAGAGCTCTGTCGCATAGCCACAGACTGACTTGCCCAGGTTGTTTCAAAAATGTAGAAGATGAACTGCAGCAACATATCCCCTCCTAAACAAGAGTCGAAAAAATGTTGCCAACTTCCAAAAAAATTAGACAAACAAATCTACATCTTGCCAATCCAGCATTCTACAAAAACATCTGCATCTGTCAAATCTAAAAGCCTTGGGCCATGGAGGGACCCAGCGAAGCCTCTCGCGTGATCTTGATCTGGTTTCGCACTTCCAGTGAAGGGAACCCGCCTCGGAAGTTGCAGGTGCCAAGCCATTTATAGAATTGCTGGATACCATGTGATACAGTGAGAAAATGGTACGAAAAATGTAAGTTTCATTGGTTTGATGGGAAAATCGTGGGACTACCATGGGAGTAAGGCGATTTAACCAACAAAAACTCGTTGTCAATCAATCACAACCATGATTTTACACAAAGAAAACTAAAACGAGATTTCGGCGACCAAAAATTAGGATTTAACCAACCAAAATGGTGATTTGACCAAAAGAAATCGGGATTTCATCAACAACAAAAAAATGGTGATTCAAGCAACGAATGTTGGGACTTGACCAAAGGAACTCTCAATGTAGAAATGAGGTACTGCAAAACATTGTAAAAACACATCCAAGCCGTTTGCATCAAGACTTGAAGCCAGGGTAAAGCTGCAGATCCCTGAAAGGAAAAGAGAGGAGCCGTAATTTGATCAACCAAAATCAACCAAAGTGGTGATTATATAGCCAACGAAGCATTAAATATTTGGATTTCATCAACCAAAACGATGAATTAAGCACCAAAATGGTGTTTTGAGCAAAAAGACTAACAGGATTTAATCAACCATACTTGTGATCTAATTGACCGGCACAATGTTATTCTGAGGTGAGACTACCCATAAAATGTTTGTTCATGTTTGTTCATAATATACCAGATTCACCAAGATCACCCAGCATAGGTTTAATATGGTTTCATTGGTTCTTTTCCCCAGCTTTGCGATTTACTTCCCATCTACTGAGCTTTCCCACATCACCTGTTGTGACTCCAAGTGTTCGTAGGTTTGCGCAAAGGTGCGCATGTCCTGGCGGATCCGAAAGCAAGGACCGGTTGTGGTCCAAATATCAGCCCCAGATTGTGCGGACCCATGCACATACATGCGGGTCATGTTGCGCATCACTGCCAACATTTGGGTGATTTCGTTGGTAAATGCAGGGGAGTGATTGGACATGGTGTGATTGCACTTGGAGTTACATTTAAAAAAGAAAAATCCACATACAGCGCGACATGATCGCACCAATGCATCTTGCCCAGCACCATCTCTCAAATCTCCTGAAGTTCCTCCCAGGTGGGGATAGGCCTTGCGTGCAGCGGTTGGAATCCAAGGGGGGCCAGGTGTTGTTGGGGTTTTCGTCTGCAACTTATTGACCCTCCAAAAGATGGCAAAAAGCATCAAAAATTTCAGGTCAAAAATAGAGGTAAGTGGTAAGTTACTCTTGCATTTGTTTCATTCTTTAGTGGGTTTGCCACGACATGCTATATTCCTATCCCCCGAAAATATTGAACATCACCCAAATGAAGGCTTGATCGAATGCGTCGGATCAATTCATCTCCGGATCCCATATTTGGGACTTTAATATGATCAGAGAATGGGACTATCTTAATTGGGCATTTCACGCAGAAAAAAAAAAACAAGAATGGGCACAGCCACTTGGGTGGTTGTCTTGTGACCTGTCGTCCACAAACTTCGAAGCCGTGTGTCTGGATAAGAATTCTGTCACCCAGCCCATCTGTCGAGTCAATCTACGAAGGGCCCTTCAAAAACCTACCATGAAAATGGACAATCAGCCTACCATAGTGACTGCTGATGATTTTCCTGTGGGAAATTTGGACCTTCCATTCCCATGTTTCGAGCGTTCTTCCGCCACCCAGCCCAGCGGCCAACTGTTTGACACTTTTTCTGGTAAACCTACCTAGGTAGGGGCAACATCTCAGTCCTTACACCTCATCCCTTATATAGGTCCGCCGTGACGACATACCCCATGCGTGGACGGTATCCACGGTCCCATTCTGCGTCGATGCGAAAAAAACTGTCCATGAAAAAGCACGAAAATCATCGAAAATCCTTAGGATCAATAAACAACATCCTTTAATCGCTTCAATACCACTAAAAAGATGTTGAGAAGGTGAATTCCATCAAGCTCCACAAAAACTGAATCTTAAAATTCCACCCTTCGCCTCCGGACGACGACGGTGACAACAGCAAACCCGCCTGCGCACATACTGCGTCAGCAAGCGCACCTCTGAACACTGCGCCACAATGGAGGCCTAAAAGTCCAGCAGGAGATGGTTGATCGGGATATATGTCATGCATGGGTTGGATGGGTACAGCATGGGATAGCATGGGTATATATCTTGATGGCTGATGATTGATGGCTGATGATTGATGGTTGATGATTGATGGTTGATGGGAAATATGGGTTTAGCACGATTCAACCATCAAGACTGGGGGGTTTCACTGTTTAACCTTGGAAAAGGATGGGATATTGCGCCTCAAAGATGGGGCATCAAGAATTGGCATCGAATTGGGATAGGGATGCTATATACATACACCCTAAACCTTCAATACGTGAGGATGTCAATCAGCATCATGGCTGCATGATGTTAAAGTTGCAGTATACTGTAGGTTATAATGAAGTAATCCCTCCCAATTGAAGACCCGATCGGCCCCAAAAATGAATAGATCCCAAAGAATATGAAGCTTTCTGGTTGGTATTCAAACAATATTGGTGTCAAACCAATATTGTGGTCTGAACATGTGGAGGCTTGTTGCTGCTGAGATACAAGGAGTGATGGTGGAGATGTTGACACAACAAGCCAAAATCACATAGAATCACTACTGTATATAAGGATCGGTTCAGAACTACCAATAACTGGGGGGGTTGCCTGGGCGTTGCTTAGAACATCCAACTCCTTTCGGAAGGATACGGGTGCATGGTTCCGGTCTGCAAATTGGCTAGTGACAGTTTCTTGACCATCCAAGCTACGCCGCTCTATGAATTCTCACCAGAAAATATGTGGCTGCAGGATGTTTCACCCTATATAGCTTCATCGAAAATCATGGAATATTATTGAACATCAGGGAAATATGTCATTCTCCCCTCATTTGGAGATGTCCATGAGATTTCCTAGGGTGGGAGTCTGAAAATCATCCCAGTTTAATCCGGGATAAATCAATTCGATGTTGGCCAGTTGGCCATGGCTTGATGGATCAGCATGAACCCAAACGTATCAACATGTTCTTGGATATGAGCCCAAGAAAACTCTTGGGCATTGCAAAATCGACCTATTGCAAAAAAACACGCCCCTGACGTTGTACCTAAATCTATTTATCTATGCGTCGTGTCTGCAAATTCCGAGGTCACAAAAGAAGGGGTGCTCTTGTTTGAGTATCACCAGCGTTCACGTTGCATTCAAACCATTCCTGGGAACATGAAGCCACAACAGAGGTGATCCAGGAAGTGAAGAGTGCAAGATAGATAAGGAATACGTTCGCAGGACTGATCCAAATCGGTGTACCCTCAAAAATAGGAATGCTTATTGGAGAAAATTCTGGTAAACCATCAAGTTGAAGGTATCCAACTTTCAGACAAGCCCATATAGGGCAATGAGAAATCCCAGCTTCCGCATCAGTGAATCAGTCTGCCGCCATTGATCCTGTGCTCCCGGGCATGCATGGCCAGCCATACCGCCATCAGCAGGTACCTGGGGTGGAAGACACCCGCCTGGATGAACCCACCGGAGATTGTGTGGAGCCGCGCGAACAAGGCGGATTCTGACAATGCAGCAGATTCACTGATTCCAATTTAGTCTATATATAGATGTCTATATGTCTGTAGTATTTAAATTGGAAGCCCTGAAAATGTGAGCATCGACAATTCTCCACTTCCGTGTTGGATTCCGAACGGAACATGTCTATGTGAAAGATGTCCAGCAATTGAGCAATGAATCGGTGCAGAAACAATACAAGAACATGTGCAGCTCACTTGGGACTACTAGGGATGGAATTTGTCAATTGCTTCATCAAGGAATTACCTTTTCAATTTTGTTTTACCTTTTTGTTGCTAATTGATACCCGCGATAAACAAGGCCCGGCGCTACTTGTAATACAATTATTTTCAAGAAAACGATGCAAAATGTACACGAATCAACCGACAAGAATAATCAAGAGACTGGTCATTTGCAAGATTCGGCAAATGATTCACGACAACATACTGTTCCTTCTCCAGCATGTTCAGTTGGACATCGTTGCCAGGGCGCATGAAGGCACCAACGGTGGACATCATGTACATGTGCATCAGCCAGGGTGGAGTGCCTGGGCATCCAAGCTGCAAAGTTGCATTCTTCTTGACAAACAACCACAAAAATGGTTGGGTTATGTGAGGTGCTATATGTACTGGTCCTCCTTGTCAACTCTCAAATTAAAATTACAGTATGCACAATAACCTATAACCTATCCAACCAGGGCCTGTCAGTAGGGGGCATCGAAGAATAGTCGATTGCCAGGGTAAACACCGTGGTTGACTATCACATCTATCACAAGGTGTATGGCGTCCACCGGTTGGATGAATCATGGTGCTCCAATCGCCCTACCACAAATAACCGCACATCACCTTTCTCAAACAAAACGGGATTGAACTGCGGGTTCATTGTTCTGGAAAATTTATCAAGTGGGGCTTTCCTAAAGTGGATGGCTTACAATAGAAATCCCATTCAAATGGATGATTTGGGGATACCCCCATTCTAGGAAACCTCCCAGTTATCCCCACCAAAATGACCATAAACTTGGCGGATCTTGGCGGTACATCCGCCATTTTCGGGACCATTTTTTCTCGCATCTCCCCCGGCCTGGCTCTAAACGGCCTTCGCAAAAGAGCACCACAGACATTCCCAGTTGAAGTGTTCCAATCTCGGCGAAATCCAGTGAGGGGAATAGAGGGGAAGGTTTAGGGAACCCTTCGAAATCCAATGTTTGGCCATATTTCGTAGGCTTAAAGTCTTTGGTGTATTGTTGGAGGACGAACCCTTCAAAGTCCAGTTTTGGTCAATAATTTGATAGATGATAGATGTTTAACCAGCAGGTGCAGGATTACAACATCTATTATCTATACAACATCTATCATCTATCATCCATGGCAATCCTATCAAAGATGGTATATAATAATAATATAGTCAGATATTTATCAGAGGATTACTCAGCAGCTGGAGGTTGGATCTGGACCACAGCACAGGTTGTTCACAGCACCAGCTTGTTGATGCGCAAACCACTTCACTCAGCTTCCAACTACCAAATAGCTGTCCATTTTCCGCTCGGTCAATCCGATAATCTCTCGCACGTCATCACCTCATCCAATCGCTGCGTGTGAGAATACGGACACGGAATGGGACGTATGCGACTCCAATCGACTCCACACATGCAAAACATAAGAATAGAACGCCTATTGCCTACCAAACCTCAATCACATACAAATACAAATTTGGTGACAAATCCACCGGCACCTTTAGTTGTTTCCCTTCCATCATCTGTGTTTTTTCTCCGAACAGGCCATGAGGTTCGCACGCCACAAGTCGCACTGAGCATTTCTCCACTCCCTGGTCTTGAACTCCGTTTTCTGGCGGCATAGGACGGTGGTGGCAATGGTAGCGGTGACCGTAGCATGCGGTAGCGGTGGCGGTGAGGTGGTAGTATCACCAATCCTGGTATGGTTGGGAAACAACTTGGCCAAATTAATGTGGATACAACTGGTATGACCTTCAAACGCCTTCAAATCTACTACTTCTATTCAAATTATTTTCAAATTTAAATCCACCATGCGTCCGCTGGATTCAAAATACACACTGCCGAGGAACCAAAACGCTGTGTGAATGTGTTGAAATACATGTGAATCAACTATGGCCCATGGTAGCCCACCGTCTCACAACACGATATTTGGGGCAAAAGAGAAGGAAATGCCCGCCAATGAATGGGATGGCGAACCCAACGTGAGGCTGAAACCAGCATATTGAGCATGCCTGGAAAATTTTGAATGCCCGCACTTGCACACCACAACCACGCCCAAGAATCATCAAACCAGTGGATGCGCAAAGATCATGGCAATTTGGTTTTTGCACATAATCATCGTGCTGTATCGTGCTCTTTCAAATTCAAATGTGCATCCACCACAGGCATCACAAACCAAAAAAAAAAACTGCAAACAAGGTTCACCTGCCATAAATGTTGAATGTTGACTGGGAGTTTAGCTTCCTACTCATTTTGGTTCCTCCAGTGCTGGCCAGCCTGTCGCATCTCCCGGTCATATTTAAAATTCTTCTGGTTGTACTCGAAAACCGCTTGCACCTCAGCAATCTGCTGGGTAAACATCCAGTCAATTGCCCGCTTGGAGGGTGGAATTTGATCCATGATCGAGTTGTTGAGTTATTGAAACGCTGGAAACCAATCATGTTCCAATTCCAGCTTCGTATGCAGGATGGGCGGGACATGGAAATGCATCCCAACAGCATCTACCGCGGGCTCAACGGGAAATAGGAGCCAGATGGACTTTGGATGAAACTGCCGCAATTTCAGTACCAGTAACACTAATATCGTGGCACTGTGCACAATGCCAGGATGGACTTTGGATGTAGTGAAACTGATGAAATTTCAGTACCACTTGTAACACCAATATCGAAGGCACAGTGCACAATGTCACAAATATCCGCACATCGCATCGCACCAACGTCCGAAACGAAAAACATATGAACAAGTATTCCCCAGACCCCAATGTATCACAACCTTTTGATTTCAAAGGACGTTGGCCAACTTTTCGTTTGGCCATTGGAATGCCGTCCTTCGACCATCCAGAAATGGTGTTCCTTCAACCGTGCGACTTTGGCATCGAGTGAGGTATTCATCAAATTCTTCCACCTCCCTCGTAACAAGAACGTTCACGGCAATTATAAGAACATCATGCCTTTTGGTACTGCTAAGCCCGCAAAAAACGTTGAAAAAGGGTTTGAATTTTCTGGAACCGATCATAGTTCTGATTTCGATCCCAGTTGGATTCAATACCGACTGTGAATTTTGGACCGCCAACTGGAAAGTCACAATTTTCCCAAGGGATATGATATTACCAAATACTGCAATCATTAACGGGAGATATAATGTTTCCGATGTATCTTCCAATTACCACTCAAAGAAGAAAACGAATTGCCGGCTAGGCTGGTACAAATTGGTGAAATAACCACAAGATCCCAAAACTATCCACAAACCAGTTTTTGGGGTTCCAATTCGTGCCCCAATGAGTTGACCGCTGAACATCGCTGGGATACCAAACGCTAGCGGCAGCTCCTGCCACCTAAGCCCGTGGGTCAAGGCAGGTGTAACGAACGTTGTCACGTATTCAAAAACAAAATGCAAATTGCAGCAAAGAACAGGAAAGCAAAACTTTTTAGATCTTCTTAGACACCTGTTTGCAAACAAAGCGTTCACGGATGTTCAAGTTGTCTGATATCACTTGCACTGTTTGATGGATGTGGCCCACACAACTTGTGCTGATCCCTGGAGGCATCCTGAGGATAACACAGCTCCGCCGAGGTATCCAATTTGCATGGTGGCGAAGGATTTATTTTCCAAAATTGGCACCAAAATGTTCGAAAACCATGGGCGTGCAAAAGCTCTGCTTTGGTTTGGGTTGGACATTCTTTGTTGCTGTGTGTCTACATAATTGTTTGGACATGTATTCCGTGTATGGCATAAACTGGCGGAGACAGCAACACACATGATCACATCCCATCAAACAAAATAAAAAAACACTGTGTCCGCGCCGATATGCGCCGATCATGAGCCAAAAAATCCCAGGAACGAACTATAAAAGAGGCGCGGGTGATCCCAAATGGTCCGCACCGACTTGAAGTGAGAAAAGAACAGGTTATGCGCGCAAATGGCTGAACAAACCATGGGCGACCACAATTCACTTTCGAGTATTCAAAGATTTGTTTCCACCGTTTGCCCCCTCCAACTGTCCAAGTTAAAGGCAAATTGCAGTTGCTAAGGCAAGACGTGGGAACCACACCAAGGACAATCATCTGAGCACGGGTCGCTTCATCTCCGGTGACCGTTTCATCCTTGATACTGGGCCCCCCAAAAACGGGCTTACGACATGACACAGAGCGCGGTCACCCGGAGTTGTTGCCATTGTTTGGCGTCATGAAATCAATGTGGCTCCAAGGTTGCATTTTGGAGATTTTCCATTGCACCCAAATGGGGAATGCGGTGGCGGCAGGCGCATGTGTCAAACTGTTCTGTGCACATGGGGCATGGTATTGCGACAAAGCCGCGCGCAAGAACCAGCGAACAATTCAAAAACAGCCTGGAACAATGCCAGCGCCAAGCGAGCAACCAACGTTTATTGGGGTAAAAAACGCGATGTAACAATATAGCATGCCAAAAGGCAAATATGTTCCAGGGAATATCTGGTTCAAGTGGAAGACCGTTCCAAAAGGAAAAGTGGTTGTTGTTTCGCCAGTCATTTGCTGGTACTCGGCGCGTTTGTAAACATCAAATGTGCCAACGCGAAATATAAAATCAATGAAATGAACCACATATTTTTCGGCTGGTTTCAAACAGCACGGTTTCCCCGCATGCCAATATGATTGGGCAGTGGCCATGCGGCAACGTTGCGATAAGATCCGTTGAAATTTGACCATAAAGGTTAGGGTGGCTGATGTCAAGGGCGCGCAATCAAAACCCAGAGTTTTCTGCGACGCTAACACATTACAAAAATTGGAGCACAAAAAAAAATGAAAACCATCAGGTAAATATGTATTCAACCCCTCTGGTTGCATTTGGATCTACCCCATTGAAAAACGATGAGACATCACCGGTGCCCGTTCAAATGCTCTGATATATTCTGCCGGCGTGGTCAGGTGATCTAGTGAATAATGTCCCACAAACAAGGAATGCGTAGAATATTAGAATATATTGCGTGGTCTTCCAAAGGAACAAATTCAATGTGGTACTTTTATGTACTTTTCCCATCTTGCGTTTGCCCTTGCGTTTTCTTGCGCGCATCAGGTGTTTTCGCAAAATCGTAACCAAACACTACCTTTTATTTTCGCAATTTCTGATGAAGGAGTGGGGACCGTCAAATTTAGAACGCATAGAGGTAATCACCATATATGTCATCATGCCGTCATTAGAAAAAATGGTTTTATCATATCTGGCTGGTGAAACGAAGCGATTTTTTTCATCAGTATATCCCCTTGCTCATTCAGGGTGCAAGTGCTGACAGGTGATTTTGTAGAGAAAAGGGGTCTACAGAACACAAGTCCATGCAACAGAGTGCCCCCAGATGTACTACAAAATGGAAGCCTGCGCAACCCAAAGTAGGTGCTCACTACAAAATAGAAAACCGGAATCGTTAAAAACTATCAAATAAGGGTTTTCTACAAAATCGATTGGAAAAATTGCCCCTTTCCAGTGTCATTTTTGCACAGAACAGCCAGTCTGGGAAATGATCAAACCTGTATTTTGTACAGAAACCGTCAGAAATAAGCTGCAAATAAAAAATTTTATTCACAAATAAGCTGCAAATAAGGAAATTCCATCGGTGCCAGAACAAAGGATCAATTCCATAGTGCAAAAAATCAGAAAACCTATGAAAAAATGAAGAAAATCAGCTCTTGAGTCTAGGGGTCCGAAATCTCAAAAAAAAAAAAATCATTTCTTTTGGGCTTGAAATGGTCCGTGGAGTCACTTCACTGCAGGTTTCAAAACCAATAATTGAATCAATTTTAGGTTCAAAATCACCCCTAAAAAACAAAAAATCTTCTAATGCGTTTAAATTTATTCAAAATGAATCACTTTGGAAACATCTTACTTTGGCATCTTTTCATTTTTCACATTTTGTAGCTACTTTCCTGGGATTTCCTGTTGTTCCCTTTGTGGTTCCCCGTTTTTTTCCCCGTTAGGCTTCCCCGCTGTGTGTCCCACTGGTGAAGAGGCGCCCTTAGCTCCCCTTTATATAACTCATAGCAGCCTATTCTTTTCTATATACTTGGCTGTGTTTTTCTACCTCTACAAAATAGAAAACCAAGCATGGCACACATCCAACACCACCTCTACAAAATAGAAATCCACCCAATCTACTCCACTGAAAGCATGACCCAAAAATGCACAAACTGCCCTCTACAAAATAATATCCTAGCAAACTGGGGTTCCATAAAATGAAACTCGAAGGTTTTTTACGACGCCCAATCTTGTATTTTGTAGAAAAAGTTGGGGTTTGAAGTGGTGACCCTGCACTGGTTCGAGAGGTGTTCCCACCTCTTTATTTTGTAGAGGAAATGTGCAGGGGGATATCAGTATTACTTTTTGTTCGCGCGGGTACGACTGTATTGGTTTCGATCATTTCATTGAAAATAAGAACCAAAGATATCCAAAGATTCCAAAATGTCGTCTCTGGCAAAAAAACCATAAAATTACCAATTCAGCAACAATCCCATCTTCATCATCACTTCTCCTACGCTCCAAGGAGGAAAGCACTGCTTTCAAACTTTCTTTGAACCAGCGCGCAATAACATCACGACTAACCAGGCAGACGCCCCCGGGCAATGTGTCCAAAGACGGCCGAAAGCATTCAATGAAAGCGCGGGCATGGCCCGCCTTAAGCCCATCAACGCAACACATCGAGCCTACTTTCTCACGTGTTTGGCCGAAAGTTGTGCCTCAAGGTCGTTGAGGGCCATTCTCTGCTTCTCAGTCATTCGTTCCCGGCCCTTGTTTCCACGGGTTTGGTTGCCTGATGGTCCTCCAAAGACTTTCATGGTGAAGGGTTCTGCATTCATTTCGTTTTTCTCGGGCGCCTTTTTCAAGCACGGGTAAAAATAAGGGGTGAAAGCCTGCCGACAGCTATTACACTGGTGAGGCTCCACCTGTGTTCACTCCAATTGCTCAAAACAAATAGGACAAAAACCTTGTGAGGACGCGGGCCCAGCAGAAGTTGAAGGATATCATTTTCCATGAAACGGCGGGAATGCTTTACATGGACTAAATAGCTACCGTGACACGTGATACTGACAGGCAACCCCTTCGGGCCTCACCGCTTCACTTCAAGAGAAGGGAGCGCTTCAATTGGAGCTCGAATGCCGTGTTGGCTTCGAGTAAGGACACCTTGACTCCCGGGATGTCCGGCTCACTTGGCGTGTGCTTCCAAGAGGCAAAATCATCATGTGGGGCTTGTGTGGTTGTGGACACCGGCATTTTTTCACCGTCAGTTCCTGGAACGCTCGTTGTGAGGTTAACATTTAACTATATCTTTTCAAGGTGTTGCAATCCTCACACTGACCCACAACGACCTCAAAATAAACCCCCTGGTTCGCTGCAGCGGTATCAACTTCCGCGGCCTCACCTTCTTGGCCGTCAGCTTTTGGATTGCTCGAATTAAGGTTGGCATTTGCAACCTCCATGGTTGTGGACACCTCAATTTCTTGGCCGTAAATGTCGGGAAAACTCGTTGTGAGGTTGGCGTTTGCAGCGTCTATGGTTGCGGACGCCTGCACCACCCTTGTGACCGCGTGGCTTGGGATTAAAACAGTGGCCGTCTCGCTATGCCGTTCAACCCTGTCCATGAAGCCCCAGAGTCTGATTGCTGCAGGTCTTTCGCGGCCACATCCGGAGCATGGGACTCCGACAGGAAGACACGTGAGGAACACCACAGCCACAAGAATTGCGGCCCTAGGAAGACGGGTCTGCCACAGAGGCCGCGCATCCGCGCTGTCCTCATCCGTGTCCCTCAAAAAACCCTGCGTCTCCAACAGTTTTCATTGCGCTGGACTGTCTGCAGGGTGGTTCCTGTCCGTCAAACAAGTTCAGGGTGGTATATTCTTCAACCGTGTTGTTATTGGCCTAACTGCAGGGTGGTTTCTGTATTACGCATCTACCGCCTGCATTAAGGCGGAAATTTTCCTTATTTCCACGCGCCTGTGCGCCATTTCATGACATCCCATTTGCACCAATCAAGTTTTCTCAACATCCGTCCTGGCAAAGCCCCAAATGCGGGATTCAAAGCCTAAAACAATATCCCTGTGCGTCGAGTGTACTCCAAAGAAAGGTCTTTTCCCGCGCCTTTGCGAAAGACCTAAAAAGGAAACGAAAGACGCTAAAAGGTAAACTGCTGCATTTGGGGCCCAAGGGATGCTGAGAAACCGAACGTAGGCAATCATGGGACCATGATGTTTGATGAATTGGGAGTTTTTTCAATCAAAATTCATTGCCCAGATTCTGACCAGTTTGGGACCCCATCAAGATCCATTTGAGGCCTTCAGCCAATGAAACGTTTTTTTCTCTGCACTCCGGTTTTCTGTGCCTGAAAATGTAAACGGTTTGAGGAAAACAATTTAAAATGGTGTTATTTCTCGACCCACCTACCCGTGGACAAACCGTGGACAAACCGTGGACAAACCGTGGAAAGACATCAAAAAGTCATGGAAAGACACAAAAAAGTCGTGGAACGACACAAAAAAAAATGGACACGGGGGTCAAATATCCAAGACCGAAATTTCTTGTGTGGTCAGCATTTCTACCAAAAAAAACTGACAAGTGCACGGACTCGTCTTATTGGGTCAATATAGGATCGTGCTCCAGAACTCGGAAATAGGTATTAATGTTCATGCTCCCTTTTTGCATTGGTAATATATTGACGTCCGAAGGACCCCTGGCAGATACTTGGGAAAAATGATTGTTGCATACTACTGTACCGAGTGCCAGTTTGCAATCCAATGGGACAGAAAATCTTTTTTTGGCAGTTAGATGCCGAAGATACCTTTTGATGTCTTTCAATCCTAAATGATGTCTTCGGAAAAAGAGCTCCCAAAGTAACGTCTTTTGACTTTAAGGGATATTGAAGGTTTAGTCATTGCCCCTTCGCAACACACTGCATCCCATGGACCTACCGCCCTGCAGACTCGTAAGGTTGCACCAAATGAAATTTGAACTGGCGACCCACCATTTCCAGCGGAACAATGTTTGAAGAGTCGGCCCTCAGCTATCATTCATTGATCTTCACTGTACCGGTGCATCTTAAGTAGTACTCTTACATTACCCTCGCTTCCTATTATCATGTTCCGCTCACGACTATCAATCCAACCCGGCGTTGAATCAACATGCATTGAAGTGACACCAATCAAAGCAGGCTACTGGCCCAGTCCAGTCAATTTGACACAGATTCACCCCACTTGTCGCGCAGCCCATCCAAGACTTGAGCCCCAATTACTGAAGGTACACACGTTGAAAATACGCTCGTCGAAATTACATACCAGGAAATCGATGTGCACGCCAATAGGAAAAGAACGTAGCAGAATTGGATGCGCTTGAATTGTGGCACGTGGTGCAATCAAAAACACGGCCCAGTGATTTTTGCATCTAATACTTCAGAGATACGTGGCAACAGGAAAAAATGCACATACAAAATTTCATGCGAATTAGGAAACAGCACACACGTTTGTAATGTAGAGCGAAAAGGAACAAATTTGTTGTCAAGGTCAAGTAGGAAGCTGGTGCTAAAAAACGTCATTGCCCTTCACATACCACTCATTAGACAATGGTTTGCTTGCATTCACCTACCCTAAACACACCTGCCACAAAATGACATTGGTTCCAAATTCTCTTTGCCTTGACTGCAGGAGGCGGCGGCAAATTGACGAACAGTGTGTTCACGTTGTGGTTTCAAGGGAACTGTCCGCGCTGGTGCGACCCATACCTACTGTAAATTACGGGTTCACCAATCCAACGCTATCCTTCTGAAATGGTGAGCAAAGTTTATGTCACAGAAACACCAACCAAGCCTGCATCCAAAGCACGGCCATTACGAAGCACTTTGGTGTGGGGACCTTATAAGACCTTAAAATCATTAGACCCTTCCGAAGAAAGGCTGATGCCAGTTCTGTAGGGATAATACGTCACATCAGTGTCGTAAGCGATTTTTTAAAAAGTATTGCGCGGCATTTCGCGCAGCAAGTGGAAATTCGTGGCACCGCGGCATGCGGTGACGCGCGGCCTCTCATGGCGTGGTCGCCGTGCCTATGGTTGACGCTGCAAACGTGACGGTTTGAAGATATGAAATTTCATTTTGCGTGACAACATGGACTGGAAGGTGTGGAACGCCGTGGGAAACGGAGAATGTAGTGTCGAACGTGGAATGGAACGCGGCCAGCGGAAAATGCAGAATTGAGAGTGGGGAGTGCGAAGTGGAGTCTGGAGTGCGGAGTGCGTTTTGTAGAGATCACTGCGGAGTGTTACGTGGAGAGTGCGGAGCGGAGTGTGGAGTGTGGAGTGTAGAGTGCGGAGTGCAAACTGTAGAGTGTAGAAATGTAGGATGCACGTCTGTACCAAAACGTGGGGTGCAGTCCTAGAAAAAATCAGTGTACAATGATGACCCCTAACCTTCGAGGTAAATGTTAAAGCTTTAAATTCCTGGTTCCCAACCTCCGAAGCCGAAATCTGATTTTTTTTTGCTAGTTTCTTGGTGCCCAACATCCAACATCCAGTAAATTTATCCCTTTGATATCCAAGTAAAAAATTGATTTCTTGGATGCTTGCGTTGGTAACATGCCATATCTCCCCCCTCGATCTGATATTGATGAAAACAAAAATCCTGGTACCTGACATCCACCTCGCAGTTTTTCAGGCAAATGGGTTTCAACGTATTAGGTTTGATCAAGATGCTCAACTGCAGAGGTCCACAGAATGGATCAAATTTGTTACCACGGGGAAGAAAATTACAATTTTTGATCCCACCAAGGGCATCCCACAACAAGAGGGTTGAAGGTTGATGGGCCAAAGGGTATGGACCCAGGAAATTATTTTTGTTTTTTGATTTCACCACTGGGATCCCACAACAAGAGGGTTGAAGGTTGATGGGTCAAAAGGGTACGCACCCAGGAAATCATTTTTGATTTTGTAATGTCAAAATATATTAAAGATCCCAGCAACAAGAAGCAACGACAACACTGACATGGGAATTGATGAGACCTTCACTTGTTATGAAATTGTATGAGGCCCTTACTTAACATAAAACATGAACGGTCCCAAAATGGAAGTGCAAAATTCCAAAAAAATGTCTTACAAATTGAATGGCGCCACCATTGTGTGGATGCCTATGATGCAAAATGTCTTTCAAACATGCCGCAAAAAAATTTAACGGTCTCAAAATGGAAACGCAAAATTACTTGAAAATTGAAGGGTCCCAAAATGGAAGCGCAACATGTCTTAGAAATTGAACGGTCCGAAAAACGCGCACACTTACTAAAACATTGAACGGTCCTACCATTTTGTGGCTTAGATTCCTGGCTACTAACCTTACGATTTCTACAAAATATACCCTCTAATCAGATTCGTTCATGATTGATTTCCTGATGCCTTACATACACAGACTATCACAGACTGATAGGTCAACCCCCCCTCAATCATGACAAGCAGAAATTGATTTCCTGTCACTGTACGTCAGGAAATTGTAAGGAAAAAAATCTGGACATTTTTTGGTATGATTTTTTCGTGGCGCCACACCATGCCCATGACCGTCACGCACTGTCTGCTCGAGTTATACTAAATAGTGTTTTTTGATACCGGTAGTGAACCACCAGGAAAAAAATATGGTAGTACTGAGGAGGGCAATGTAGGTTTATAGAATGTGAAGTGCGGAGTGTGGAGTATGGAATGGGAAGTGTGCAAGTGTGCAAGTGCGGAGTGTGAAGGCATGGAGTGCTGCGAGCCTAATGCTGCTGCGCTGCACATGTCCCACATCGATGAGCAAAAAGCGCGGAAATGATATAGTTTTCTTGGGTGTGGTGCCTACACGTATGCCTGAAACATACGTTGGCAAGATTGGCGCGTGTGGCGTGCAGTGTGTTTCAATTTGTCTCCAAGGTGGTTTGTTTTTTTTGTCTCCACTGCAAGCGTGCATGAAAACAAACACGTTCGGGTCGGGTTCGTGGGATCGATCGGGTTGCTGATGATAAAATCAAAACTATATGCAGTTTGACGCCCGCGCACTTCCAAAATGTAATTGCACTCAACTTCCTTCTTCGGAACGTAGGCACGTTGTATCATATTGTCATTTCAAGCGCTCAATCCGAATGACGAAACAAATTCCCTCAACAAGAACCTCTTGTCCACCGCCTCTCCCGCCCCGAGATCCTATATTGAAGCCATCGCCAACAATGCAACCTGCCTGTTGTGCCCGAACGCCCTCCACAGGTGCAGGATTCCGGTCCGAAACGCAGCCAAGCCCGATGTCAACCTTTCAACGAAAAATTACAATGGACGATCGAATGACACACGGAAAATCATTTTATTCCTTGCGAATAATAAATTTCGGCTCGTTTTACTTGCATATACGAACACAAAATCAAAAAGTGAAAAAACAGCACGTTTTGATGGGAACGAAATTTTTGAATACTAAATTATGGTTATGAAACGGGAAAAAACGTCAAACGTCTCGCATTTATACATTTTCGAACGGTTATTTCAATTGTAGTCGTGTCAAACGATAATTTTCTATCTGCAAGAAGCCCAACTCGTATCAGAAAAAAACCATTTTTCATACGAACATTTTCCGTTTGCATGAAATTGACTGTATACAATTCGGTATACACCACAGATCACCACAGTAGGGTCAACACATGTTGGACATCCAGCGTGCGGAAGGGAACCAAGCGAATTATTTTTTCGGAACCCTCCCGATTTAGCAAACATGCGACCGCGATTCCCGTTGCAACTGTCTACGCCTGCATCTTCGCTCGCGCCCGTCGCTTGACCCTGCTTTTGCAAAATCACCCTTGCCTTGCCCATGCTTTGTGGCAAGCGCACGTGCAAGCAGAAGTGATCTTGCCTAGTTTATCCTATCGCCGAAGGTTACCGGCAAGGCGGAAAACAAAGTTTTTTGTCTCTACTAAGCTCGGGGGAGGGTGGGGGCGGGGTGGGAAGGACTTGTAATGGTATGCTGCTGTGCGTTGGGGTGGAATGGGGTGGTACAAAAACGTCATGCTACGCTACTCACCTGTCAGTGCTCTCAACATACATACATCATGTTACGATACTCAATCCTCCCTTGCTCCCAGAATAAATAAGTCATACTACGCTACTCAGTTTCCTTTACCTCCCCACATCTCCCCACACAGACACGACATGCTACGCTACTCGGTGTGCTCGAACTCTTCCCATACCACGCGTCACGTTACCATGGTCAATCTTCTCCTGCCCTTAACATACATACGTCGTGTTACACTGCTCAATCGTGTCGTGCTCTCAACATATATATGTCATGCTACGCTGCTCAATTTTCGTTTGGTTTGGACGTGGGGTAGCTTTTGTGTTGGGGTTATAGTTCACATAGATGTACGCAATGATAAACCGTTTGAGAACATGGTGGGATTATTGGAAAGACATGTACAGGCTCTGCTCCAAAACAATCTGTACAATAGGATCCAAAGATCAGTCTGTTGAATGGAGACTTCTGGAACTGGATTTGCCCGTGGCCGTGGCAGTGTAACAATCGCCACAACCTGTGGCAAATGCTGCTTGAAAACATGCGCCACATCGGTAGCCACTAACGGTTTGAAATGTCGCAAGCCAAAAAAAACCGCGACGCCAGTAACGATGGTGATACCTTAGTCATGCAAAATCCGTTCCAAACATGCATCAGAATTATCAAAATGATTTCCGCGTCGTGCTGACAAACGTGGTTGGCAACGCGGCGGAAATGTTCATGGTTTCCCCGGTTAGCAGCATAGTGTAGGTGAAACGAATGCAAAAAGGGACCTATTACATTTTGCTTCATTTTGTCATATTTTGTACGACAAACATTTCCTATCATGTCCTCTGTGGCGCACGCAGCGACATGCCAAGGAACGGTTACGAACCGTCAGACCGTATGTATGCGGATGCGCGAAAATTCTGAAAACCAATGCACGGCTCCTGGCCAAAAACGATTCCGATTTGTCGACACAATTTCAATCAAAAATCCTGCTGAACCTTTAAGGTTCAATAATTTTGTATGTTGGGTTATTTGCCCCGTTTGTACTGACCAAGTCCGGTAAGGTCGGTCAAAATATTTTGGCGTACTTACCTCTAGGGGCCAAAAATAGGCAATGAAATCAAGGGGCCTAACCCCTGCGCATCGCCTCAGGCCCAAGTGGCTTTAGGCTGGGTGGAATTTTGGAAAGGCAATGTGACCCAACCTTCTTGCCTTTAGCCAGGACTGATGGGGTCGAGTCCCTACATTTTATTTTTGGTACGTTCGTGCAGGGGGTTAGGTCTCTGCATTTTATATTACTATCACCCGGGAGTACCCGAGACCATCTAACACTACAGTACCTAGAAAAGCCACCTCTCACTGCCACACATTTCACCCACCCACTGTTTTTGTTCCTCTTGGCCTATCTCTGCAACTCTTTGCGCAGCAAAATAGGAGGATTAGAAGCTCTAACTTTTGCAAGCCTCCAGGTTATACCAAAATGGGGGGGGCTGGGTTGGAAGTGGCACAAAACATCTCCCAGGGACTGTGTCGGGGGTCGATCCTGCAAATAAAATGGCAAGACCCAACCCTCACCTCACCCCACCCTGGCCTGAAGCATGGCCACCTGGATTTCATGTCCCATCAGCCCCCCCTCCATCCCCATTCACCCACCTTTGGAAGCAACCAAATCACCAGGACCACCAAAGAGTTGGAAAATGCAACAATAAAATTAGCACTACCAACACCTTCACCTCTGAATCATGNCACCCACCTTTGGAAGCAACCAAATCACCAGGACCACCAAAGAGTTGGAAAATGCAACAATAAAATTAGCACTACCAACACCTTCACCTCTGAATCATGTTGTTTTGAGAGTTGGGGAACTATCTAGAAATGCACATAGGAAGACACCAGCTTATACCAAAATGGGGGGAGTTGGGTTGGAAGTGGCACAAAACATCTCCCAGGAACTGTGTCGGGGGACGACACTGCAAATAAAATGGCAAGACCCAACCCTCACCTCACCCCACCCTGGCCTGAAGCATGGCCACCTAGATTTCATGTCCCATCAGCCCCCCCTCCATCCCCATCCACCCACCTTTGGAAGCAACCAAATCACCAGGACCACCAAAGAGTTGGAAAATGCAACAATAAAATTAGCACTACCAACACCTTCACCTCTGAATCATG
>BGPT01000643.1:200357-223593 GCA_003297045.1 Symbiodinium sp. clade C Y103
GTTAATTGTCAATACAGTATCAGTTATTATTAGTTTCTTATTAGTTGTTCTTAGTTCTTAGTACTTCTCATTAGGTTCATCATTACTTGTTAGTAGTTATCAGTCGTGATGAGTTTCTTTTCTGCGTGGCGAGCAGATATTTTCTAGAGATGTTTTGCGGACAAAAGTGAGTCATCTGGAGACTTCTGGCGCCGCACCCTCGCTGACGCGTGACTTCTCGGTGAAGTCAAGACCTGGGGATGCGATAGTTCGATGATGTTTTCATATGTTTTCCCCGCAATATGGGGTAAATGGGAAATCCCTTGTATATATGGGAAAAACGCGGAAACAGGTATGTTGTAATGTTGAGATGCCCTATGTATTTCAGGGGTACATGATGTACATGTCCTATTTTTTCATATCATCCAACCATTGATTGGCGATCTTTCACCTACAACAGATACGGCTCAAGTGATGTGAAACAAATCCCCGAAACAAGGACATCTACCAACCCCTGTATTGAACCGTATATACACTTATATTGATATATACGCATCTTTTGAACCATACATACAAGAATGCAACAAAACGTATATGTATATTATTGCACCATTTGTGCATACATACATATATGAGATCATATATGATTATATACCATTATATATATAACCATATATCGAACTATGTTGCCAATTCTTGAAATACATGCCACATTTGGCACAAATATCGGGCACTCACACCGCTCTGTCATCACCCAGTCAACTGGCTGGGGGGCCGAACGCGGGGCACGAGTCTCGTAGTGAACTCATGCCGCCTGGCGTCAGAAAGACATGGTGGTTGCAGCAGTAACCATTCGTATCCATGTGTCATGCAAGGAGTCTTCACTATCCTGGCACGATTATTCATTTCTAGTCGTCTAGGATCGTAAGTAAACCTTAAGACCCTGCAGCAGATGGGTACAGTATATTGTCAAAAGCCCAACAAACAATGACTAACAATATCCAGAAATTTCAAAAAATCAGGTGGACCATGTCTGAAAATGACCGAAATGCACCCACTCGTTACCGTGGTCGCTCAAAAGTTAGAAAAAAACAAACGCCGGGTTTCAAAGTTGGTCCGATGCCTTTCAATCTGATAGAGACCTTCAGAAAGGACATGTGACATGATGATCCCTGGAAACATAGTTGCCAGTCCCATCCCCCTGGCACTAACTCCTCTTGGAAATGGGTCCCCAACATGCATAGATCCAATGCTGCCCGGCTGAGAACATGTTGAAACTTCTCCCAGGTCTATCCATTTGTAGCTTCAGATGGAAGACAATCCCAAGCCATTTCTGGACCTTCCTTTCCATTTGAACACCTTGGAACATGAACAGTGACGAACTACTGGGTCCAATTTAGTAATTTTGTCGTTCAGGGCTGAGCCCTCACAAAAATATATATGAAAGTCAGGGAAAGGAATGCCATGGAATGGCGTGGAAAATAAACATCTTTGAAAGCACCAACCATAGTTCGATGATTGTTCCTATCCCCCTCAACATTTTGGCAAATCCCAAACACGTTCGTAAGCAAAACATGTTTTCAATTGTTGTGGATCCCTTCCAGCCTCCACAAACCTCTCTTCCATGTCCTGGCAAAGTGATTGATTCAATCTGCTGCCCCGAAATGTTACATTGGTTGGTTGTACCCATCTAACTATAAGTTGAAATCACCACAAACCCTAATTATATCAGATTGGCTGTAAGTTAAAAGCAACTTCGCTATGGGGCACCATCACAGCTAAGGAACGAAGCGATGATGAGAAATCTCTGGGAAATTTGGGCCTGAACCATGAAAACAACAGCTGGAAACTGCACTGAAGCTAAGTGCCTGGAAGACCATTTGTTGCAACTACTCCGCTCCAGCTGGGAAGTTCCAAGAATAGTCATGCACTAATCGGTAAATCCAAAATAATCCCTACCCACTTCAGTTTACCTTTGGGGGTTGTTATAAATTGAATACATATAAGTTCACGTAAAAATCCTTTACATCCCAACAGCCACTATTATCGGTTATCACTTTTTGGTGGGGCCATATCGCTTTCCAGTGTTTTGTGTCACTATAGTTTTTGGAGGGGGCCCGCTTCGCAGTGTTTCATGCACATCTTTGACAAACTGTTTCTGCAAGCTACGGTGGTCTTCAACCATTTTGACCGTAACTCAAATAAACAATATAAATACCTAGTTTGATTCTTCACTGTATCTCGTCCATACTATAACTCCTTTCATGTCCCAATCGACACAGCAGTTTTTCAGCAACCATCCACCCCAGCTCCTCATCAAGTNCCATACTATAACTCCTTTCATGTCCCAATCGACACAGCAGTTTTTCAGCAACCATCCACCCCAGCTCCTCATCAAGTCTTGGATTGCCCCTGGATGCCATCGCAGAAAAAAAAGGCAACACGGTGCAAGGCCAACACGTCCAGCTCCCACTAACAACGCCCCAAACACCCGAGGTGCACCCGCCTATAGCTGTTGCCCCATCGAGCAAACGCCTGACAATCGCAGCACATGTTTCTACAAGTTGTGCTTCTGAGATCCCTGGTCACACCATATAGAAAGAACGGATAACCCACCCAGAAACTTCCCATTTTGGGATACGACAACATAGACGATACCCGGNGTTGTGCTTCTGAGATCCCTGGTCACACCATATAGAAAGAACGGATAACCCACCCAGAAACTTCCCATTTTGGGATACGACAACATAGACGATACCCGGCTTGGGGTTTAGCATTTGGTTTTTACCAGATAAAGTGGCCTGTGGAAATATAGGATACAGTGAACAACCTCCCCAGTTGCCATGCAACCAGTTGAAGACAGAAGGCAACAGCTGGATGTGGTCTGATTGTTCGATTCTTGGCCAGTGCGGCGTATTCCCGATCAAACTCCTCAAACAAAGTCCAAGGAAAACCGTTCGCANATTTTCGAATCGAGGGCTGGGTTCATCCAATTTCTCCGTTTCCTTTGATTGAAGATGCACATGGGGCATCCCTAAAGGAAAACAAAAGAACTTCATGGGCAGTGATCCGTTTCGCCTGGTGCAATTGCCAAACCGTGAAGGCTATCAATTGCTATCATGTCCAACATCCAGTTGGAGGCGCTTTGACTAAACTCAAACTGAGACATTGGGACATGNNTCTAGGTCGCTGGTCTTGGGTGAAACAGGTGGAAACTTCGCTTCACTCAGAAGCTCTCATCAGTGGCATCTGGGCTCTTAGTCGATGTCCTCCAGCAGGCCGGACGGGTAGGGAAGCTGGCTGGAGCTGCTGGAGGTCCGAACCTGCTGCGGTGCCACATCCTGCACTGGGCGCCTGGCGCCCATCAGCGCAGCCATGCCCATGCCGGTGGATCGCCAGCCCTCAGAGATGATGGAGCGCGCTGAGGCGGCCGAGGCCTGCAAGCAACGGAACACTTCACCTTCCTGAAAGCCCTGAAATGACGCCCTGAGACGAATGATGTTTCTGTTTCTTCTGTCTCTTGGGGGATCTGTGTTTGAACAGCATCTTAAGAAACCCGCAGCAGGGCCGACTACCGTGTCATCTCCATTCAGGCATTGATCGGATGGGGGCACAGCTCCCATGTGCTGAATGGGTGGATGAACACCCATACANACCCGCAGCAGGGCCGACTACCGTGTCATCTCCATTCAGGCATTGATCGGATGGGGGCACAGCTCCCATGTGCTGAATGGGTGGATGAACACCCATACAAACTACTGGCCATGTTTTGAATCATGTTGATGAGAAAACCAGGGTGTTTCGTCCCCAAAATCCTCAAAACAACTGATGAGTCTCTTGGTATAATCCCACTGCCCTCAGTGGCAACTGAGCGAAGACTTTGGACACAAACAGACACCTGCGAAATCTGCTTCTCCATCTGAGAAGCGGTGCTCNACTGCCCTCAGTGGCAACTGAGCGAAGACTTTGGACACAAACAGACACCTGCGAAATCTGCTTCTCCATCTGAGAAGCGGTGCTCACCGACTGCTCTGACGTTGCCCGTTGCATAGGCCGCTTCTCAGCAGAATCCTCCAATGGAGTTGCTTGATGGGGCCACAAAAAAAAAAAACAACTGCTGGATGCTCAAAGGTCAAACAAAATAAACAAAGTCTTCCACAACTCCAGGCCTCTGTCTTCTTAACTTTGACCATCGCCTCAGTCTCATTGGAATTCCTGGGGGCGCATCCGTCATCACGGCCGTCAGGGCTGCTTTTGGCAGCCCCTTCCCCGGTTCCTCCTCTGGCTCCCCGGAATGTTCTCCGGATGCCTCCTCAGGCGATGGCTTTTGAATGACGAAGCGCACATCCTTGCACGTCCGGACATCGCGGAAAATTGGTGGAGGCGAGTTGCTCTCGACCTCCGGCCAATCCTCCTTCACTCGCCCGCAGCAGCAGCTCCCCCCCATGGCGGTGGTGAGAAACTTGACTGTTTTGTACAGGGCTCCGTGGTGATCACAACACTGCGGCATTCGGGCATTCGATGATCCAGGAATTGAAAATGCACACGAATCAAGAATGTTCACTGCTGCATTGCCGCATGATCAAACCTGTGTTTTTTGTTTGACTTTTAACCACTTTCACAGAGTTCCTCAGAAACAAATGCTATGTGGCAAGCCCGGCAAGCCCAACAATAAACCATCTCCATGTTTTTTCCAGGAATGGCTTGTAAAAACTATCCCAAACCATCCCCGAATGGGAACACTTCCACTGGTTCATCATCATTCTTGCCTATTCTTGAAGGGCCCATGAATTGAAGAGGGAGGCCTGCGACATCCGTCCACAGACCACTGCCGTCAAAGCCAAACAGCTCGCTGCCACCTCATTCGGAAAGGCACGCAAGGCAAGTTTCAGGGAGCGGCCGACATGTTTCAGGAGATAACTATGACCTCAAAAAATATGGGAAAATATGGGAATGATGAGGATGATTATGCGCTCATGTGGGAATGGGAAAAAGGCTAAAGAACAAGCACTTGGTGGTTTGCTGATGCCTTGCTAAATTAGTTTAAGTTGTTGTGGGTGTGTTAAATCCGCACAAAACCCCAAAAGCACTAAAACTCTAAGTTGGTGGCTAAATTCCCTCCAGAACTGGTCAGTTTTTTCGGGTGCCCAGTGTAGATTTGCTCCATATAATCCATATTCAGTTGTAGTTCTAGTTCCACTAATTGCCCATATCTGGGCTCATAACCAACCTGGAAACTTGACAAAAATTACTACTTTGGGATTGCTCCAAAGGTGAAGCATCTAAGGTGAGGTCAGTCAGGGGTCTCTGTTGCAGCGCGGTCAAGGCTATCTGAGGAGGTTTGGCATCTGAAAATGTTGGGGAAAGCCTCAAAATCTCATGGTTGGGAACATCATTTTCTGGTGTCAAAAGTGTCAAAAGCCATGAATTCCTCAGGAATCTCACGGTGATATGCCCGGATTCTTGGGACAAATCCTTTGGATCCTTTCTGGATATTCCAAAACCCACGTAGCTTCTTAACTGCTCCGACGGCGCTTGTCAGCTGGGTTGTATTGAAAACCCTCAACTGATGGGAAAAAACAAAGGCATCAATGCCATCAACCTACCATTCGCCAGTCGATTTACCATACAAATATGTGTAATATATAATATGTATGTACATATGTATATATGTATGTATATAATATACAGGATATATGTATACATATATATATATAATATGTATATATGACATCTATATATATATGTATAATGTATATATATATATATATATAGTATGCATATCAATATGTGTATATGTATACACATACATACATATGTTACCATGGGTTTAGTTTATATGTGCTTTGATTGGGACAGCATACGAAAAATGAATGAAATGAGAGATGCTTGAGTTGGCATGAGATCAAGTCTTTGTCAATGCTTTATGCAGCACGACCATTCGGGTTTGTCTGCATGGTTTCAAGGTTTCAAACCTCATTTTCACGATTTAGAATTTAGAAGTTAAACCTCATTTCAAGGTTTGTTCAATGGCCATTCTGGGGTGCCCCTCATTTTTGGACACACCCATTAATAAATAATGTCCAATTAAAATCCACCATCTTTATCAGGGATTTGCCATTCCCCCGTTTGATTCAGGGTCTCCCCCATTTTTGGTATTAAACCATGCATCCCTGGACGTCAATAATGTTGACCCAATTTTTTTTTGGTCACTAAAATCATGTCGCAGATCCATGTTATTGTTGGTTAAATCAATGTTCGATGACCTTATGTGCAAAATGTTCCGAACTGTAAAATGTTGCGAAACCCCATCACTTCTGCTCAACCCCGCTGGGTTCCCCCTGCTACGACCAGCATAAAGGGGCCAGCGTGCGACCTCCCATGGTTTCCACTTCGTCCATCCCAAACAAGAAGTACGCAGGCTTTATTCAAACTGGTCCTAATCCAACCACTTGGGGCATTTGGGATGTATGATCCAGGTTTGTAGGCTCCCCCCTCCCCCCCTGTGGTAGTGGCTGTGGTGGTGGGGGGTGGTAGACAGTATGGGGTATACAGGTTGTATATAGGCATATAGGTATAAAGGTGTACATGTATATAGGTATATAGGTATATAGGTATATAGGTATATAGGTATATAGGTATATAGGTATATAGGTAGGTATATAGGTGTATAGGAAAAAAAAGGTATATAGGTATATAGGTATATAGGTATATAGGTATATAGGTATATAGGTATATAGGTATATAGGTGTATAGGTATATAGGTATATAGGTTTCTAGATAGGTATATAGGGGTATAGGTGTATAGGTATATCGGTATGTAGGTGTATAGGTATATAGGTGTATAGGTATATAGGTATATAGGTTTATAGGTATTTACCTATGTAGGTATATACCTATGTAGGTATATAGGTATGTAGGTACATAGGTATATACCTATATAGGTATATAGTACATGGGTATATACAGGAAGGGCAGGGGAGGGAGGGCAGGGGAGGCAGGGGATGGTGGGGTACCCAACCATACTGTGTACCACCAGGTGGGGATACCGTTGGGGGGGGCTGTCGAACCGGGAACCTGGATCATGTATACTGCGCACTGTCACTGGGCATCATTGGTAGTGTTTTTGGGCTCTTCGGGGTGAGATTCTCGATATAGACTGAGTTGACATCATACAATCACACGAAAAGTCAAATCCCGAAGGGGCAAAAAAGATGTCCTGACAGACAGCACTGAAGGAATGATAGCCAGTGGCGGCTGTCTAGGTTGCGACGGTGGACTTGATGAGGATGTTTTGCTTGATTCCGCTTGATCTGGCTCCATGTGAACCCCAAAGCTAGGATGAAGTCTATACTTCCTCTTCATTATCCAAGATATCTTAAATCAAGCATGCTCCCATCCAAGATACATTTGTGGGTAAATTGTGGTTCTTAAGAGAAGAGGTTTTTCAGCTTCCATGTCCGCCCTGTGGCAATGATCCTGAGCCTCCATCCTTGCGCCATCCGCGTAAGATTGACCTCATCATATCTGAGCCGTCCCGGAGGGTGGTGCGAAAATAAAATATCTTGTATCCAATGGGGATATCCACCTATGTAGGTAAATCATGTAACGCAACGTAAAGGAACGTATAACATAATGCGATGTATCTATGTTGTATATTATGTGTATGTATACATTGAGTATATACATATATATATATATACCAGCATATAATATGTATATATATATATACATTTAATCTGCATATAACTGTGTCTGAGTATACGTTTCTATATCACCATATCTGTCTGGCTTTGTCGCAAAATGGGCTTAGTCTGTTGCACAAAAATCCCATGGTTTAGCACCAAAAAAAATGGGTGGATGACATCTGAAGATGGACGAAATCCACATATTTTCCGTTTCTAAAAGGCAAGTTGGTTGACTTCCTGTTCTTGTCTGTAATGTGGGTAAAACAATAATAAACCACCCATTTGGGAAGGGTTTATACCACCTATTTATGGTGACATTGGGGATGGTTTATGGCTTTGTTTTACCCACATTACATCGGTAAAATCCACTTTTTTGCCAAGATCCCTGTCATTCTGGCTGAAATCCACCTCTTTCTTGGGAAATTTCCATCCCCCAAGAATGCCACCTCCCAAGCGCCCACAGGCAGCGCCACAGCGTCATCACATTCCTGGTGGAAACCAAAGCTCTGTAAAGTGCTTGCAGTTCTGCAATTTCACAGGAAGCCCAAGTAGAATCTGATTTCTGAATGGATATCCCTGCTATCCACCTATGGTTTTTGAAACTGTTCAAATGATCAGACCGCACCAAACTCGCGAAATCTCAGCTCTTCCGACTGACAAAAGAAATGCAAGGGCTGCAAGGGTGTCGGACCCGATGTAGCAAAGATCATCTAGTAGGATGGTGCCCCTATTACATCCCCATCATATCCCACTTTTTACTGGTTCAATCGTATTCAATCCCAGCAGGAGCTTGATTTTGAAAAATAAAGACAGCAAATACCTCGATCCCGATGATTCTTGTCTTGGACCAATACCCTCTGGTTATTTAACATAGCCATGGAAAATCCCCGAACTAAATGGAGATTTCTAGCTGGGAAAATCATCCAAATTTCGCCAGCTATTCCATGGCTAAATCACCATGAAATCACCATTTTTTCTCAGCAAAATCGATCCAGCTTTGTTCCCTGCCTTCGGTCCGCTGATGCTATCAGGCGAAGGGACCGTGGAAGCCTCAGTGAAGGAACTGGTGACTGTGGCCCATTCCCATGGAGGACATCAAAAATCATCCAACCCTTCTCATTTCTCTGGGGAAACCACTGGTGCCTTGGGGTGCATCAAGTTTTGGAAACATCAATATGTGTGTGTGTGTATATATATATAGTCAATAACTAGAGAAGGCAGCAAAGCGGACTCACACAACTTGAAGTATAAACAAGAAAAATGTGGCTATAAAGACAACAAAAACTAAGATTTTAAGCTGATGATTTAAGCGTCAATAATGGAGAAATTGAATAAGTGGTGATAGTTTATGTCCACTATTTCGGGGGGTATAGAAGACCAGCCATCTTATTGGATATGAGGGCGATATCATGTGGTCTTTCGTGGCCTGTTTTCATGGAAAAATAGGTGGAAACTGGCAGGTCTGTTGCCCCCAAATCCGGGGGGAGTCTCGTGGAGTCCTGTTAAAAATTGTTTGACACATGGGCATTCCTATAAAAACACTCAAAGGACAAGCCCCCATGAAATACGGTTCCTATTTCTTATTTGCGGAGTTTTCCTCCAACCATTTCGCCAAAGGGCATCCTTCCCATGCAGAGTGCACCGATGCGACTCAGGATAGAAGGTGAAGTACATGCAATCGCTGGTGTCTTTGCAACCCCTCAGCACGGCCGCTGGAAACTGCATCCCCATTTGTAGATCATCTTTCCAGAAAAACCATGGTTTTTCAACATCAAAAAATTAGTTTACCAAAAGATACCTCTATCGTGACGGCTAAACTGCTAAGAGGACTTGAGTTTCCGAAAGCGAATCTAGAAATCTCATGAACTGTCGACCCTTTCGCGAATCTCGAAGCAAGCGAACATGTTCCTCCATTGCAATCTCACGCAGATTCGGCGACAAGTCCAAATACCCCAAAAAAAATCACATAGCTATGGAAAATGTCCCCTGTAGTTCGATGATTTACCCAATTTACCCATTAAGAATGGTGAATTCCATAATGTCAAGGTGGGATTAATAAACCCCCCTAGTAATGGTTAATGTCCACCACTATTTGGGGAATCCTCCATGATTTAGAAACCATGGTTTATTAATCCCACCTTGGCATTGGCTATGTTAAACTACCAGAGGTAGCCCTGAAAACGAAACTGTCCAAGGCGCGCTTGGCATCTCACTGCATCTGACTTCACCATGAACTCCGGCACGACCAGTTCCTAAGTTGCGGAGGGTGCTTCTAAAACCCCTAGAAACCGAACCCCCCATGGACAGTGGTTACCCTCTGGTAAACTAACATAGCTATTGAAAACGGCCATTTATAGTGGATTTTCCCACTAAAAATTGTGATTTTCCATAGTTATGTTAGTTTACCAGTGGTTATCATCCCATCAGACTGCGATGTCGCCCCTTCGGTCCAGGTCTCATCGCCCTGTCTGGCAACCTTGCTCTTGGCGCAATTCAAAACGGTGTCCAGCTGCATCTCCTTCAAACTCACCTGGTGACATGGAACTGGTGAGTCAAACCCATGAGTGGTGGAAACCATGGGAACAAAATGGAGGTTTAACATAGGTAAAAGAATCCTGACCTGGAGGTTTCCTTTTCAAAGGGGGTACCCCAAAATCATCCATTTTAATGGGATTTCCCATTATATATAAAGATTCTATTTTTGGGAAGCCCCATTGATGGAAACCCCGACAGGGTAAAACAAAAGGAACCATTTCACTAGGGATGTCGGGCTATCATTGAGATTGAACCATTGGGGCTCCCATATCGGGGGTCCCAAAACAATTACTAACCTTTTTGGAAGTGCGGCCAATAGAGCATCGCCAATTGTCATGGTTCAGCTCGTTTTGAGAATTTATCACACAACGATAGCTATGCGCAGATATGTCCTACCTCTTTTTGTGGTTCTTGTGGCCTTCTCATCGTTGTGAACTAATGGTCTATGGTTTTCATAAACCAAAAAGTCGCATCTGGCTGAATTGTAATGTTCACCAGCCCGCGTATAAACCATAATGTACGCCGTGACGTCCTGGTGAAGTCGTACCCAGAAACCCGTGTTTTTGATTGTTATACCCCGCGTTTCAAATGGTAACATCAGGCTATCATGAACTACCAACTGACATCAACTGACAACCTCCATAGTTATTCCATTTGTATCATTTGCGTATGACATATGTAAAGACACATGCATATAGTATATCACTCTATGGCATATATATATATATACATACATACATGCATATACCGATACTGCCCATACCCATTATATCAATTTCTATCATCCATGATATCCCCACTCTGGTCCACCGCCTGCAACACCAAGGCACAGGACGCGGCTCGCCGCAAGCCTTTGGCCCCGCAATGGCCATGGGGCTCTCGAACTCCGTGGCATTGGAACCCTGCAGCCAGCAGGCCTCGCTGACGCCGCGGCACGGCCATGGGAGTCTGCTGCGAGAACCAAGGCGAAAAAGGGGGAATTTGACATTTTCCAAGCATTCTGATATGGGAATATACAGCCAATGTGCCATCAGTATATATGGGAATTTAAGATGGTTTTTGTTTCTTGATATTCGGATCACAAAAAATAAACATTTCACTAGGGATATGGAGATATATATATATATATATAATGGGGATAAAACCATCAATAATATGGATCTAAGGGCGGTTCCATAGCTGTATCATGGAATTTGATATAATCACATTTTTCACATTTTGGATCCGTGGGGGAAACGAACCCACTAATAAAGTGGCGCCTGCAGCGGGCCTTTCTTTGAGGATTCAGAGAATTTGATAGAATGGATTTCTTTGAACAGCCAGCAATGCAAAAGGCAAAACATCCATTGAAAAAACTCAGGCCAAAAAACTGAAGCGACATTAACATAATGAAACAAGATTTTCTTTTGAAAAAACTAAAAGAATCTCAACAATTTCTCGAATGGCTGCTTGCCAGCAGCTGACCATGGTCATGCCTAAAACCAACAGCTGCTGCTGTGGAGTGGAGCAAGTCCAGTAAGCTGTTGTAATTAAGATGTTTTACGTATTTGTTTTGGATGATTTCTTTGGGTGTCCGCATTCGTTTCTTTATGACTCCTGTTGTCTTCTGCACATACTTTACTTATTTTGGCCTGAGCTGTGAAGATCGACTACTTTTGTCACCCAAGATCTTCACAAAACAAGCCATGTGGATGGCTGCTGTTGCGTGATTCAATACAATTTGCTTAAAACCCTGTCAAGCTGGATTTCAATCTTAAGACTGCTGGTTTGCAAATATCCTAAACTACCTTATTTCAGCATAATTTCCTCATTTCCTTGAATTCTGAAGGTTGACAGGTATACCGGTATACCCTACATAATCGATATATATATATATATAGCTTATTTCATATGGGAAGGAAGCCATGGATCCGATGCCTGGAATGCACATCAAAGTACCAACATCCGCGGCTGACAGAGACCCAAAGAAGAAGGAGACGAGGAAGAAGGAGGAAGAGAAAATTTGTTAAATGAAAGGAAATGCAAATTTAGTTAATTAAATAATTTCCTAATTACCTTAACAAAGGAAAGATGATCAGTGGCACCTTTGTTAAATCGACTCTCACCTGGCAGCTGGGGAAGAAAAAAACATGAATTTGGGGGGGGTCAAATCCAACCAGTTTTCCTGGAGATGTTTCTGATCACCATCTGCAACAAATCGAGGGATCGGACCACATCCATCCGATCCCATGCTTTTCAGCAAGGCCTTGGTATCGATATAGTACGTGAAACGAGCGCAAAGAAAGCTGCGCGAGCACACGTCCTCCGCAGGTGCGTTTCCTCCCAAGCCAAAACTCTTTCCAACTCCATCCCAACGTTCTTCATCATCTAACTCACCAACTCCCCCTCGTATATACATACATATAAATAATGATATATCTGTTTATATATATATATATATAGCATACATACATATAAATACAGATAATGTCTACATCTCCCCCAAAATATCCCTCTGCCCACCCCCTCCTGACACATCTCGGCCGTTTCCACATAGCCATTGGGCGCCTTGACCTGTAGGTCCCTGTAGGCCTTGCCCCGGAAGCTGCAGGGCGGTCTCGGGATGGAGCGCATCAGCACCGTCTGGGCGGAGGCACCACTGATGTTGTGCCCTGCTGCCTTGGCAGTAGATTCCCTGGGAAACCGGTCGATTCACCAAGGGGATCCAATAGGAAGAATTCAAACTTTAGGGAGCTGGAGAAGGGGATGACTGCCTGGATCAATCTCGATGCTGTATCCCAGCTGTAGATGGCCGGGGGGCCTACGATGCGGGCATGAGTTGATCAACATGAGAATACCGAGTCCAAGCATGCCAGAAAATTACACCCACCGAGCTTCTTTTGAGTATCGTACCAACCTCAGGGAACTATCCCAAGATGTCAATGGCATCACCTCTGCCCAACCCAATCCACGGCACGAAATCGCTTTGCCATTGTTTGTCTTGAAAGAACTCCATTCCATCCATATCAGACGATTGAAAAACACCATCCTCCCCATTCATCATTTTACATAAATCTCACCAGGTTGAACCGAGGCATCATCATTTTTTCCCATGGAAATCCGCCTTTTTTTGCCCACCTGGGGGTTCCAAATCACCCAACCCCCCCCACCAGGACCCCAAGGCATCCAGGGTGCATAGGGCGAAGCTTCCAACGGCTCGTCGCAGAGCTTAGGACCAGAGATGGCCGAGTGGTTCAGGAAGCTGGTCACGTTACTGCCCTGCAGCCAGCACCCTGCGGCCGGGGAGATGGAGGGCATGGCATCTCGTTGGTGTTCTTTTATATCAGGGGAAGAAAACAAAAATCACCCCAAAAAATGGAGGGATTGACTATTGCCAACACATAAACAAATGTAATCGTTTTGAGGATTAGGGTCTTGTCATCCACTTTCAGCCGAGGCTGAAAATGATCCGAAAGCGTGGTGTCCTGAACCATGAGCCCATTCCTCACCGCTTCAGAGTGAGCCAAGGCCATGAATTGAAAGATGCCATCTCAAGGCATGTTCCAGTTCCATCTTTCATTGTCTCAGACTCCATTGAGTGGTAAACCCAATAAGAAACCGCTCCCAAGTCTACCGTAAATTGGGTGTATATACCATCTCCAAACTGCAGTTGTTTATGGCATCGGGTTTACCATACTCATCCCATCCCCCTCTCATTTATTTAACCCCCAAGAAACCATGGTTTCATAGGGAGACCATGCAATGGAGGTGTAACTCATATTTTCACGGGGTATGAAATTACCCATGATATTCCCATGAAATGACCATGACAATCACCATGATCTTCCCATTTCATTAAATCACCCTGATATCCCAACTTGTTGGGTGAATCCAGGCAATCCGACCCCTCCAAGGGTCACCCCGGTTGTGTCACCTCCCGTGTCATTGTAGAACGTCCAGAAGACACAGAGAGGTGCTGAAGCGCACCTGTCACACGGGATGGCCACCATGAGTTGATCAGTGCTTCTTCGGAAGCAAAATCCTGGAGATGTTTCCACGTCTGAGATATACAATCCAATTCACGACTCATACATACTCATCAGCTTTGTCCAAAAATATATGCGTATGTATTCCAAATCGATTATATATATCAATCCATCTGTGACTCATCATATTGGATGGAAAAAAATCGCTATAAAACAAATTGTGAATCTCCTCCGAAAATGCCCATCTCCAACGGCGCCGCAGGCCCCGCAAGGTGCTTTTCAACAGGAGTGCATTGACGATTCATGACTCAATGGATGGGTTTAGGGGAAATCTACAGGAAACCATGGTTTTTTTACATGTGTTTACATGTTTTTTGACCTCTGTTTCCTGTGGATTTTCCCATCTTTCAATTCTTCATCCACCGCTTCGCAGGCATTTGCAACGTGTGGAGTCCTCTGTCCACACAGTCATTCGAGAGACAGAAAGTGAACAACCCCAGGGCCAACCCACCAGATCTGCACCAGAAAGCGCTTCAAGTACTTGAAGGCACGTCTCACTTCATAAGTGGTTTAGATCCCAATGATTGGGGATATCCAACTGGGCAATTTAAAATTCCCAGATCAAACATACATAGAAATAGGAAATATTTGGGATTCCCCAACCACAATGATCATCATGTTGAGCTCCGTCAGTAAGTAGGATACCGCCCAGAGTACAACCATGCATTCCGCGGTGATCAGTCACACGGCTTGCTGGAAAATCCCTCATTTAGTTCCATGTTTGTCCCACTCAGCTGCCCACTACTGTAAGTGAGAGGATTTCCCAGCTAGCCATGTTTGACTGCCCGAGGGTACATCCATCAACATCCTATTGCTATTCCGCAATCATCCCTATTGAACCATATCAAACCATATTAAACCATGGTAAAGTAATCCATGATCATCCCATTAATATCCCATACCAACCTGCCATTGGTATCCCACCATTGCCCGGGCTTCGGCACCTGGACTGACATTCCGTGGCCAAGGCGACGTAGCCGCCGTTCAGAATCTGAACCTCACTGTTTGGTGGCACCACTTGTGGGTCTAGGATGGAGGTCTCAAAGCTGCAGTCTTTTGAGGCAGCTTCAGACTCCAAAAAAACATATTTGATATTCTTTTAGCATGTTCAAAGCTGTTTTATGACATCCAGTTTGTTGAAGGGGTATGTACAGAATTTGACCCACAAGTTGAATTTGACCCACAGCGGGAATATCACCACCAAAGATGATGGGCATTTCACTATTTTCACCATGGACCAGAACAAATATATTTCTGTCAATCCACCCAGAACGGGCCTCAGACTTCGCTTTGGGGAATATTCTAGGCAAGCCTTTCTCAAATTCAGGGGTAAAGCCTTCAAAAACCGGTGGTTGTTGGTTTTAGCAACCGGGGACCAGGATGAAGTGATATGAAATCCACTTCAGCAAGCCCTTCGCCCACTCTGAGCCATCGAACCATGGGATCATTCAAGGCCTTGCCGCGCGACGCGCAAGCCGGCCGCGGGGGACCACCTGACGATCAAAGCCAGGGCGCCCACACTGGGACCCTGGGAGTCCGGAAATGAAACTGTCATTGTAAGGACCGTAAGGATTGGATTTTCTGTCATCAACACGACCACCATCTTCATCATTGTATCCCATTGATCTTTTGCTGTTTCAGAAACCACAAGGCATTGTTTCTTTCAAGAAGTTCCTGGGGACTTTTTATCCATTTGTCGAGATTGCATCCCCGAGTTCGGACAGGAACCTCAAAGTTTAGCACTCCATGCTGGGATGATGTCCGCAGTTTGAAGATGGTGTTCCGCAATACACTCCAGTGATTAATAATGCAACGTTTCACAGGTAACGTGGTCCCAAAGCTCCCTGTTACTCAATCTATACCAATCAACGCCTCCAAAGAAAATGAATATTCTGACCTCAGCTGCCAAAACGGGATCTTTCAGTGGCAAATGATGCAAATCCATAGATCATACCTAAATAAAAATCATACAAATCAAAAAAAATTATGGTCAACAACTCACCCACCATTCACCCACCATTCACCTTCCGCCAGGGGCGGTTCCGCGGCCAGGATATGCGGCGGCACCGCCGCTGCGGGCGGTTCTGCCGGCGCAGCGAGGCGGGCGGAGGTCCAGACGCTCTTTCGAGCGGCGCGGCCGCGGGGCCTGCACCGGCAGAGGGTTTTCCGGGTTCCAAAAAGAATCAGCAAAGGCTGTTCGTTTCCGGCCTTGAAACAAAGTCCAAGTTTTCTCAAGCTTCAACTCTTGAAGTTGAAAATCGAGAAAAAAAACCGGGGAATCTTCTTGGATCACTGCAACACTTCATTCGCCTGCAGAGTTTCGAACCGCTCTCGCCGTGCGGGTTGCCCACCAAAATCATCTGCGGCAGATGCGGCTAAGTGATGCGTTCATCCCACTGGATCACCAAAGTGTCAGCAAGTAGTGGCACCGAAATGATGAAGTGTATCCGAAATGGTGAGGTCAACTGAAATGACCTTGAAACGATATGGGGTACACAAGGAACTTGGCAAGTGGTGGCATTCAACACCTGATATCAGGCCGATCTTGGTCTTACAGCCCTGTCACAGTGACCCCCAGCAACGGGCGATTCAACGTGTGGACTCCGCAGAGTCCACGGAAAAATGTCTGGATCAAACGGGTGAACAAAATGAATCTCGAGTCTCAATCAATCATAAACCAGCATAAATCATCAATCTATCTATCAATCTACAATGAATCTATCCATCATCAATCAATCTATTTGGTAATGGACATGATCATCAACCATTCAAATCTATCAATCTATCAGCAATAGTATCTATCTCTATGACTCTATGAGTCATAAATCATGATAAACCCATCATAAAGCTCTCGACTCACCTGTTGGCTCGCTGGGAGCTGCCAGCAGCTGCCCGCATCGCGGAGAAAGGTCCAAGCCTGGCGCCGTTTCACAGGGAGACTTCTGGGGGGAACCAACTCATTTGGGGCAAAATTTTCAATGGGATATGATTGGAATCTAATTAGGATATATATATATATATATGTATGTGTATATATATATATGTATGTATGTATAGCATATGGTATAGTGTGTGTATATATATGCCAAAAGATGGATGTCAGTGGGGTGATAGGGCTTCACCAAGGAAACCTAGGGATAGTTCATGGGGATATTCGTTGGGATTTTCTGGTGATAGTTGCGACCTATAACTTAGCCACCAACTCCAGCTTTTTCAAGTTGTTTGGATGTGGTTCCATGTTTTTTCTACAAGTGTTGATGGTTGTTTTCCTTAAGGCACCTCTTTTTCGGAGAAAACGTCTTGTTTCCCAGTGGAAAATGTGGATAAAGATGGATTGGCAAAAAAAACAAGGTGAAAATCACCAACAAAACTCAAAAGGTCTAAATGAAAACGGATGGAAATGGATGGAAAGCATGGAATCCACTCAAAAATGAAAAATGCTTCTAGATATCTGCAAGACTGTTAGATTTCGAAAAATTCTAAGGCGAAATTCCGCCATCATAGGTGTTTGTCTGAAAATAGTAAATACAGCGAAATCCCTTCTTGGTTCATCATGAACTTCCCATTCAATGGCCATAATCTATGCTAGCCAATTTCAGACTCAAATAGCATAGTGTTAAATGTAGTGTTGGTGAAATAGACCATAAGATATTCCCCTCAAAATTCCCACGATCTACCCCTTAAACCACCATTTTTGTTGCTTCAACACCACCACAGAGAATCCTGTTTCGGAGCCGCCTCGCAGGGCGCGTTGGACTCACAAGCCTTGGCCATGATCCAAGGGTTTGGCAGTTTGATCTGGTGAATCTGGTGGTTTTGTAATGTGCTAATGTGCTAATGTCCCACCTAATCCACTTCTCTGTATTTTCTTCTTTTACCCACTTAATTTGGTCGGTGAAAATATGGTTGAAGTTCTTCAGCACGGTTTCGCTGGTCACGAACTTAATGCTTTTAAAGACAGATATTTGGGTTTATGGGATTCATCCCGCAGTTTGGGACCATTTTTCATGCCGCGGTTGCTTGTCGGAAGGCATGCTGAACGTAGAATTTCAGGAACTAATCGAAGTGTCAGCTGATTCAACAGTTTCCTCAGCTCCAATACCATCCACTTGAAAGTTTCTTGATCCCCTTCCGAAGGAAGCGTTAGTGGGTGACTAGTGGTAAATCCACCTAATTTACCCCAAAAACTCAGAAGATCCAGTTGTGCATCGTTTTTCTCCATCCAGACCAGAATGTTCGCAGAATTTTGGGGATCCTGAATCCTTTGATGTGCGAAGCAAACATCAGCTGACACCTGCCACCTTCTCTGGCCCTTGATGACTTGTTGATGGTTTGGGAAGGTACCAACAACAAAAAATCAGAATAATTCAAACCTCCCAAGAATTGCTTTCAGGCAAAATGTCAACCGGAAACCCCTGCATTTAGGTCGTAAAACTTGAATGTAGATGTTCCCTTCAAGCGACCTAGTAAAATCTGGGAAATCCATCTCCAAGAGACCTGAATATCCACAAAGAGAGACATCAAGCTGCTTTGGGTTTTAAAGTTTTAACCTCTTTGACTTTAAAATGATAAGGATCTTGTTGGTATTGATTTGCTTCTTACAAGCATCTTTCTGCCTCACATTGCAGCATCCCCCAGCTGGGATCAAGCACCGCCTGACAGGCAATGGCATTGGCCATGTATTTCACGGCCTCGGAAGCCGGGAAGCCGGTCACAGCCAACGGCTGCCGTAGCTTATAGTCATCCCCCCCAAATAAAGAAATGGAAAGGTAATTCGGTGCCAATTTGATGATGATTTACTCTTCCATCTAGGGATGACCACCTTGAATGGAGTGACCATTGAAACAATGGGTGTTCATCCACCAAATAAACCAAGTTTCAATGGTTTTCCTCTAATTCTTGCCTTCAACCAAGTCTGGGCAAAAACACCAAGCACACTTGGGCACCTCCTCAACGGATTGTTCACATCATCTATCATCTGGGTATGGATAACCCATCCCAAGAATGGATCAATCATCCCAAATAAATAATCAAGTACTGTAATTAAAATTCAAGAAAATATGTGAACCACAAACGATTTCTGGATTTCGATTGCCAAACCTTGGTAGACTCTATATAGATATTCTAGACAACCAAAAAAGCAGCAGCAATCAAGCATTGGAAATTGGCCCTTTCCAGAGACTTTACATTGCCGATGGGGTGTTCCATTGCCAGGATAGATTATCCTTGTTTTCTAGAATATATCTATATATATATATATACATAAATCCCACTGTTTCGGAATTGCATCTTTTCACCCACTTCCACAAAAAAAATCGGCCACGTCCACAGTTTCACCAACTGCCACACAGAAAATCGAGGCGCCACAGGGGGTTTGCTGTCGTCATAGTAGGAGGTGTTCACCTTGACACATGGATCTTCGCCTGAAAACCCAGGATTGAAAATCTGGTGGTGAGGGGGTGAAGTGATCTGCTGAGATACATTGCGGCTGAGAATGTGGGATATGAACAGGGGGAAATACATAATCTGATTTCATGGGGTAATTTCGATAGGGATAATTGAGGTACAAAATGAACCACTTTGTTGGGGATGTAATATTGGTATAATTATGGGGATATAAGCCCAACCATATTTGGGTCCGTCTGGAAAGGGTGTCTACACAAAAACAATCCTTGAATCATGGGGAAGATAAGGTTTCAAATCATCAAATTTGGGGGTAGCCTATTTTAAGAGATGCCCAATAGACCTGTTAATTTTACTGCTGGAACTCAACAGTTCCAGCAGTAAATCAGCAAGTCTCAGGTTCCATGTTGAATTTAGAGGCTGTATCCAAGGCGAAAAATTGACCCACCCACACCCCCTAATTTTAAAACGGAAAATTCAATGGGGTTTGGAAGATCATGTTCCTATTGAATAGGGCCATAAAATATGGGTTCCATGTTCAGTTGAAGAGGGTATCATTCGACGTTCCACCCTCCCCGGGGCTGCGCATTGCCTGCCGACAGCTCCCACAGCCCCAGTGCTACCAGCGCCCACCGCACCATGACAGCCAGGGTGGCCGTTACGAGGGTGGCAGGAAGCTAAAGCTGGGGCCACAAATCGAAGAGAAGACTGTCACTGGCTTTGTGGTTTATCAATGGATTGGTTTGAAAGAAAACTAAAAACGAAACCATGGTCTTTTTTTGCCACAGATATAATCAAGTTTGTTGTTTAACCAATTCTGATAGTTTTTGATGTTTTTCGACAGTTCCCTGGTATGCCAGCACCTGTAGTTGTAGCGATATGTCACCCTAACTCCATTGAAGCGGTATCTAAGCCTGGTAGAGGCTTTTAACAACAACGAACAACATGAAGAAGTTGTCTGTAAAAATAGTCGATGTGATTGTTCCCACGCAATTTCGCTGATCTAGAAACCTAGTTCAAAGTGTTTCTGATCCCGTTTGTAATTGGTCAATTGGTCTGTATAAGCTGGGAATATCACTGCCTGAGCACTTGCCAAGACCCTTGCTTGGCCTTGGGACTGGTTAGTTACCGTCCTCTTCTCAATTTCAGTAACAAATCCTGATCCCAGAAATAGCAAGATAGCTCACAAAAAACAACCATCATCCACAGGCTTTTCTGGGCCACTGCTTCATAGCGAATTCCCACCTCGATCACCTCCCAATTTCGAAGCACCGCACCTTTTCGTTTCTCACCTTTTGAAGGTGCCCCTTGCGCTGTCAACTGACCCCTTTCGAGGGGCAGTGACAGTTTTTGTTCGGCCCTTTGCCCAGGTGGTGCGGATGCTTTAAGCATGAGCCCAGATGGTGCAAAGTGTCGTAAGTCAGGTCAGACTGTCTAAGTCATTGTAAGTAGTGGTTGTAAATCCTATAAATCCTGTAAATCATATTGATTCAGGATGGAACAAATACGGAAAATTGTGATAGAGACCATGTCCCATCTCTTTTGCAACAATGATCGCTGGCTATGTTTCTCTCGTCATTCGTACGCAAAATCCTCCTGGTGAAATGTGAATTCTGAATCTCCTTCCTGCTCCACCAGTGCATGATGCCATATCACATCTTCTACATGTATATCCTCTACATATATATTATATATACATACACACGTATGAATTTAATGTCTGAGTCTATGAATATAATGTGTATAACATGTATATATATATATATATCCACAATTTGACAGTATTCTATGTATGCATACTTGTACATCTACATCTATATATATATATACCATATCTTCAAGGCCTTCCAACTCTCGTTTCATGACTCTGTTTACGCCGCCCCGCTCAACGGCCCTCCATGCGGCTCTCTTGCACCATGTCGTGTAACTGATCCGTGAAGCCATCCAAGATCAGTCGCGGCAAAATCGGCTCCTGGCGATGAAAAAAACTGGAGTCCAACGGGTATAACGGACTAACAGTGATTACGCTTTGAACTTTGTTTTAGCTTGAAAATGTGTGGGAACAAGAACAGTGCAACATGATTTTCATGGTGATAGAACCACCATAGGGATAAAAGGGGGTTTATAAAATCAACCATTTCATAGGAATATAATGGGATACAATAGGAACTTCATCTGACGCAACAGCATACACTCAACAATTGCTGGTATACTATAGTAACATTGCCAGGATATATCTGAGTCGATTGTGTCAAATTGACATTGCAACACTTTATGCTAGATGAACAAATCATGGGGCTTTGATTGATATACTGTCATCATATATAGAAATGATATGAATTAGTTGTGATCTATTATTCACATCACACATGATAAAATTCACAAAACTCTTGGGAACGCGATTGCAGTGACCAGCAAAAAAAGCGACCTTGCTGAGGCCCAAGGTCGCAAAATCGACAGTGGTACCCTCCGGTCATCAAAGGTGGCAATGGAACCCCCCCATTTATGGATGATTTTTCCACTAAAACCCCCCATGTTAGAAACATTGTTCAGCCACGTTTGATTACCAAAGCGTACATCCATCCTCTTTTAATCCCACAATTATTCCTAGTGAACCATATAAAACCATATGAAATTGCGATTAAACCACCATTTTCCTTACTCAGTCAGCGATCTACTTTGAGAATCCAATTGGTCAAGCCAAGCCCAGCCCTCCTCCATCAGAAGGTGCACCTGTCCGGTTCACAACAGGCTGGCCCAAGGCTGAAGGTAAAGAATGAAGAGGTATGTGTACTAGGTAGCTACAAAACCTTGACGGTACTATGTATAACATATAGTATTATGTATATTTTATATCATATTGTATACACGTAATTACTTTTACATGTGATATCGAACAGGATTAATTGAACTGACTCGCCGAAATGTAATATATAGTATTTAATAGTGTATATTTTAATAGTGTGTATGTATGTATATATATATACATATGTATACACATTATGTATAAATCCAGGGCTTCGAATAATATTCAATGGCAGTACCTCACACGTGCGATTGTTGAACTACCAACTGATTGTAGCACCAATGGGGGGAACTACTTGTAGGATGCCCATGCCAATCTGGCTTGGGGCTTTCAAGCCAATGGTTTATCATTTAACCATGAAAAATCACCATGTGGAGTCTCCTCCATTTTCTGACTGACCCAAATATCATAAATCTCAAGACCCAAATTGGCCCAAACATCATAAATCTTAGTGCTACAAGTTCTACATCCCAGTTTATCTCGATCTTTGGTTGGTTAAAACATAAATCATATTCTTAGTTATGTATATATGGTCCAGCCCTCCCAGGCCCCCCCCCCTCCCCCCCCAATGGGTATGGGTCTACAGATCCAGGGTATATCAGGCTATATAGGGGTATATNGGGGGTCAGTATGTAGATGTGATTGTATGTATGCATCCATGCATGTATAAATGGAAGAATATATGTATGTATCAATGTATGTATGTATGTAAGTAAGTAAGTATGTATGTATGTATGTATGAATGTATGTATGTGTATCCCCGCCCCCCCTGTGGGATGGGGTGGGGGGTCAGTATGTAG
>BGPT01000643.1:232187-260396 GCA_003297045.1 Symbiodinium sp. clade C Y103
CTACTACTAACTACTACTAACTACTACTAACTACTACTAACTACTACTAACTACTACTAACTACTACTAACTACTACTAACTACTACTAACTACTACTAACTACTACTAACTACTACTAACTACTACTAACTACTACTAACTCCTACTACTACTACTACTACTACTACTACTACTACCACTACTACTACCACTACTACCACTACTTCTACTTCTACTTCTACTTCTACTACTACTACTCCTACTCCTACTACTGCTCCTACTACTACTACTACTACTACTACTACTACTACTGCTGCTACTACTACTACTACTACTTCTACTTCTACTTCTACTTCTACTTCTTCTACTACTACTACTACTACTACTACTACTACTACTACTACTACTACTACTACTACTACTACTACTACTACTACTATGGGCTCATAATCCCCAATACATTTGTAGTACAACTCCCAGCAAACTAACCACTGACAATCATTGGGATGATCCTCCAGGCAGTTCCCCGTTCTTCATCCTCTCCTCGCCCTGCTCCAGCGGCGTCTTCCAACTCTTTGGGCTCCACTTGGCCGCCGACCCCTGTGGATCCTGGGAACCACGGCGCCCCAAGGTGTTGGGAACTGTCCAACTCAAGGAATGATGAAACTGTGGTGTTATCATAGTCTGCCCTTTGTTTTGATGGATAATCTGGAAATGTCCAAATTATGGGATGGAAATGTGGTTGGTTCACCCATGTTTTCAACGAAACCAATGTGGTGCTGCTTTTGACCCGCTGAAATTGAGGAGAAGAATCAATTCGACTCAGATTTCTATCAAAGGGTAAGGATAGTTGTGCATGCATGGAAATGGGGATGGGAAACCAAAAATGTGAGAATACCACGCAGAAATGTGAAGATTGAACAGGTAAAAGCAACAGGTCTGAATCTGGTTGGGCCTGGATCGAAAATGAAACACACACCAAAATGAACATCGACACGTAGCATGTCCATTCTTACAACATGCTTGGGGCGCGGAAACCAGGATCCCCTCTCCGTGGATTTTTCATGGGAAAGAGTGAAAACTGAGGGCTAGCCACTATTGAATCACTTTTGGAAAGTTATGTTTGACTCCCAAAGAACGCGAAATTTTGTGACAATACAAAAATGCGATAGAAATGACCTGCAAAAGGCAAACGAATCGGATTTCAATGGAGATCTTAATCCACATGTGGAGGTTCCTAAGCCATTGGGATACCCCCAAATCATCCAAGTCACCGGACCATTTTCGTGTTGAACAACCATGGTGACTTGGGGATCCCCCATTTTAAGACATGTACCCTCTGGTCATTTAACGTAGCTGTGGAAAATTACCAGTTTAATTGGTGAACCATCTATAAATGGACCAGGTCCATTGTCCATAGCTATGTTAGATGACAAGAGGGTTTCACATAAAGGTGTTTAAACCGACCATCAAGGTAAATTTGAAACTAACTATCAAGGTTTCACCTAAACTACCCTCTGGTAAACTAACACCACTATGGAACATCACCATTTTTAATGGGAAAATCCACTATAAATGACCATTTTCCATAGCTAGGTTAGTTTACCAGAGGGTAACCATTCCAGGAAACCTCCACGTAAATATCATTGGAATATCCCTCTGGCTCCTCCAAGCTGTGCAACATCCGCTGCCCGGCTCGTTGAAGCGCCATCAACTGACGGCGGTGAAGTCACCCATTTTATGGGGATGCGATAGGATGTGCGCACCTTTTGTCTCTCTGTTGGGACTAGGCTCAAACTAGGCCAGGCTCAAGGCCTAATGTTGGGCCAGATGTTGGCATAGGAACTCACATGTACAGTACTCACATGTTGGGTCATGTGGTCACTTAACAATATACCCAACAAAGTGTATGCGAGTGTGTCTGAAAATTAAGGTATGCATGGATAAAATCATGATGAATCAATGGTTTTGGGGTTTACCCCATGTTCAATCTAATCCACATGGGTCAAAATATGAAGGACTGGGAACGACAAAGGATGATCACTGCAGAAAACTCATCTTGCTGAACTGAAAGAAAAACGAGCAACATGAGCGACCGGCATCTGTCTGTTTGAGGCCTGTGACCCCTATCCATTTAGACCATGAAACCACAACTCTGATGATTAAGCTCATCAACCCGCGGCAACCACCAATACGCCCAAATTAAGAGAGTCACTTTGGTGGAAATTGGGTGAGTAATATGAGATGATCAAGAAATGGCACTGTTTCGATCTTTTTTGGCTTTGAAGGTCTAACTCCACATTTTTTGCTGGTGAACTTCCAGTTTCTGTAGCCAAGTTTTCCCGTTTTTTCCTGTTTAAATCCTCCCTTGAGCTTTTTAAAAGCCGGAGAGGCTCGCCTCATCGATGCCAGGCGCCGCCGTCAGACGATAGCTCTCAGCCCGGCTGGGCCTAGGTTTGTCGGGGTTCATGGGCGTTTATTCAACCCAAAAAAAGGATAGAATGGGGATATCTTGGGGATATGTATGTGTATAAAAAATGGCAAGTTATGATAAGTTGTGATAAGTTGTGATAAGGTATGATCGTTCACAAAACTGAGAATCCACATTTTCTAATGAATGGTACAGTAACGATTGTTTGTTCGAGGGTTGATCGGTGGTATATCCCATCTTACATGAAGAAAATGATTGGCTGATGGTTTTAAACCCCTAAAAAGTTGGTTGAAAGAATTCGTCTCATGGATGGTAACAAAAGTCCCTTGAAAAATCTATATTATGAAAGTCAGTTGGAAGTATACCAGGTAGGATTGAGAACGGCAGACATATGGGTCAATTTCCTGGCTTCATGGGTGCCACATATTGAAGATATTGAAGCCATACCGCATCCACAGGCTCCGGAAAGGATTCTGGAGTTGGGGGTCCGGGCGATGAGGTACCTTCGGCCGAAAAGTTCTGACCATGTGCACCAAACTTCAGCATTTAGCCAATCCAAGGGCTCTCGGACGCACAGTTTGGCCCATGAAACTGGTAATCCGAACAAAAAGGAAAGTTGATAATCCCGAATCTGGTCTGGTGAAATGCGCATTTATTTGATAATTGATAACTCTCCATTTTTGGTTGGTTCAATTCCCATATTCTGTTGGCTCAATCCCGTACACTGCGTTTGTCAATTCGCATTTGGCGCACCCAAGCCATCGCCAAAAAGCGTCGTGGTGTTCGCCTCAAATCCGGGGCAAAGAGATGGAAATCAGGCTGAAACTTGGTTATTGAAAATGGTGGAAGTGTCATCTCCAATAACCATCTGGAGGTGTAGTACAGTAGCTCTGGGGGAAAAAAAGATAGGCTTCCCAGATCTTCAATTTCAACCTGCAAATGCACAAGCTCTACATCCACCCTGCCGCCCCCCTTTGAGGCGCCAACGAGTCGTTTGGATGAACCTAGCAAAAAGCTGTCCGTTTCTAAAGAGAGAGCCCAATATGACCCTCCGATGTTGTGCAAAATTCAACCCGAAACATGTTCATCCTAAAGAGGTCATCCATCTGTTCTGGATTCATGAAGTTTGGTATTCAAGAACCCACAGATCCAGCCATGGGGTGCTGGAGTGATCAATTTCCAGCGCCTCTCACCAATTTCATCATCCAGCAGTGGCAACACACGCTCAGAGTGTCTGAAACGGGAGATGTACCCTGAATATAGAGTAATATATGGCCATTTTATTGGGGAAAGTGATGACAAACTGATAAACCATCAAATTTGCATTTTCCAGCAGAATTCCAAACAAAGCCACTTCAAGAGTCAATGGCTGGAGGACCCAACCACAACAAGAACGAGTCAAGAATGGTAGCTGCAAGTTGATGGTTCCTCCAAAACGAGTCGCATAGCCACGATGTTTGTATTTTTCCAGTGAAAATTCAAACAACTCAAAAACAGGTATGTTTAGCTGCAGCCACGGCAAAACTGTGACTGCATCGCGCATCATATTGCATAGAACCTTTTCTGATTTCCTCACAGTATTGGTAGTGTCCTTGTCTACAAGTAGTATACATCTTGACGGCTGAAAGCGAGGTCTGCAAGACAGAATTCATAGAATCCTGGTAGTATCCACAGTCCATTACTTTGTGGCATGTGGGTTCTCTTGCAGCTAGTTGCTACCTCCTTTTTACTCGTTGCTCTTCATCCGTGCACCGGGCATTGCTCAGCAGCTCAGTCGGCCTCAGATTGGAACCTTTTAGCTTCTCTCTGCTTTTGATGCAACCGGAACACAAGTCCAATTGGCTTCACACTGGTTGCCTCCGTTGACTCCGTTGACTCCATTTATTCTGTATGATCCTCAGTGACGCACTGGAGGTCGTACAGCTCCTTGGTCGCCAAGACCATAGAGATGAAGTCACCAGAACCAGCTCCAGCTCCACCTTCAGCTTGTAGCCGCTGTGTTCAGCAAACTGCTTCAGCGTAAGCCCATGACGCCGATGATTCATTGTACCTTTGGACATGTCCCGGACATGTTTTGCTCCTTTTCGAACCATCTCCATCAAAACCCCTGAGGGCTAGAGATTGCACCATGCATCGTACGGCATAGAACCCTTTTTCACTTCCTCACGGCATAGGTAGTGTCCTTGACTGGATACATCTTGGCGGCTGAAAGCAAGGTCTGCAAGACAGAATTCATAGAATCCTGGTACGGTAGTAACTAGTAAGCATCATCCACCACCTTGTGGGGGGTCCTTTCAGCTTGTGGAAACTGCACACCATTCCTTGAAGTCCACCTTCCCGATGTTGAGCTCCTTCACGAGCTGGTTGAGAGATTTTCCACGTAGGATGTTGTACCCGAATGAATCCTCAGAGCCCTGACTTCCAAGAAGTATGCTCTACAGCCTAGTCTTCAACACCTGAAGTGACCGCTGTTGGGGCACAAGAATGGAAACACATGGCCGCACCGGTTCATTCGGAAGAAGGCTTTCCATCTTTGAGCAATCGCCCAAGTTGTCCTCGAACACCAAGACTGGCCGCTTCAGCTAAGGTCAACCACATCCTCGGAACATGCACCGCGAGTCGAAGTGCCAAAGTCGGCAGGCCGGAGTTCCAAGCACAGCTCCATCTGGAAGCTCACATGGGGTAGTTCATCTTGAATTTGAGCATCGGAAGGCCTGAACCTGAATCTGCTAAAGCACACACTTTCATGCATGTAACAACTGACATGTGACTTCCATCGGAATCCCAGAGGGGAAGGAAGCATCATCACGCTGACTCTGACATGTGTTTCTCCAACATGCAAGTCTGCAACGTAGACATTCTCATCCTGACAGCCTGACAACCTCGCAATCGCCAAGGACTGCCGGCGGTCTTCACACTGCAAGTCTCTTGAACCCCTGAGGGCTAGAGGTTGCACCATGCATCGTACGGCATAGAACCCTTTTTCACTTCCTCACGGCATAGGTAGTGTCCTTGCATGGATACATCTTGACGGCTGAAAGCAAGGTCTGCAAGACAGAATTCATAGAATCCTGGTACGGTAGTAACTAGTAAGCATCATCCACCACCTTGTCGAGGTTCAGCGTGTGAAAACTGTACACCAATCTCGAGATCCTTCACTGAACACAGGAAGTTGTCTTCAGCTTCCAGCTTTCCAAGCCTTGCATTCCAGGAAGTATTGCAGCCACATCGTGCTACCCCATCTTCGAGGTCGGCATCTTTCACAGCTCAAGTGACCCCTGGTTTTTCGTTCTGCCCACCGGAAACACTCTGGACCTTTTGTGCGGTTGAAAGAAAGACAACCTGCGCTAGACATTGGCTGGTCCAACCACTCCACCTGATTGTAGATCCAAGCTGTCAGGCCGAACTGCCGAACACATCACCTGGAAGCAAGACAGAAAATTGGCTGAAAATCAGACAACATCAAATCCGCCCGCACCGAAGGTGCCGAGGCGTTTTTTTGTTGGCACGCATGATCCGTAAGCAATTGCAATAGCTATTAAGCTTTAGCTTGGGGGGGGTGGCATTTTTGCTCTGGAATCCTGTATTTTTCCAAGTTTTTGAAAAGGCCGTGGATTTGGCTCAGTTGCCAACTTGGGCTCAACATGGCCCAACATAGGTCCAACATAGGCCCAACATGGGCCCAACATAGGCCCAACATGGCCCAAGATGCCTCAACATAGGCCCCAACATGGGCCCAACATACGCCCAACATGGCCCAAGATGCCTCAACATAGGCCATAGGCCCAACATGGGCCCAACATGGCCCAAGATGCCTCAACATAGGCCTTAGGCCCAACATGGGCCCAACATGGGCCCAACATAGGCCCAACATGCCTCAACATAGGCCCAACATGGGCCCAACATAGGCCCAACATGGCCCAAGATGCCTCAACATAGGCCAACATGGCCCAAGATGCCTCAACATAGGCCCCAACATGGGCCCAACATAGGCCCAACATGGCCCAAGATGCCTCAACATAGGCCCCAACATGGGCCCAACATGGCCCAAGATGCCTCAACATAGGCCCCAACATGGGCCCAACATACGCCCAACATGGCCCAAGATGCCTCAACATAGGCCCTAGGCCCAACATGGGCCAAACATGGGCCCAACATAGGCCCAACATGCCTCAACATAGGCCCAACATGGGCCCAACATAGGCCCAACATGGCCCAAGATGCCTCAACATAGGCCAACAGGCCCCAACATGGGCCCAACATAGGCCCAACGCGGCCCAGCATTCCTCAACATACGACCAACATGGGCCCAACATGGCTCAACATGGGCCCAACGCGGCCCAACATAGAGCCAACACGGGACCAACATACTCCCTACAAAGGCCCAACATAGCACATATGGCTTTATTGTGCTTTCTTTATTGGAACTCCAAAGCCAACACTCCGGTGCGGGCGGTTGTCGTCGCGAAGCGACCAGAATATCTATGCGCACAGCTTCTGTTGTCCAAGTGGCGGGTGCAGACCTTGGGGCACTTCAATCTCTCGGCTGCATCTGGGTTGTTCTTCAATTGCTCGGTCTTGTCGAAGCGTTCGGTACCACTTGCCACACTTCACACAGACCTGGGAGGTTAGGGTTGCAATATGTGGCAATAGTTACGTCAAACTCCAAAGTCAGTTGAACACCTTGAACCAACCAAATCAAATTATACTAAAATCCAGGGAACTTCTTGTGAATCGAATGGATCGGAACATATCTTCATGGATTCACTAGAATCTATTAGCTTCCAGTTCCAAATCCCAGTCAAAAAAATCCTACAATTCTCCTTTCAAAACCTTTCCATCCCAGCACAAACAAGGGCCAACAAAAAGGTTACAGAAAGGGCCTGCTGCACAAGACTTCTCCAACTCGGCCAGTGCCACAGCCAGTCTGATGTCACGGGTGGCCGCAAGGATCATGGGACATCTGGAATCAGCCGTTGGTCCTGAAACTTCACCCGCTGCTCCCGTGCCATGTTGCGACATCCCTTGGGCTGTGTAGGACCAAGGTTGGAGGGCCTCATGCTACCCATGTTTCGGAACTTGCACGTGCCCTGGGACTGCGCACGTTCATCAAATTTGTGCACCCACCACTTCACCTGCTGCTCAGCACTGGGTGGCAGCTGCCGACTGATGCCACTAAGCCCACCATATTCTGAAAGGCCTGGCTGACCCACATGTTGCATGTAGGTGGCATTGGCCAAGTTGCTCACATTCTCCTGGTAGTAGGGCAGGAAGGCATTGAAACCTGGCTCTTCATACATGGCTTCATATCGCCCATACCCATTGCTCATGCCATTTCCATTCGTCACTCCATAGGCCCCATTTGATCCACTGGCGCCACTGCCATGTCCGCCGTGTCCATTCGGGTCTTCCATTGGCTCATCCCAACACGGACAGCTTCCCACTGACGACAGCTGCCTGGTTCAGCCAACAATGACCCGCATGTTGCATGTAGGTCGCATTGGCCAAGTTGCTCACATTCTCCTGGTTGCACGAAAGCAATGAACCCTGGCTCATGGGCGTCATATCAACCCAAATCCATTGCCTATTTCCATTGCTGCTATTCGTCACTCCATTCGCACCAGCTGCGCCGGCGCCATGACCATGAGCTCGGTGCAGCGCCAGGAATCTGCAAAGAAGGATGATCTCGAAAATGCCAAGAGGACAAGTTTCAGAACACTCATTCGGAAGAAGAAGGCTTGTAAATTTTGATTGCGTCTTCGAACACCTGAAAAGCCTGGCTGCTTCAGCCAAGGCGAACCACATTCTCGGAACATGCTCTGCGATTCCAAGTGCCAAAGTCGGCCGGCCGGAGTTCCAAGCATAGCACCATCTGGAAGCTCACATGCGGTAGTTCATCTTGAATTTGAGCATCGGAAAGTCTGAACCACCTGAATCCTCTAAAACGCACACTTTCATTTATGTGACAGCTGACATGTGACTTCCCATCAGAATCCTGAAGGGCAGGGAGCATCATCATGCTGACCCTGACATGCGCATCTCCAACATGCAAGTCTGCAGCATAGACATCCTCATCCCTCGCTGAGCCCCACGATTCGCCATGGCTGACTGCCGTGGATCAACGATTCGCTTAGCGAGCCCCACGGCTGCACGTCTTTCAAGCCATCAGTGCTTGAAAAAAAACATCAGGGAAATCTTCAAGACTGAGACGGATCGCATCAAACCCAAACGACATGACATAACCTGCCAATGTCCAATGTAACAAGCACCTTTCAGAACCCATTCTTGGGCTTTCATGTTGGTTTTGTAGATGGAAGCCCCGTTCAAATTCCTGAAGCAACAGCAACCTCCGACCGCGGATTTGGGATTCCCCGGCGCGAAGGTTCCCCGAAAGGATCCTCAGTGGGAAAATCATACTGGTTCTTGCGATTTTGGATCACCAAAAAATGGAAGATATCCCCAATTTATTGCATTTTTTACAGGGAAAATGATGCTAAAAGATGGAATGGAGGCACCTAATCTTCCAAACAAACCCTCTTTGAAGGTCACCCCAAGCCCAGATGATTCCCTCAATCAGGATGAAAGAATGTGGTTTCGATGGCTTCGCAGGTTACGTCTTTTTTGGCTTGAAATGGATGTGGGTCAAATTTCTGCTCTGTTAAGAAGTGGTCACTGATTGAAGACACCATGACCCTGGTGTTCACATCCGAAACCAAAAAGGATTTGGAGACTGCACGCATCCAAGATCACCAAACCAGTGTTGGCTCTTGAGTTTTTGACCCACTGCATTTCCAAAAATTGGAAACCTCACAATGCACCAAAATTGCCACTTCAAGCAGGAGAAACTTTCTAGTCTTGAACACACCCAAATCACGGCGGTTTTCACTACCGTCCAGCAATCTAACCTTGCCATGAACATTCCCCAAAGTATGTTCCCAACACAAGAACTTGAATTTCCCGGCCAGTAATGGTATTTTGCCAGAGTTCAGAGGGTATGTCCTCAATTCCTAATAGTCAAATCATGTTTACATCCCGGTCCCCATCATTTGGGGATTAAGCCCCACGTTTCAACATGTTTTTAATGGTTAAACCTTCACCCTTCCCACTCCCTGTCACTGAAGCAGCCACTGACTCGAAATGATCCAGCCTATCAGCCCAACTTGCCATGCGATTTATGCCAAGGAAGGGGATTAAATCAAGGAAATGATGAGTTTACCAACCAAACATGTTGATTTTACTATACTAGACCTCTGAAAATTGTGATTTGACCAGCAAAATGGCACCTACAAAAATCGTGTGTCTCAACCAGCATGTCTAGGGACTGATTCCTAAAATTGAGGTTTGAGCATCTTCAACAGACCAATGCAGGGGTAATTAATGGAGTTGTACCCACAACTGGGGTCAGCCTGAGAGGTTAGGATTCAACGACCTGCACTTGGAGGGCCACCATTGGAAACCTTTCTACAGAAAAGGCAGCCAAGTGTTCCTGAAAAATGTTTGTGAACAAATGGGGTAGCCAGATTCCCATGGTGGCCTGCGTCATTTTCCCTCTTAAAATGACAATACATCGGGGGTACCCCCCATTTTTGCACAGACGATCTGTGAATCCATGGATTGCCATGATTCCCGGAGGATTTGGCAGCGAACAACTCTGAAATCAGCTTCTTATGGGGCGATTTCCCGTATTTAACCCATCATTTATGTTGAGGTCGGTCACTGGAATCTACCCATGCCATGTTCAGGCCTGCCGGGAGGCAATGTGTAGGCGTGACTCGCCTTGGTTTTGTTGGCATCCATATTTATCCTATCCAGGATCTTAATACCAGGAAATGAGAAATTGTCCCTAGTCATTAGTTAGTCGGGAAGGGGTAAGTGATTGTTGTTTGCTTGTACCCTCTGAGAATTTAACAAAGCTATGGAAAATCACCATTTTTCATAGGTAAATCATCTATAAATGGACCATTCTCAATAAGTATGTTAAATTGCCAAAGGGTAACTTCAGAACCCCGAACTCAGAAGGTGAATTGAGATGCTGTCTGCAGATACCTGTGGAGAGTTGAGTATCAGGTGGGACCCGGAAATATTGGCATGTTTTGGAAAGGGACTGCATTCCCCCCGAAAACCAACTGACTACACAAACATCTGGGACCTGTCTGCAAATAGCCTCAAGTTCGAAAGTCAATCAATCAGAAAGTTTCATTCAATGTGTTCCGTCGTAGATCTGGAAGATCGACAGAAAACCTGAATCTGTCCTATCAAAAACTTCCACCAAGGTCTTCCATGCAGTGTTCCAAACTCTTTTGCTGGGAAGCTTGAGGGTTGCAAGTTTGAGATCACCTAGGTTTGTCCAAGAAACTAGATACCCTTAAATTTCAGTGGTTTATCATTTTCCCTACATGATTACATGATATTACAGGATGAACCTGATTGTCAAGAATGATCAGTCTGCCTATGTCCTTTATCAAAATCAGCATGATCCTCCTCCTCCTCCTCATCATCATCATCATCATCGAACCAATCTATGTGGTGATACTCCCTGTTGAAGCAGACACAATTTTGACAGCCGCGAAAACCCACGTTTTTTTAGCCCCCGTGCAGAAAGCCGTGGTGGCCTGGGCCCGATACATTCCAAATGGTTCTTGGTGATATGAGGGAGAAAAAAAGGAAAGGATTGAGAGGGTCAGAACCCCAAACATCGTTTCTAGATATTTTTTGGAGTTGTCAACTGGTGCGCGTGTTTCGGATTGATGTGACATTCCAATCATGGCAAGTGGCGCAAGTGGTCTCATTTGCCATGGAATGCGATGGATCCGTCTGGATCTGTTCAAACCATGGGGGTACTGAAAAATATCGCCCTCCAAAACACTTTACAGCCCTGAAAAAACTGGAAACTGGGATCCTGAAGGTCCTGAAGTCCATGTTCCAATCATTGCAGGTCCCCTTTTTGGTTGGTGAGATCATGTGGGTCTGTCTGAAAATGGCGCAAGAACTCCCCAAATGCTACTTGGTGATAATGGAAAATGATGATCAAACAATGAATTTAGAGGTACCCTTTTTTTAGATAGAGCCAATTATCAACACTAAACACCAGTTCATTGTCAAATTTCACCACTATTGTTTCATATGTTTTCCCCATATCTCAGTATATATCCCTAAAAACACCGCCCGGCGCTCCCGCGGCGTCCTGAATGCACTTCCCTCGCTGTAGGACCTTGACATGGGACTGCCTGGCGCCGAAACGGGGGATATCATGGGAATATCATGGGGATACAATGGGGATGTTTATAATCTGTATGTGTAGATGTAGATGTATACTACGTATATATATATATATGTATATATATCATAGTCATTGGGGTTATCAGAGATTGACATCAGTAGTGGTTTGGCCAAAGTTTTTGGTAGGCAATGTCAGCAATTGATTTCCTAGGTAAATTCATTATCAGCAACTGGGGTTGTCCCATGGCAATGCTGATTTTTACAAGGATATGTTGGAACCGTCCTGAAATTGGGACACAAAAACTGCGAATGGTCTCTCCTTTTTCGGAAAGCAATTCGTCCGGGGCATGTAGTTGGCTGGGGGTGGGTAGACGGCCGTGGCGTTTCGGAACAATTTTGCTGCGTCAAGAAGTACTTCTCGTTGCACGTGCTATCAACAACGTACATGTCACGCTGCGTATGTATTGGCTGCTACGCCACGGATGGGGTTGGGGTGGGGTGGGGTGGGGTTGGGGTGGGGCAAGAACATGCATGTTACGCATAGCTGGTACGCAGATCATGGATTGTTGGTGGTTGGCACTCAAAAACTGGTTACCAAAGGCATACCCCCTTCAAAAACAAAGTTCGACATGGTTCAGCCAAGAACCGCCAAGTTGAACAATTTATTTTTCAGTGGCTTTGGCGTTGTCATGGTTGTACTGAAAAAGTGCAGACGATTTTCTGGCAATTTTGTCCCGAACCTTTCCCTGACGATGATGACATTACTTGTCATGCAAATCAATAAAACATATCTGGGACAGAAAGCGCAATTCATCGCACAATTGAAGCTTTATGCGAAGAAAAGGTGAAGATCTTGGGGTTTGGTGATTGATTTGTCAAGAGAAAAAGTGGTTTTCGGGACCCCTGAAAACAAGCCTTAAACATCCACCATTTCCAGAAAATGTTGCCTGGTCCATTTTGACCCACAAAACACAGTGGTTTTGGATTTTCTACAAACATCATTCCATGAGATGCACCTATGAATATGGCCGAAACACCACGGCCATCTACCCACCCCCGACCATGTAGTTCTATAAAGCCCTTTCCAAAATGTCCAGCGGTTTCCTTGATGAAACTTCTCTATTTGCAATCCATCCATTGAGCTGGGCCTTCTGCTGGACTTGGTGTGCTCTTCACAGGACGATACTCTGCGGGCATCTCCTAATACCCCGTAGCCAAGCGCTGTTCCCTTTACAGTCAGATGATTTTGATGGGTGCACAACTGGACCATCAATCTACACCCCCTCGGGAATTGCAAGGCTGGAAGCCCCAAAAATGACCGTTCCACAAGGGATCGCATCTTTGCAGAACCATTCCCCGCATTTCCTCGAAAGGTCAACTGCTCAATTTTACCTTGACCATCTATCGTGCTGATGGTTTTTGCTGCTAGTTTTTGCATGAATCACCCAGTTCAAACAGCATCTTGCCAGATATGGCATCTGGCAAATTCTGACATTCGCCCACCTATCCACTAGTCAACACTCTGGGCAATGGAAAGTCCATTTCACAAGGCGAGGTTGGACAATTATTTAGTAAATGAAAGCAAATGATAGTCATGAGCCACCGTGAAGTAGCCACGATTCAAATTCCAATCCATCACCAGGGAGCCACCCCACCGCCTTCTGAGTGCGGCGGCAACATGAAGCCTGAAAGCGCGCAACCAGTCCATTGGCACATAAGACGCAAAAGGAGTAAGTACAACCACCAATAGATATACAACCAGGTAATATGTGTACAAAGCTGGTCTTACGCCCATTTTTGCTCATGTATCTCCATGTTCAGAGGTGATATTCCCTTGATCATCTCGAGCAAATAGACGAAATACCATATACCGAACTGCTGGTCGCACTGCAGTGGAGATAGATGATACCCTATTGGGTTTTTAAGTGGGACCCCCGAACAAGTCCAAAGATCCGCCGACAGCGTATGTTCAATGGATCATCAACAGCTCAATATGACACAATATCTTTATCCAATCGATAAATAAGTATCGCTCTAAATACTAGTCATACTAGTCATAATCATAAATCATCAATCATATCTTATTATAAATCATCAATCTTAGTATCTTGACTAAAATCAGAATCATAAATCATAATCATAAATCATCAATCAACTCAAAGCACCGTGACTAAATCTTTGGCCAACTGACTTCCATCATATGGATGCAACGCCATGGCACCCGGGGCGCGCCTACGGATGAACTGCTGTTCTTCTTGGGCCTGCGAATCCCAGTGAGAGGTTGATAACCATTGTCATGTAAAGATGGTACTAATGATAAGAATAATGAACAATAATAAACTTAATAAACAATACTAAACAATAATATATAATAAACAATGATAAACAGTAATAGACAATAACAAACAATAATAAACAATAATAGAGAATGATAAACAATACGAAACAACAATACGAAGCAATAATAGTATTTGATAGTATTTGCCATACATGGTTATCATAAAACTGGAATCACCTTATGTCAATGTTATGGAAGGTATGGCTTGGATATTCCCATTCAGACGTCCATGATACCTGTCATAATCGCCATTGTTGCTGTTCAAATCACCATTATTGTTGGTTATGCCTCAAATTTTCTCCTCTCCCCCAGAAAAACCAGAAAAGAAACATGGATGGGTGCCTGTCACGTCGATGGTGCACGCCGCGGAGTCTGGGCCAAGGCCTCATCCATAAACCATCTGATGACCATCCCACCAAAGGGGATAGCTCTTGTGGGATCAGGGACTTACCAACACCAGAGTTCTTACCCAGTTACCAAACTTGTATATCCCCGCGGGTGGGGAACCGCGCTAGCGGCTGACCACGTTCTTCAAAAAAAGTGTTTGGCCTTGTAGTGCCTTGCACGTTATACTGTATGATGAAATTTGATATTGATTTTGCCGGGCAAAACGAAGGGATGTTTGAGTGGACATATGGTATTTACACAGATCTTGGGTTTGGACAAATGGTCAGTCTTTACTTCTACCATAGCCGCTTCAGCCTTCTACCCCATTTCGCGGGCACTCCAAGAACTTGAGATAGCACCGTTGGAGATTTTCACGTTCCATCAATACCACCTGTGTGCACCACGGTGTGCCCTATGATTTTTTCTCCTTGATACATGCGTTTCCCTTGCTATGATTGCAAGTTTCATGGCCCAAATTGTTTTCACAGGAGTTTGGGGTAACCAGCACCACCATCTGTTACCAAGATGCGCTTGCAACTTTTTGTGGGTGCTGAGCAGACATTTCAAAGCGGCAGTGGAAATTTCAATACTAAACGCATTGTCTAAGACATTATTGCCCCACCCAAACCCCAAGCCATGACGTAGCCGTACAACGAAATATTGCCCCACCCCACCCCACCCAAGCCGCATGTCATGACGTAGCCGCAAGACAAGTCTAGCTTAGCATCACTTGCGCGTGCAAGGCAACTTGAACATGATTGCCTCACCCCCACCCCACCCCACGCAAACACCATATTGAAGAATTGGCACGACTACATGTACGGTTTTCCACCCGCTAGCATTGTATGTATAGAATATATATTGTATGTATGTACGACTGGTAATGACTGGTATTAATAAATGTGTATGACCGATACAAATCATATATATATATAGTATATAAATTATATATATATATATCACTATAATTCCAATGTGTTGAACTGGGCTGATCCTCCAAGTATGATGTCCCCGAGCTGTTGTTGTACCTCACCCAAAAGATCCACTGATTTTGCTCTTTCCACACAGCTGGAAAGCCGAACACAGGGCATGGAAGGTCGTCAACTCGGAAAATTTGGTCTAAGGCCCTTGTTTCCCGTTTCCTTCAACGATTGCTTCGGCGCAAATGACTAATGTCAATACTATGAGACCTCAAGGCTGCGAAAATCCCAAAGATATCTTTGCTCTCTCCCCCACCAGGCAGTCGCACGGAATGCGGAGATCTTCTGGCCTCGACTTGTTGAAGAATCGCTGCAAAAATGACGATCCGGTTCATTCTTCGAGGAACGAGATGGATAGGAAACTCATCGGAAACTGGTGCCCGGCATCCCGTGGCAAAGTTGTACCAAACCACCCCATCCAATCGGTTTCCCCAGAAACACCATGCAAAAATCCTGACTGAAAGGGTCAATACCTCCTCAGCCATCCTGTATGGGCAACTGGAAGGGTTGCGCTGAAACTAAGATACGCCAAAAAACAGGTTTGATCATCCCGATTTTTCCCACAACTGCCATGAATTCATGGTAAATCCCCCACTTCTTGGACAGCTCCAGTTTCCAACAACTTCAATGGGTTCCCCGACATGTCCATCTCTTGTTGGATGATGGCGGGACCTTGCTGAGAAAAAGCGTGGCATGTCGCCGTTGTTACTGTGGGGTACAGCTTTGGGTCTTTTATCGCGTGGGAAAAAATAAATGGTCCCAAGAATCAGCACATCATCTTCAGAAAGCAAGTTATCTCCAGATTTGACTTGATTTACTTGATTCACGAATGGAGTAAAAATCCAAAAGGCCAACATGGAAGCCAAAAATTGCCACGTCCAAGAGGCTGATAGAAGTCTACCACATCGAGGGGTTCCACTCTAAGCGCTTTTTTTAAAGGATCAGAGGGTGGGCCCTTGGAGATGCCCCGCGAGTAGTGGACCACTTCATGGGTTGATTGAGGTGTGGAGCCGACAGTCCCAAGGAAAAAAAAAACTTTGGTAGCGAAGTCAACGACTACCCATCAACCACCCAAGATTTGAGGCATTTCCAGATTTTCACAATGATACGTACCGCCATGCATCGCTGTGATGGTGCATCTTCGGGTGAAAAATGGCCAACGTCTGCCAGCACCATCCCCCGAGGGCGCCAGACGTCTCAAAAGCCGCGTCTTCGCAGGTGAGCCTCGGGCGATGGGTGAGGCTAGGCCCTAAGTCCTGGCCATTTCGATCTGATGGGAAGTACCCCAAGTCCCCCATTGGATTATGGAAAAATAAGTGCTTCCTACTGAAAGTATCAGTTTTGGGGGTATACCAGTGTATACCAGGTGTATGTTCAAAGCCAAACTCTTGGGGATGGATCGAGTCATTGGGGTATCTGAAGCTTCACCATTTGTCTGCGGGGTCCGAGAAGGACGATAAAAAGCCGTGGGATTTTGGGGTAAACCGGTACCGAAAGAGGTGAGATATCCCATCGTCAATAAGAATCACCTAGATGGGGACCAAAATTTTGGGAATCTATATATAAATTGTCCTTCGAATCGATTCCAGGAAAGAGTGGCTTTGTAACCAACTACGCTGGAAATCGAATTCAAAACGGAACACCACCAATGAAATGGATGTATCTGTGTGAGCAAAAGCAAACAATCAACAAATGATACGACTTTATTTTTCTGCAAAGAACACACGACCTGATATCGATAATAAGGCAAAACTCACCGCAGCTCCCTCCTTTCAGTTTCGACCCTCAAGAAAATCCTTCAGGCTGCAACCTTCATGGGGTGGCCATGGCTTTGCCTGAAGATTTAGGGGAAAACAGAAAAAAACATGGTCCAAATCCCATCAAGAATTTGTTCCGGCCATATTTCTCCCATAAAAACCTCCATTTGGAGTTGATTTACTCCTGTTTTTCCTTGCCCATACTATTCCATCCTTCGGCCGCCAGACTCGTCTCTTCTGCTCCTCCTTTCTTTGAAGAGTTGCGACCGCGGGCCCCCGCGCCTAAAGTCACCCACTGTTGGGGGCGAGGCGATGATCGTCTGGTTTTGTCTGAAAATTTGGGGCAAACCCAAAAGTTCATGTTTCATCAGCTGAAAATTTATCGGTATGCCCCCGAACCCCTTCTGCAAACACCCACAATGCCAAACCCCAGGCTATTGATTCCCTGATCCCCGCCATGAAATGTAGGTTTTGGGGCTCTTGCGTTTGCACCCAAATAAAAAGAGATGTCGGGGCCGTGGGGGTGGATCAAATTTAAATCCTCAGAAAGCCAGAACTGCTGATCATTTTTTGGTATCTCCTTCTTGATATGGGTGTGTCTCAAAGTCATATAGACCCTCACCGTAATTCGCTGGTCGATCATCATCTTCCCCTCACACAAAATTGGGCATCTCCTCATTTTTAGCCCAAGCCCCACACCACGCAAGGAGCTGCGTGACCTCGCAGCTGCCGTTCAGTCAAGTTACATGCGAATATCGGGGATACAACTGTGATATATCACCAACAATATGGGATGGATGGGGCAGGGTCATCCTACCATCATTTTTTTCGTGGTTTCCCAACATTCTTTGTTTTACAGAATTGGGAATAAGAACCGGATGAATGGGGGGATGATCATCCCCTTTTGTGGGAAAATAAAGTCTGTTTTGACTCACCAGGGGAGTTGTTTTCTTTTGGGGTTAAAATGCTAAAATACTTGGAATGGAACCAGAAAAACTGGGGGCTCTAGCAGTGGAGAAATCATATGTTGTTGAAAAAACTGTCTTCCAACTCACCCAGGAGCAAGGTTCTGCCCTGTAGAAAGAGTTTCCTATCAGTTTGTCTCAAAGTTTGGAACCTGGAAATCTAATGGGAATTATGATCACTTCACTCGTGTTTGAATCAACCAATTTCCAGACAAAGCCACGCCTTTGGAGGATGGAAAATTCCAAAACTAGATGATCTTCCCATGAGAATCTGGGGCAATTTCCCATAGCAACAATGTCCGACGCGAATATCATCGTCCTGGCCAATGTCAAAGGCTCAATGAAGTGGGAAAATCATTCAAAAAAAAAATGAAAAATAATCGGAAAAAATGGAAAATCATCCTAAAAAATTGGAATGTTTGAAATCCCTTAGTCATTGGGATATCCCCTATGAATATTCCATGAAAACGTCCACAGAAATGTTGAGAAAAATCCAAGCCAAGCAGCAGCATCTGTGCCACTGGATCAAAGATACCCACCTGTGAAAACAGACAGCAAGGATTGATATAAAATTGAACATGTAGGTGGGCATCTCTGTACATATACATGCAGTATACGTATAGAGCATATGAATTTACAAATGAATTTTGAAAGTTACAGTAAGCAATAAGGCGTTTTTTCCCAACGAAATGGAATCAGCCAGCGGAAACGATGATATACTGCAGTGACTGCAGTGTTTGAGCGCAAAAGTTTAGGAAACCGCAATGGCACCAAAACATGTTAGAACCACTGATATTTTTGTTTATTTAGCCATTCGTTTTCCTCATAGTACCTGCAACAATCTCTATCCACCAGTGGGTTCTATCCTCAATATGGTTTTAACCAAAATAGCCCACAATCATATGGTAAAACCCAATGGTAAACCATCCCCTTTGCAAACCACAAGGGGGTGGGGTCATTTTACGCAATGCCAAATGGTGGTACTGGGTACCCAATAATAACCCTCAAAGAATAGTGGATGGTAAGCATGGCATTGGGTAACACCGGCATGAAAAAAACACATTCATGTGGCAATGTCAGCGTCCCCGAGCGTATGGTTACCAGTAGTACCGCACAAGGCGGTGGCAGAAGTTTCAAAGATAGGAAACCTATAGGAGAGTTTGGTTGCTGTGACGCAAGGATGGCAGAGCGAACCTGTTGATGGATCGAAAAGTGGTTGGAGGCAGCGCAGTGTAGTTGTAGTGTAGTTGCAGTTGTCGCAGTAGGTGTAGTTGTAGTTGTAATTGTAGTTGGTGTAGGTGTAGCCACAGTGCCCACGCTTTCTGATCCCGTTGTGCTCGGCTCCGTCCGCGCGTGGCTGGTAGAATGCCAGTGTCTTCTGATGACTAAGGATTCTGAGGTACACTAAGGATCCTCCATGTGCTACATCTGCTGTGGGCTGTGGCGCTTCATCAAAGTCTGCTACTCCTACTGCTGTCATTTTTTTTTGGCTCTTTTGACTTCCAAACGCGCTTCGCGCCACAATGGCGTGCACTTTTTCAACATCTCAACTTCCGAAAGTGCTCCGAGTCCCTTGGTTTTTAACGCTCTTTACTTCCAATTGTGCTTCGCGCCACAGCGCCGTGCACTTTTTTGACGTCTCAACTTCCAAAAGTGTTCCGGGCATGTGGTGCTTTTTTGCATTTTGACTTGCAGATGTGCTTGGCGCCACAACGGCGTGCAATTTTTGATCTCTCGTCTCCCCAGATGGCTCCGCACCCGCCGCTTTAGCGAGCCTGCTTTTCGACCCTCCGGAGCCACAAAACATTGGAAAAACACACTGTTTCGCGACTTTCCTACTTTTGTGCGCACCTGCATCTTCTCTCTTCTGACTTTCTCCTGTCTCATCTTCTCTCTTCTGACTGTCTCCTATCTGGTCTTCTCTCTTCTGTGCCTCTTCCCATCTTGGCTTTTCCATCTGTCCATATTGTCGGAAGTTTGACTTCTAAATTTCCTTCGATAATTCTATAACATTATAATATGTCCATTACATTTCCATTCACAATGTATGGTGTATCCATCTGCATGAATGTTATCATGTAACTACATTTCCATACTTCGCGTCAATGAATATGTCCATTTATTCAGAGCTCTTATCATGATATACCAGATGGATTTACCACATTACCCATGGTTGTCCCATCATGCGGCGTGTGCTTTGAACCGAAGTCTAAAAGCTCGGCCCTTAGTGCGTTTGATCCTCTGAAAATGATGGGGAAAAAACCAATGGTGGATCATCAGATCATCAGCTTTCCAGACTTGACGCAAAAATGGGTTACCTCCCCCCGCGGCAACGCCCGGCGCCTGGCGGATGTTGGGAACATCGACAGACTCCAGGGCCTGACATCAGAAAAGTGGGATGGATCGCGCCCTGGAAAGGTTATAACCAATCAACAATCAGGATCTAGATGGGTCTTTCTTCAAGGTTTCTAAAAAGATTGGAAAATTCAGATTTTGCAATTCGTTTTTTGGCATGCAGACAGAACATTGGGGGTGCATGCAATGGCAATCACTGGTGGTTGTGACTTCGTGAAGAACCCTCTAGGTATCTGACGAACAAGACATGCGGTACGACGAATAACATTTGGGACAAGTACCAGACAATACATAAGCAAAAGAAGGACTACTGCTGGTGGAAACAATCAACCAGCCATTTGGGAATGGTAAACATACCACCTATTTATGGTGAAATTGGGGATGGTTTATTATTGTTTTACCCACATTACAGTGATAAACACCAACGCCAACAACAGCTGAACACAGTGGTGCTGGTCCCCCAACTTTCAGGATTTCACGCTGTTTTCTGCCGGTGACACCCCAATGAAAAACCCCCCAAAACCGACCAATCCGTGATCAGATACACCAGATCACCAGGTTCCGAAAAAAAATAAGTCAGCACCTGGGTATGAATCAAACCAATGTGTATACATATAAATATAGCTAGATAGATAGATAGATAGATAGATAGATAGATAGATGTGTGTATGTGGTAAAAATATGTATATAAGATACATATCTATATTTACGGCAAGACCCTATGGTTTGCCCATGACTCGTAATTGATGTTGTCGTCAACGTCAAGATCATGTATATCATGATGTGATACATGATGTATATCATGATGTATATCATTTTATAACTCATGATAGCGTAGTTGTAAATGAAACGCCTCTATTGATTGATGGTTGGTTAAAAAAAAAAAAACGTAGTTTGCCCTCCGGGCAGACCACAGGGTCTGCGCGTATAGTTAGATAGCTAGATAGCTAGACAGCTAGATAGCTAGATAGCTAGCTAGCTAGCTAGCTAGATAGATAGATAGATACGTAAGTATATATGAAATATATACATATCTATATATATAATATGTGGTGGTATTTCATATTCCCATAAAATGATGGTACCAAAAGGTGAACCAATGTGAAGCTGCTAACTTGGAGGCCCACACATATTTTCGGGGACCTATGATTTGTGATCCTCCAAGTAGCATCCCTTGCCCCCATATTTCCCATAGATGAGTCATATAATCATATATGTATGTAGATGTCTTATATACATACATTTCTAGTCAACATTATTTTCCACGATATTTCACAAGTTGTCTGGATTTTCCACATATGTCCAATCAATTTTCAGTTGTCCCACCAAATGTGCCAGAGATGTTTACCCATCAATATTCGCAAGAAATCTCAGAGTCAAAAAGGTGACTCCAGCGAATATCAACCCAAAATAAATAAACCCCTAGTTTACTATTTGATGGTGGCACCATTTATACAGTGAAGTATCCCTTTTCTTGGGAACCACTTTAAAGAAAAAAAAACGCTGGGGTTGTTTTACCAATCCGGGCTTTCAAAAAACGACCCATCGAAACGACCGTCGCCTGCATGAAGGTCTTCTGCTTCCGAATGGAATCCAAGGCTTCGCGACTCAGAGGCACATAGCCGCGATTGTACAACTCCTGGGATCCAACGCGCTGCTAACGGTGGCGTTGAGGAACACATCCATTTTCAACGGAGATTATATGCTTTTGGGGGAGTGATCTATGGAGATTTATGGGGAGTTGAAGAATGTTCTCATGATTACCCCAAGATAGTTGATTAAAAGTTAGAAACCTGGAAATTATGGGGAAATCATCATCCAACGACAATCCTGGAGGTATGGCCGAACTTTTACCACAATAATTTGTATAGGTCTACAAGGGAAAATCCAGACCGGTTGCATGTTTTGAAGTCATCAACAAATTTCTCAAGACAAAATGGGGGTTTACACTTTCAAAAATGGCTATGACATCGGGAGATCAAAATAATTCATCAAGGAAAATGAGGATAGATTGATATCTTGATATCAACAACGAAGACGATGTTCTTCAACATCCTACAAATCAGCAAGCTGATCAGGCCAGAATAATTATTGTACAGTACAGTTTTTCTTTTCCCCAGGTGTCCCAAATTGTCACCATCCGCGGTGCAGATTTTCTCCTCGTTGATGGTGTTCTTATCCACCATCTTGATGAGGGTGTCGATGTCGCTGATGCCAATGGCCTCCGTCATTTCTGGACGCTCGAACCATCCATTTTTTTGGGGGGGAGGTATAAGATGTTCGGTCCAACCCAAAATTAAGTAGATCCAATACTCAACCAAAAGTTCTGGGTTTCGTGTTTGATATTACGAGGATGGGATCACTTTCGAATCTTCACTGCGAGATTGAATCACCTGACAGATATTCTGCCCAAAGGAAGTGGGTCAACAAAGCTGCCTAAATTCCCAGCATCTTTAAGGGGAAGGGATCCAATCTTTGGAGGAATCAATAGGTCCCAAAATTAAGACAATGATTTTTGTTCCCTTGCATATAACATTATAACTGGGTTATAATTTGTATAAACCAACACCTTCACCATTCAATCATGATTGGCTCCAGCAAATCCCGATTTTTGTTGGTTATATCAGTTATATCATTATCCACATGATGTCCACATGTTTGCTGTTTCAGATTTCCAGCCGCTTCCAGCCTTCAGTTTCGCTTGAACTCGCACCACATCACTTCGCCCTCTTCTGCGTGGTTTGGACCATTCGGGCCTAGCTGAGTAACATCTGGAAATCGATATGTCAGAGATGTGTCCAGACTCCCAGCAAATTCCATTGATCAGGGAATTCTATCCTTATCCATTCATGTTGATCATCATGTTCCCATTTTGAATAAACATATTGGAGAATACTCAATTCTTGCACAAAACCATGTTCATATTCATGATTGTTTGTGTAGATATTTCCAAAAAATAGTTGCGAGTTCTTGCATTGGCTGTTGTTGGATGTAAACCCATTCAAAGACATCAAGAAACGGCTTAGTGTCAGCCGTCCAATAGGGATGCCGCCATTGGCAGTTTACTGTAGTTTCTACCACCTGTTTTTTCCCTACATCCACGCGTTGTTGTTTCATTTTCATACCATCACAATCACAATTTGGTTGGCTAGCTCCCCTCACCTTCACTTGCTTGTTGATTTGTTCAATGAAGATGGGGTATTGTTTGTCTCGCCATTCTACGTGAAACATGTTGCGACAAAGAGCGTCAAATCCCATGCTACAAAAGATTCCACATGGGGTGGCGTCGCCGCCAACTTACAAAACGCTGCCATGTTTTGAATTGGTTCAAAGATTCTTTTATGGGAAAATCCTAGATTTTGTTTGTTAAAACACAATACAACCATTTTTTTTCCGAAATCAACCCCATGGTTTTCTGACTGTTGGCATTGTATGTCCTGAATGTTGTTGATGAAAAAGAACTATCAATGTGTTTCATATTTGACGTTTCAATCCATATTTGTGATGCACCAGTTACTGTGAGTCCCCCGTTTTTTGTTGGTCAACAAAAAAAACGCTTGTTGCAGCTCCCATCCCATCACGAGCATAGGCCTTGCCAGCTTCAAGAAGTGTCTGAGTTCGGTTTCAGCGGCCAAAGTGCCAAAAGACCTGATTTCAGGTTTCAAACCACCAATCTGTTGAAGGGGATCTGAATCAGCGATTGGCAGAATATACCCCGCAGAAATTGGACTTTATCATGAATCTTGATACACCCTCGATATCCCTCAACAAACATCATTTTGGGACATAGACACAAAATTTCCCACCAAGAACGTGGGAAAGATATACACCCTCCCCATCATCGGTGACCAAAATTGTCAAGAATTTTCCGATTTTTTCCCAGTTTTGGAACGAAAACTTGGAAAATTTCCTGCACAACACCATTGTGGAAGTATGGAACAAGATAGCACGTGCCCACAAATTTGGATGGGGGATGATGAGATATATAGATATATAGATATATATAGATATATATAGATATATATATATATATAGATATATATATATAGATATATATATATATAGATATATATATATATAGATATATATAGATATATAGATATATATATTATATATGATATATATATAGATATACATATAGATATATATATATATACATACATAGATATATATAGATATATATATATATAGATATATATATATATATAGATATATATATATAGATATAGATATATACAGATATATACAGATATATATATATATAGATATATATAGATATATATAGATATATATAGATATATATAGATATATATAGATATATATATATATAGATATATATATAGATATATATAGATATATAGATATATATATATATAGATAGATATATATATATAGATATATATAGATATATATAGATATATAGATATATAGATATATATGTAGATATATATATAGAGATAGATATATATATATAGAGATATATAGATATATAGATATATAGATATATAGATATATAGATATATAGATATATAGATATATAGATATATAGATTTATAGATTTATAGATTTCCCTAGAAGTCAGTGGTCCTACTTTTTGAGGTCCCAGGAATTTCCGTAGAAAGTGGTCCCAAAAAGTACGATCAGCCGCATGTACTTTTTAGGTCTTTTTGGTCCTAAAAAGTACGTCTTCTCTAGCGATGTATCTTGATGAAATTTGGGGTCCCTAGGAGATATATAGAATGTTGCATGTCTGATGTTTTTTGGCTAAAGGGATTGCCACATCATGTATGGCCAGAGCATTTAAAAAGCAACGCTTTTTGGACTTTGAAGCACAGTTGTCCCATCATGACATTTCTGGCACTTCTGGCATTTTCGGGCCTAACCCATGGTCATCCCGGCTTGCTTAATTCGACTTGCCATATGGCAAATATAATTCTAGATATTGCCAGCGTGCACACGCATGCAACGGGTCAAAAAGCAGATTCATTGGCAAATGCAAGCAATCAACGTGCACAAAAGAATCGTGAGCAATCGTGAGAAATCGTGAGAAATCGTGAGCAATCGTGAGCAATCGTGAGCATATAGAAAGTGGACCTAAAAAGTAAGGCCATAGGGCCTCAAAAGGAACGTTTTCGGCAAATATAGCAACATATAGCAGCAATATAGCGATAGAAAAATATGAGAAATCGTGAGCAATCGTGAGCAATCGTGAGCAATCGTGCTGGTGATTTTACAAGATCGCTCATCACATGGGGTCACTTTGAGTGTGCTGCCCACGAGATTNTGAGCAATCGTGAGCAATCGTGCTGGTGATTTTACAAGATCGCTCATCACATGGGGTCACTTTGAGTGTGCTGCCCACGAGATTTTAGGATCGAACGTCGTAGTTTTGGGTTTGGGCTGCACCTGCCACCGTGGATAGCAAGATTCGGAAACTTTTAGCTGAGGGAGAAAAAAAAACTGGGGAGTTCTCACATATCGCATCAGCATGCTTAATTTGCAAGCAAAACATCGCCGCCAATGAGCCAGTGAGGAAAAAGAAGTAGCTCTGCAGGTTGGAAAACTGCTTGTTATAGGGATGACTCATGGACTAACACCTTGGCAGTCAGAATTCGGCAATGCTATAAAACTTCGGCNCTCTGCAGGTTGGAAAACTGCTTGTTATAGGGATGACTCATGGACTAACACCTTGGCAGTCAGAATTCGGCAATGCTATAAAACTTCGGCACGGAGAAAGTCGGCATGCTATAAAACTTCGGCGCGCAGAAATTCGGCATGCTATAAAACTTCGGCGCGTAGAAATTCGGCATGCTATAAAACCTCGGCGAATGTACCTTTTAGGCCCGCTTTTCGTAAGGACCTACTTTTTGAGGTCCTAAGACTTTTAGGGTTTATAGATATATAGATATATAGATATATAGATATATAGATATATATAGAGATATAGAGATATAGAGATATAGATATAGATATATATATATATATATATGTATGTATGTATGTATGTATGTATGTATGTGTGTGTACACATATTCTTGGTGCCAAAACTGTCATGGATTGATGATCGCATCAGTCCACAAGAGAAACAAATCAAAACAAGAAAACATTCAACATGACAATTTGGGCATCAAAATGCACAACCAGATTGTGTACATGTGTGTTGTCGTGCAACGCCATGCTAATTTCTTGAGTATCAACATGAAAACATTTGACGGTCAACATTTGACCTAAATTCATTCTGGATGATGATGCTTACGGGAGGGTGGACGAGTTTACATACTCACCATACTGGATATGGTGACCATATACGATCATATAATCATATACTTAGAGAAAAAGAAAACTGTGTGTGTGTGTGACCTGGTGATGTTGTTCATCCACATTGATGTTTTTTCATGGTCACGTGCCAACTGCAAATTTAGGCTGATGAACCATGAAATACCTGGTCTGATTGTTGGTTACAGTTTCCACCACCACACATTGAAGTTGTAATCCAGAAATTGAAATCAAGAGTTGCTTTCAACCACCATCATTGAGCAATTTGGGGACTTTGAACATCAATTCTACGTGATTGGTCGAAATGATGCCGGTCAGGTTACATAATTTTCGACAATACATGGTGTCTTAAAATCAAGTATCTTGCTATGTTTTGACGTTTTTGAAAAATAATGATAACAAATTGTGGGATTTGGCCGTTCCCTATTTACAGAAACCCGCATATCAACACCCTTGTCCCAACCACAGCGTCAACATTGGCCATGCCACGATTGGTGCGGCGTGAGTGTGTACTCGGACTCTGCCAATTCCATGGTTCCAATCAAGGCCACCGGGGCCGCAGAAACATGTTGGATCAAGTTGCGCAGTGAAGGTTCAAATTCCGGGTATTTTTTGAGTAAAATTATCTTCGATAGGTCCTATGAACGGGTGCATTCGCATACAAATTCGTTGGTTTCAAGTTGAAAGTTCTTTTGTTCAAACCCTGTTTGCATCGATAATTGAAAAATCGAACTAGCTTTGGACTAGGACATTCCATGTGTTGTGTTGTCTGTAACATGTAAGGTTTTGAACCAAAAAACTGCCACCACTTAACCAGATGACACTGCAATGTTCCTGAGATTTTCCATCGGTCACAAGAACCTGTGCATTTTTTTCTGAAAACACAGTGATGCTGAGTTTACCAGAAATGGATATTGAAACTAGTCCCCAAAGAAGGGGTTGATATTTTCTTTGGGATTATCACATTAAATCTGGGGATGTTCAATTACCACAACGGCATGCCACAGGGGAAACCAAACAATATTGTAGCAAATGTTTGAACAAATGAAACATACCCGCCACACATCATACAATTGCCAAGTTGTTTTTGCACGCCCGTTGTTGCGGTTGCAAACACGATGTTGAATAAAAATTCCCCACAACTAGGGCAACCCTTTTTTTCAACCTTTTTTTAATTTTTTTCAACCTTGCCTCTTTTTTTCAACCTTGGATCACTCTTTTTCAACCTTGGCCTACTTTTTTTNCAACCTTAGCCTATTTTTTTTCAACCTTGGCGGTCTTTTTTTTGGACCTTGGTACTACTGCTACTGCTACTGCTACTGCTACTGCTACTACTACTACTAGTACTAGTACTAGTACTAGTACTAGTACTAGTACTAGTACTAGTACTACTAGTACTACTAGTACTACTAGTACTACTAGTACTACTACTACTACTACTACTACTACTGCTACTGCTACTGCTACTGCTACTGCTACTGCTACTGCTACTGCTACTGCTACTGCTACTGCTACTGCTAC
>BGPT01000644.1:6702-26702 GCA_003297045.1 Symbiodinium sp. clade C Y103
TTATTGTGGTGAATTGTTATTGTGGTGAATTGTTATTGTGGTGAAGTGGTAATGTGGTGAATTGTTATTGTGGTGAATTGTTATTGTGGTGAATTGTTAATGTGGTGAATTGTTATTGTAGTGAATTGTTATTGTGGTGAAGTGGTAAGGTGGTGAATTGTTATTGTGGTGAATTGGTATTGTGGTGAATTGTTATTGTAGTGAATTGTTATTGTGGTGAAGTGGTAAGGTGGTGAATTGTTATTGTGGTGAATTGGTATTGTGGTGAATTGTTAATGTGGTGAATTGTTAATGTGGTGAAGTGGTAAGGTGGTGAATTGTTATTGTGGTGAAGTGGTAATGTGGTGAATTGTTATTGTGGTGAATTGTTAATGTGGTGAATTGTTAATGTGGTGAATTGTTGATGTGGTGAATTGTTAATGTTTTGAAGTGTTAATGTGGTGAAGTGTTAATGTGGTGAATTGTTAATGTGGTGAATTGTTAATCTGGTGAATTGTTATTGTGGTGAATTGTTAATGTGGTGAATTGTCAATGTGGTGAGTTGTTAATGTGGTGAATTGTTAATGTGGTGAATTGTTATTGTGGTGAAGTGGTAATGTGGTGAATTGTTATTGTGGTGAATTGTTATTGTGGTGAAAGTCCCACAATTCTATTTGTCCGTAACTCGGAAGATTGCTTCCCAACTTCCTTTGNGTGGTGAATTGTTATTGTGGTGAATTGTTATTGTGGTGAAAGTCCCACAATTCTATTTGTCCGTAACTCGGAAGATTGCTTCCCAACTTCCTTTGATAAGTATCATAAACCATAGTGAAATTGGAGTTATGTTCACCAACTTAGCTATCGAACGGGGGCCTCACATTGTGAGTTTTGAGGATCTCACATTTTCACCTACACCCAAATTGCTTATATACGTGAGAGCCGTGGGCTTCGTCAAAATGTTTGGCGCCAAAAGGATCCAAAAGGTGCGTTTGTCATCACTAGAGTTGCATGAGGTCTTCCCAAGGCAGAACATGGTTCCACATCTACAAAGTTGCACTTGTACATATCATGATATATCCATATATATATATAATATAGGAAATGAAAGGAAACGAATGCAAAATGGCAGGAAAATGAAAGGAAAATGAAAGGACATGAATACAACACGAAAGGAACATTAAAGGAAAATGAATTGTTGCTGAAGCACTTGAAGCCAAAAAAACAACTCCTCGATCGATTTCCGGGCCTGTTTTGGAATGGATTTTGTCTCAATGTTGGATCTCAAATATGCTGATCCCTGGAAAGCGATAGGGCCCCCCCCAAAAGCGATAACCATAACAATAACAACTACTCAGATGTAAAGGATTTTGACGGGGACTCATATATATATATATATATACATACATACACACACATATATGTATATATATATATATACACATCTTCATTTATCCCTCCTTTGTCTACCATTACATCCAAGTTCCATCTTGATGATGTGAATCCCCAGTTTATTTTTGGACCGTACGGCCCGGCTCGGTCGTTGATTCGCTCAGGTTTTTTCGCATTGCTGGCGATCCCTCTGCTCGCTGATGCTACGGTGTTGGTCACAGGCCTGATGTCTCAGCGGACCCAACGAATCGACGCGCCGTGAATGTTGACCATCCACTGGAAATGATGATCATTCCATTTTCAGAAGATTTACGACATAATATAATATATATATATGTATCATGGATATATATATATATATGTATATATATATCATGATATATCCTCATCCATGATATCTGAAATATGTACACTTGTATATATCATGAGTGTTAAACTCGCCACAAACCAAATGAAGGAAGCAGTAGAACCAATCCCCCATCGGTCTTGGGAACGACGCTGATCACCCAAGGCCTGAACCTGCAAAGACGGGTGGACCACATGCCCAGATCAACATCCATTGGATTGGTTGATGGGAAAATTTACAGGAAACCCTCATATTTGATGGTAAAAACCATGGTTTCCTGTAGATTTTCCCTTAAACCAACCCATTGAAACGAAGAATTTTCGCAGTGCGTAGTGCTTACTTGATGAGCCAATCAATAAATACGACTTCAATTAATACTCACTGAACATATGAGTATGGCTTGAAATTTGAAACCACAAAATTGGATGACACGTCTGTGGGTTAGGGGGTCATGCGAGCCGGCATTACAATTTGGTAAATTGCACATATTGGGGGATGTTCATCAATCCATAAACAGGGAGAGAGAGAGAGATATACCCGTTATGATGAGGATTCCCACATACCATCTATTGACCGTTGCACATATGTCCACGGCTAAAACACGCACGGATTAGCAATTTTTGCTGCAAAAAACCCTGTTGAACTGGCAAACAGTGCCCAGGCACCGCTGTTTGGAGGAGGATCTATTCATTATTCTACTAGGGGAAGGGGAATGACTGCAATACATCCATTTAATTGCTGAATTGACCAATCAAGTGCTGACTAAATCCTTATCATTGTTGGTTGAACAGCCCCTTTATTGTCATGAAGTTATATCCTTTTCAGGACACCAGAAACCTCAAAAATCCTTTCACCCTACTATCAACATGCCAGTTGACTGATGGCCAAAATGATGAAGCTGTCGCTTTTCGAAGTTCCTCAACGATTTTCCCATCAGTTTTTCCTTTTTTTCGGTGATCAAACTCCATGGGTTCCATCCATGTTTTCAGGCGCCACGGGACGCACGGGCAGCCTGCTCTTCAAGGCACTGAAGGCGCGAGGTCATCAGAAACGATGGGGTTCTGTGTGACGAATGGTTAGGATATGCTTCGGATATGCTTCGGATATGCTTAGGATATGGTTCGGATAGTTGGGGTTGGGGGAATTCTATAGAATTCTTCACTGATTTTTCCCCCAATTTGCCGAAGTTTTACGATTTGTGAATGCGATTTGTCCAGGTAGATGCTGAATCAAGAAGAAGGGAGGTTTATCAATAATATCCAGTGATGTGCGAATCATAATTCATCCAAAGTCCAACACTCGATCCTGAAGCGCACATGTTTTTTTTGCTTTATCCGCTCAAAATTTGATTCTAAGGTGGTTTCACCATAATTACATCATGTGATTTTATCCGATCCTACCAATAAACCTGGGTAAGGAAAAGCAAACTCACGAAATGACATTACGGTCGATGATGGCTAAGGGGAAAACATCACCTTACAGATACAATTAGATACATGACCAGAAAAGAGGGATTAAATTATGAAACGAGCAATACTCAACGTGGTTGGACCTTGATGATGGCTGAATTCCTGGGATCCCCAATGTATTGTCACTTGAGAGAAACAGTGCAAGCGTGCGCTGGAGCCAGATGGACAAATTTCGCCACTGTGGACGGCTCCAATCCAAAGGATCTATTGGTGTCAAGAACAATCTCAAGATATCCTTTGGGGGTGACATCTCACAGTTTCTTTTCCTCCTTCAGCGGCAATACAAAGCAGGGGGCTGCACTGATGCGCCTCAAACTTGGACAGAACCGCACTCACAAGGGAATCGCATGAGTAGAGAATCCGTGGAAATTTTGTGACGTGTTTTTGGAGAACAATATCTCACATTTAAGAGGAGGGAACAGGATGTACTTGTAGATTCAACTGCTCCCTACTTTCTACTGGACTAGCAATCATAAAGACAACCCTTGCACCTTCCTTTGCTTACCAGTTTTCCACTGGGGAAGCCAACTTCAAAGGCCACTGACTAGTGACTATGAGATATCATATATCATCATATATCATATATCATATAAAATATATCTATCTATATAATCCAGATTTCTGGATTTCATGATTTTTCGTGTGCGGATACATAGCCTAAGTCGTCCGAACTCCGCTGGTCCACGGCTCAGGCTTATCAGTCGAGTCCCGTGCGGGCGCTGGTTCGAAACCTCACTGAGGCAGCAGGGAAGTGGTAACATTTTCCAGCCCCGACATGGATAGACAACTTGGATGAAAATTGTGGGGTCACTTTTCTATCTTTTGGAGACCCCATTAGTTTCCACAAGACCAGTGCTTCACGCAAGATTCCTGGAGCAATTGGATAGGAGCCATGGCAGTCGACAGATAATCATCAGATGGTTTTAAAAAATCCTGATCCGGACAGCTGAATCTAAGGATTCCCTGAGAAATTTCCCCGATGAAATGCGTTGATCCATATACTGGGCATTGGTCACTATGCGGGCAGCAGTAGCATACGAGCAATGTGGTTCCACTTAACTCAGGGGAACGACTTGTGGTACGCTTTATCTAGGGTTTCCAGGTTTTTGGGAACTTGGACATACGGTTTCGGTGAACTTTTTTGAGGAGAGTCCATGAGAGGACTAGACCTCACCAACAAGAATCCCTTTCTTCTGCGGCGCAGCAGTTCGCTGGTTTCTACCGACCTTCCAAGGGGGCCTCGGGGTTACCTGGCTGAGCTTCTAAACCAGGCGCGGGAGCGCCTGGGCTGCAGCAAATGTGCCGGAAGCCCAGCTGAGGAATTGCCACTGGTAATCAAACATGGCTGGAAAATCCCATAGAAATGAAGGGTTTATAGCTGGGTAAATCATCTATACATGTTTCTTTTTCAATATTTTCCATTGCCACGTTTGAATACCAGAGGGTATGAGGATGAAGATGCAAAAGAAGGAAAAGAAGATGAAGATAAGAGAGAGGAGGATCACAATTTGCAATGCTGCTATTATTGTTTATTTTTGTACAAAACCAGTGGTTTCTGTTCAGCAACGGGCCAAACGAGATTTTTGCGCTCTTTCTGCGAGGGTGTGACACCCCTACGAGACCATCGCTTCAGCCATGATTGGCTTGTCAAACTGTTCAATTGTGGTTACGAGAATTGTCATATTTACTATTATTTGCTGCCAAACTGAAATGGTTGATGTCTTTGCCAAAGCTCAAAAATCCAGGAATTTGGCAAATCTTTATAAAGTGTTGGGATTTACACAAGTCACATGGGGGCAGTTTCTCAGTTTCGCTCTGAGCCTATGCTGAGGATGAAAGTGAAGGCATTTTCGTGGGAGATGTCACCAACTCCTCCAGCTTGTCAGCAGCTTTCGACGGGGTGCGATTGCGGGTCAATGCTTTGTCGGCTGGTCGATGGTAAGAACAGTTGTTGAAAGGGAGGAATTGACTGCCATGGTTCATTTGATTTAGTTCATTTCCCCATTTTCTGTCATTTTAAGCTTCACTTTGGCGAAATATCCCTGTTGTGTCGGTGACACACCCATTCCCCTGAGTTGACCGCCGAGATCCCCATTTCACAGCGGTGAACTCCCCGAGTTTGCAGCTTACATCTAAATTTCATGTTGCTTTAAAGTCCATCAAATGCCATTAATTCCCAACTAAATCCAATGGAGTCCTGGTAGATCCATATGAAATCTCTATTAACGCCAATTAACATCCCCATCAACTCCCATATAATCCCATGAAATTCCATCGTCAGATCTGCATCGCACCATCCATTGGAGGTGTCAAAGCTGGCCATTGCCGTGGGCGTGTGCCCTGGCGACCAAATTGACAGAGAATTGTAGCAGGCTCATTGTAGCAGGGTCATACTGAGTGGATCTAAGTGTGAACTTATGGGGATGAGTGTCCGAAAGCACCAGCTCTTTTTTTTGGTTTACCCATTGATTGTGTTTGGGGTTTAATGATGTTGAATGGGGATGGATGTCTTCTACAATGTCCAAGCATCAGACCATCACAACTAGGTATATCATGGGAGTCAAACGACATCGTTTGATGATTAAGCGTTTGATTGTTGATTGAATCATTAACCATTGAAGTATTCATGATGATGGTTGGTTAGACAAAGGTGGATGCTTAGTTGAAGCATTTACAATCAACCATCATCAACCATAGTCAACTAATATCAACCACAATCAACCACAATAAATTATTAAATATCATAGTCAACCACAATAAACCATAGTCAACCATAATATATCGTAATATAAATGTGATATACATGTGATATTTCATGCATATTTCATGATTCAAAAACACCGAGTTCACGAGCGAATCCCCATCAGTTTCAGCCCTGAGGTATGGCACCGAAGCCGAGGCAGTGGTGAAGGCGCAAAAACATCTGTTGCGACGTGACAAACGGACGGGGGAGGGGAATCCTCCAAAGAAACGTCCGTTTTTTTTACATCGTTTTTTCAGGAATTTTCTGGAAATGTACTTGTTTTTTTATCCGTTTTCAGGATATTTCAGAAGATTTCAGGCTTGTGAACTCTGATATTTGCTTGAAAAATGGGCAAATAGTCAGCTATGCCTCGATGACTCTGATGAATGGAGGGATTTTCCCATTGCCAGTTTCGAATTTCTGCAGAGTTAGGCCATACAAAATGGTCTTGCTGAAGGAACAGCTTTGCCATCGGTTGAGTGGGTGAAATGTTCTATTTTGGCTTTGCAAAAAGATGGGCTACGGAAATGGCAAGCGCATCAACGACAGATAAGCACTGGAACCGAGCCAAGCAGATATGGATCTTCACTACCGAACCGCGAGATAAAGCAACATCAAGCAGCAGTAGCCGGTATACCCTCCATTAACAAACCCAGGGGATTGAACATCTCCAATGCTTACCAATTTGTAGATGGTATTCCAGCTAATCCAAAAATTGTTTGAAGGGAACATGTAAATGCCGCCCTGATCAACATGGTACAAGAGAATAATGGTTTCCGTTTCAAGTTTCCCTTGTGCAATTAAACCCATCAATTGGTACAATTGATTGGGAGTGTAACTTCCGGATATTCAAACTGATAGACCATTTCCCTTAAATCCAACGATCGAATTTGGCTTCTAAGATCCAATATAGAAGGTTTTAAGGATTTAATGTACATAAGTGTTTTAAGTATATAGACGATTTCCCCAGAATTTCCATGGGACTTTTCGCAGACGCGCCAGGCCGTGGAGTGGCAGGGGGTCAAGAACCAAGTAGAGACCTTCCTGAGCACTGGCCTCTTGGTTTTAGTTAAAAAGTTTCCAAAAAAATGCAATGGGTTGGTGATTTCTTGGAATCAGGGTCATATTGGATATGATTCTGATATGATTATATGCCTTGATAGTTGCATATATATATATATATATACGTTTATATAATTGATGCTTATATCATGTTATACCCGAATGGACAGAATGGATGATGCACACACTTGGACTATGACTTTGTATATTCGGGATTATCTTAATTAATTAATCTATCTTAATCCTGGTTTTTATTGAGAGAATAGCTACTGATTTCGGAAAATCTCAGTGAATTTTTAACCCCATAAAAGGGGTGTTGAAACAAAAATAGTCATGTGATCCATGGGAAATCTAAGGAGAAGTGGTGGGTTTTCGAAGGTGATGACCTTCCAGATTCTTGGGATGTGACTTCCCTCCTTGAAAGTGATGTGGACCCGACCCACCAAGGATCAACGCGGGGCAAGATGATTCGGTTCTTTGTGTTCGTGATGCATAGAACGTTCCCCTATACTAGTTCAGAGTATTTGGGGTGTTGGTTGTTAGGTACTGTTAGGCCACAATTACATCACCTGTACCCAGAGCTACTGGGAAGAATCGTTCTTCTGACCCTAATTCTCACCTGATCTGGTGCCATAGGAATTCGACTAGCCGGTTGCCTCAAGCTGAGGCGTTTCTGGCAAACGTGTAGCCTTGATCTCAACGTCTGAATCCGAGCGAAGCACTGAAAACATCTATGGGTTAGAATGTGGAAGCTATTTCAGGTTGTATGAGTTACAATTTAGTTACAATTAGGTCAAAATCGTGGCACCGATTTGATGATGCTGGATGGTCACCTATCGAGGATGGGAACCACTACGCCTCCGACCTCCGGGAACAAGGTTCCCACACGACCAGAGACCGGTGGAACCTGGGAATCTGGGATGGAAATAAAGATGTTGGTATGGTTCCAGCATTCGGTGTTCACGTTTTTTTTGTACCCTTAACGGATTTGGGTTCAGGTTTGGGGGACTCTGGGGCTCTAAGACCTCTTTGTATTTCCTGTACAAGGTCAGACAAATTTGTCTCAGATTGCCAACATCTACTGCACACACGTCAAGACGTACACTTGAATTATCTGGACACGTACATCCACATCTACACTGATCTACAGGGAAATTTATACATCAGCATGTATATCTAGATTCATGTCTATACTCGTCTGTTGACATTGGCAGAATAGACATAATGACAATACATATTGCATGTATATATAAACCTATTAACAACACGTTTAGACATATTGACACCAACATCTATATGGAAGTATTCCGTCACTGGCCCATCACCTGTCTCGTCTCGGCCACAGGTGATGTTTTACAAACTCCTGGCCGAGTCATACCTTGCCTCGGCGGGCGTCCCCTTCTCCATCGTGAAGCCGCCCCGTGGTGGCACTGGGATGTGGTTAACCCAGGTGGGAACTGATCATCCTTTAGACCAGGAGCTGTATTTGTAACTTGTACCCCAAGGCGTCCATCTACAGAATCCAGGGGTCTGGGTTAGACACTGAATTCAAAGGGGATGCCATAGATGTGTCATGATGTGTTTTTTTTTCTTCTCTCTCTCACATGTATATGTATGTGTATATATATATATATACACAATACTATATCTATGTATATGCATAACGTACATATATACTGTATATAGATATACATATCCTCCAAAGTCGTAAGCTATTCAGTACCAGGAAATTCTCTTCACCTAGAAATCTGATGTGTAACCTGGTGGCTCACCCCATAAACCGTGGGTTAGTCCAGTCACAAGTGGGGTGAACCACTTACGATTCCTGGAGTGAGCTGCCATGGAAATCTGCAGTCTGACCTCATCGCCTTTACACACTTGGACAGGGTTTTGAGCTTTGAAGTATGGTGAACATGTGTGGGATGCAAATCGTTGATTCCCAAAATGAGTGTAAGTAAAGACTTGCACGAACCCCATAATCCTGTGTATATGTATATGTATATATATACATACATACATACATCACGAATGTTTACCAAGGTTTCCTGAAGATTTCCCTTCAACGAAGCCATCCACTGGAATCCTAGGTGCGGATTGTCCAACGATGCCGGCGGCGAACGATTGCTGATTGCCGGGCATGATGTGCCCTGTCCCAAAATGGATGGCAATGGCAATTTGGATAGGAAACAGTGATCATAAATGATAAACTATTGATAAACTATTTGGGGATTGCCATGGATTGCCCATTCTCAGAGAAATCATCAATGGCGGATTCTCGATGCCAGGTTAAATTACCTGAAGGTCTGAAGGTCAGAAAGTATGTTGGTTCAAAGAGATGCGGATGAGTCAATACCAATGGGACCAGAATGGGGGACGAAGATTCAGCTGTACCAGCTGCTTCTGTGTGAAGACCAGGGCTACCAGGGTATTGACGTATACGACGTATACCCAGATGATCAATGGAGAATGATCACTTAAAATGGGGTGCCCTTTTCAAGTTTTGGCTTTTCATAGAAAACGCTCAAAATTGAGCCTTGAGCAGGATTTCACCGACGGTTTCCTGGTCTAGTGGCCAAATTTCTTGGGTTGCATCAGCCAGCAATATCAGTACTGTAATATTCATTGTGGACTTGCTTTGGTTACCTGTCATTCTTGATCAAGATTGACCTGCACTTCAGTTGGATCAGTGTATTGCTGCATGCGCGCTCTGAGGATAGCGAGAGTTGGTTCTCCCAGGGTTTCTACATGATCCCTCGCCCGAGCACCAAGAGCATGGGGGTTTCTGACACCCCCGGACTGTCAAAGACCTGCTGAAAATATTGTGGTGATAGAGGTAGCCTCAGGCAATCAGCTCCATGGCTTGCTGGAGAATCCACAATTTAGTTCGATGATTTTTCCCAGTGAGGTAAACTTCATTCATTTCGGGGATTTCCCAGCTGGCCATGTAGCCGACCAGAGGGTACTTGTAGCTGATGCTAGCTGGATCCCTACCCCAACAAATGGGTTTGTCTGAAAATAGGCTACCCCCAATTCTAATGGATTAAAGTAGCCATTTTGGGTACCAAATTTTCAGACAAGCCCAAATGAAGCTACCACTGTGCAGCCCTCTAAGGCGCCGATGTAGCCAATGTCACCACCATGGCACTGCTGCATGCCCCGGCGGACGCCATGCGATTCGACCTATGTGCCAAGGTCATCGTGTTCAAAATAAAGGGATTTGAAGCACCGCAATTTTGGGAGTTTTCCAACAACAAAGGAGGCGCGAAACCAACCACAATACTCGGTATATACCAGAGATACTAATAGTATCTATTGCCAAATGGTGGATCTATCCCACAAAATGGAGGTATAAGTATAAGACCAACAAAAATGCAATTTGCATTGTTTACGGCAATTCTAATGGGAAATCTGACAATTTAGATCGGGAAAAAATGGAGGGACATTGACCATTATCGACCGCTTACGAACTGGGATGTATTGTCTGTCTATTTGCCTCTAGTCTTAGCGGGTTTTTGCCAAGTTTTTTCCGTGCGGTTTGCACTTTTTGGGGCAAGTGCAGCTACTTTAAAAGTATGTTTGCTCTTTTTCTCAGGCAACCAAATGCAACATGGGATTGATAGTGAAGGTGGCATGGACAGACAGATACGGGATAGACAGATAGGGGATAGATTCCGTGGTATGTCAGGACCGCATAAGGTCACCAGGCCCGATTTGGGCAAACTAGTTGCAAAGGACATTTGCCACCAATTCACAAACCCAAGACTTCACACCAATCCCCCGAACTTCCAGGTTCTTTTTTTGCTGGCCTCCGATGGCTTCTCTTTATTAGGAACCCGTGAAGTGGTTGGTTCAATACCAAACTATACCAAACCGGTGGTTTCAAGATGCTTGAAAGATGTTTCAAATATATGGGGGTTTCCTGAAATAGGGGTACCCAAAAATTGGATGGTTTATAATGGAAAATCCTATTAAAATGGATGATTTGGGGGTACCCCTATTTTAGGAAACCTCCATATCTTCCCTGTGGGACGATGAGTTCCAATGACCAGCATTCTGCCAGGGACCGGGCTCCGGATCCTCGGACTTCCCTCGATTGCTGCAGGCACGGCACTTCTGGTTGCCAGACTTGGGACTTGAGCCAACAATTTTTGGGTTTTGACATCTTCTAAGCTCCAAAGTGAAAAAAGTCACCACTAGCTTCTTGGGGTGTCCTAGGAATTGTGATTGGTTTGTAACCATGTTGATCGTAAGTCCCGATTCCAAAGATAAACTAGTCTAGGATACCTCTTGGCCAGGTATCCCTGTCTTGGCTCGTTCTATCACCACTGTAGTTGCTCAAAATTCAACTTAGTAGGTAAAGCGCATCTAAACTAAGACTATATCTATGGTTCCATCCACATGTTGTTTGCAACGCATTCTTTTATCATGATCCTGCCTTTTTCCTGAAATTCCTACGCACCAATCTGGATTCGTGTCTGGATTCTCCGAGTGGTGAGGACGCGCTACTGCCGTGGCAGCGTGCTGCGTCTGAAGTGGTCGTCTGAGTTGAGACTTGCGGCTTAGATCAACTGGCAGATCCCGGTAGAACGACTCTGCATTGGACGAGTGGACATGATGTTTTCAAGGCGTTTTGATTACACCCCCAAAGAGTGCTAGCAAGATTGCGAACGCGTATCTACAACATGTATGAACACACAACCTATGCTCAAGGAGCTAACTGTTTCTTTAGGTCTCTATTCACATAATTTGAGCCACATCCATCACGGATTCTCCGCGCTCCGACAGCGCGCCCCAATCTCGAAAAGTTGCTGCCATGGGTGCAGGAAGGGGCCTCCTAGAGGTAAGTTGGTTTATATCATTTTGTACAATAACAAGTCGGATCTATGGTGGATATATTATGGTGGATATCTCGGACTTAGATTGGGTAAATCTAAAGCAACAAACACAACCGGGGGCCTTCCCGGGGGATCTCTTTCGGAAAGCTGCACGAAAATCTATGGCTAGAAGGTCGGTCATGTGCTGAGCTGCTTTTCCAGAAGATGGAAACGCAGCCGGTTTCATTGGTTGACAAGATTGATATTGTTGCCCGGATAGGGATTACTGATTACCTTCAACTACTTTGCAGCCAGTCACCATTTTACATTGAAAGGAACATATTCTATTCATCAAGGTGCCAGCTCTTAAGATGAGTTGTGTGGTAAGCATGGGAGCATAGGTAGTTACTATGGACCCGACTAGACTAGATGGATGCTGGCCCCAAAATGGGGGTCATATACACGACAAACACAACTCGCCTTCCCATTAGGCCTAAAATATCTTGGTGACTTGCAACTACCTCAAACAAGCGAACACTTGTCTGGGAAATTGGTCCCAAATTAGCTTCTCGGAGGTTGGTGAATATGACAGAGACGTGAAGTCCTTTCTGCTTGGTCCTGACATACTAAACCACTGTGCTTCTGAAGGACATCCTGTTCTCAGATCAAGTACCCAAAGCAAGGTCCAACCATTTTTGATGAAGTGAGCCTTTCCTACCAGTATGCAACAACAGTTCAAACAAAGCATTTAGCTCATATGGTCTCAATGTTCCGTCCATATTTAGTTTGGATGATGACCCAGACTGACCAACAAACCATTTCTCAGCATGTATTATTGTATGACCTTTCATCTCCGAAAAGGGACTTTACCCTGCTGAGTAACTACTGGGTCCGCTTGTAGGTACTCCCAGTTTACCCTATTGGGATTCCATGGAGCCAGCCCCACCGGTCTCTCGGAGGCGAAGTGCGTGCTGCGAAGTTTTCTCCCGACGGCAGCATGGTACTTACAGGCAGCCCACTGGGCGGACCAGTCACCTTTTGCAAGAGAAACCTGGCAAAGGAAAGTCCCAACCAGATCCATACTGTGCATATCTGTGCATACCACATGTATATGATTTCAGGTCATAGATATGCCATATTATATACATAATATACACATGACATGTATGAGTGGATATTACTATAAAACATACTCTATTATGTGTATATACATATTCAATTTATGTACGTATATATTGCAAACACACAACATGTATAATGTATGTATATGTGTATACATGCACCATACTGGATCGCTTATGTGTGTATAGATATATACATATTACCTATATACACATATGTTGGGTTATATATATGATATACATGTAAGACATATAATAGATATGATAGATAAAATACATATAACATATATCATACATTATATGTATTAAAAAAAACATGTTTTCCATCAAACTTGAGGCTTTTCCATTGCCGTCCGACAGGTGCGGGAGATGGCACGGCAGCGATTTGGTCATCCAATGGGCTGCGCTTGTGCACCCTGGACTGGGCTGGGATTTTGAGCACCAGGTCGATGGGGGAGTTATGATGGGTTGAAATATGAGCAGTGTTGATTGATGAATATGGAGGTTTCCTAAAAAGGGATACCCCCAAATCATCCATTTTAGATTGGGATTTTCCATTATAAACCATCCAGCTATTTGGGTACCTCCATTTTAGGAAACCACCATATAGATCAATAAGATTAGAATCCCCAAGATTCACGAATCCAATGAATTGGATGAGTAGTCTTATTTTAGACCCAGTTGGTTGATGATGAGTTCGGGGATTAGACTGCCCACTATATCCTGGATTCTCATGATACATTGTGGGAATCCTTGTTGGGCGGTTTGGCAAGGGACCACAAAGGGGTTTGAACACAGCCCCTATGCCACGAATTTGCAGGATTTCCACAAAAAGCTGAATTGGAATAGAGATTGAGGCAATGATTTTGCATTATCGGGATCGAATTGGATGCACAGGGATATAACAATATGATGCGGATTTATTGAAAGATGGAGGATTCAAATCCTATTTATGGAAATTGAGCAACGGTGCAAGTCATTTTCCAAACTGTTGCAATTTGGGTACCTGATTTTCAGATAAATCCAAGAAGATTATTTTTCTTTGCGGAAATGTCGATTTTCATATCATTTCCACCATTTTACAGCAGATAAGATCAAGTTGATGATTTTCAAAAGCGGGTGGCGGGTGGTTTCTGAAAAATGGGAGTCTGGCAAGATTCCCGACCATGTTCATCTAGCAAATTCGCTGCATATGTGGGCGGTAAGTTGAGGCAAAAAAAAGATACCTGGCTTTTTCGGAGCGTTTGAAACGTTGCTTACATACAAAGTCTTGGCAGCGAGATCCTATTTTGGGGCTGATTGAATCCGAGTTTTTGTTGGTGATATCCTCGTTCAGCTGCTGGTTCCTAAGAAATGTCAGTGAACTCCACATTTTTGGTCAGACTACTCACGTTTTGTGGCATTTGTAATTTGTATTTACATCTCAATTCTCGACTACCTAAATCCGACTGTAACCATATCATACCATATCAGTATAAAGTGATCCTAGCAAATGCACAGAAGAAAATCACCATGAATGATAGGAGATAACCTTTTTGTGACCCCCTGAGTTGCTGCAGGAGGGGCACACTGACGTAGTGAAGAGTGTTGACTTCAGTACATGTGGGCAGATGGTCGGAGACCCAGATGACCCAGAATGATCCAGATCCAGGTTGGGGTATTGGTCAAGATGTGGAACACAGAGAAAGTTCGACTCAAAGAGTGGGACAATTGATGATAAATTGATATAAATTGATGATCAACCATCGGATTTTGGGTGGATGCGTTGGATGCCTCAGTTTTTTTGCCATAGATTGAGAAATCGAGGGAGGAGTATATGGAAAATTTCTGCCTAGACAATGAGAATCATTTTCGCTGACGTATTCAAGCAAGGGAGAATTGCTTGACCCCTTGAATTACTGTCTCTCTCTCGCTCTCTCTCTCTCTCTCGCGCGATCCGACATAGCAATGGAACATCCACTACCAATAGATGATTGATGTGTTGAACATGGAGATTTCCCACTGCCAGTTTTGTCTGTCAAAGGGTATCATCATTGGGTGAATCAACCAGTCGCAGACTCTCGGTCGCATATCCTTTGAGATGCTCAAATCTCAACATGGGGCTCAAGTTTTTTTTGACTTTCCAAAACAACAAACCCTGAAACCCTGAGTCCCTACACACTACAACCCTAAGTCCTGAAAGCCTAAAATCAAAATCGCTGCGTACAGCCAGTCTTTTCATTCATCCTCTGGTGGCAAGTATATTGTCTGGGTGTGTCATTTGGGCATGGGCGAACATGGGGTTTGGAGGGAATCAGTTTAAACATGACCGGATAGATCGGATAGATCGTGCGTGGAGGAAATGCAGGAACCTTCCAAGAGAAACAAACGCGGACAGTAGTTGATAGCTGTCAATACACATAGCAAAGCCAGCAAAGCCTATGGTTCCACCATCTTGTACGACACACCACCGAGCATAGGCCAATCTTATGACTGCTGTGGTTCGGAACAGAGGAAAAACAATGCAGCAACCAGCCAGACAGTCATCCCAAGAAATCTTGGCATTCTCAAAATCAATCAATCAACAAAACAATCCCCTGCACCGTAATGTGATAAACCCAATAACGAACCATCCCCAATAGAATAGTTTAAAATGACCCCAAAATGTTTGGTTAATGGCATGGTTTATGGAGTTTACCACGTTAGTGATTTTTTTGTGGTTAGAATATGTTCAACTCCAAGTATAGTTGTTAAGTTCTTTTTTTGCTTGAATCCGTTTGTCCACGATTTGACTCCCACTTCCAATTCCAATTGTTCGGAGCCAGTTTTCGGTGGTTCAGTGTGCCTGTAAAGCTTCATTTCTGTTTTTTTTCTTAAAGTCTTGGTTCTTGGTCGAAGATTCCATTTTGTGCCCGTAAACTCCTCCTCCGTTCATATTACTGTAAACACCCCCAAACCAAAACCATTGTAGGGGAGTTGCACATATTTGGCCCCCTCATTGTTTTTTTTGTAATAGGGGGATGGGATTCTACCTGGTTGGCAGCCCCGAGCTAAAAACAAGTGGTGTCATCATCCCAATCAAACTAGCTAGCCATAGCTAGCCAATTATGAACCATCCCCATTGCATATTGTATGGTCCCAAATACCATCGGGTAATCAAACATCGCGTGCTGGAAAATCCACCATCTGTAGATGATTTTCCCAGCTATATATATATACATTTATATATATATATACATAATTATATATATATATATTATATATATAAACCTCCATTCAAAAGGGATGTCCCAGCAAGCTATATTTGACCACCAGAGGGTATATTTCTAGTATACTTGGAATCTACTGAACAATTATCCATTATATCATTCCAATATGTATATATATAATATACATATTCCCAATGATATTCTCAACAATATGACTATTATCCTATGCTATTCCCCTTCAATTTCCATTAAGATCCCATTAAAGTCCCACTAAAATCTCATTAACTCCCTTCAGGGCCCAACAATGTTGGTGTTTGATTACTATTGTTCTATTATATTCACATTAATTTCCATTTAATCCCATTGATTTTCCATTCCCAGAGGCCTATCAAATTGATTTCCCCAAAATCCACCGGCCGATGGCACGTTGATCCAGGCTGCGAGTGCCTCGGCCGATGGCACGGCGCGAGTCTGGGTGCGGTTACCTGGGTGCGGTTTTGCACTTGGGGAATTCATGGGATTTTTCTGCTGATTTCACCAACCCAATGGAACTATGAAATACTATGAGTGGGTTTTATCCTCTGATAAATTCACATAGCGAACTGGAAAATCACCATTTTAAAGAGGTAAATCATCATACATCATCCATAAACTGGGCTAGTTTCCATAAATCATGGATAATAGTATTGCTAATTAGTATTAGTTAAATCGTTCATCACATAGTTAGTAGCAGTAGCACTTCATGGATAAGACATACAGCATGATAATATATATAGTGACGAGTATTTTGATAAACTATATACGATATATATATATATATATATGATAAATGAGGATTGAAACGTATCATAATTAACTATATACTATATATGTGTCACACTTGACTATATTTCAATTCACTTGGGAATGATTGAGATCATGGATGTCCTCTTCCTGCTGGTTGGTTGATCAATAGAGGATTCCACCAGCCACTAGGTAGATGATAATAAATGGTGCACCAGACCGACCCCCTAATTTTCCTGAAAGGACTATTGACGCATTACAAGCAATTAGTTAGCTATTATATATATATATATAGATGATTTATATTAAAGAATCACATTCTATCTGATTGTCGCAGAATCAATCCTGCTCAAAAAGGTTACACTATAAATAGGGATGTCTGAACTTTTTTTGAGAAAGCCGGGGAAGCCTCAAATCCAGAGGTTTGGACAATTATCTTCCCATGAACATTGGCATTTTATATGGGGTATCCCTGGTCTTGAGCTGTGCAATCATTGGGATTCAGCGGTTTTTCCATGGCCAGGTTCTAGCAGATTCAATCAGCAAAGCCAACGATTTTACCAACAATCATTGGTTACACGTACCTAATTTTTGGGACCACAGTCAAATGGAACCACACATGTTTTTTTTGTTGGTATTCAACCATTGAATTTTGGGGTCGATGAGTTTCAGACATTGGAAGCTGGCTGGCAAATGGGTGCAAGGGACAGGACTCCGCAGACTCCCTACCAGAATAGACAAGTTTGAAACATGTTGATCTGACAAACATGGAAGACGTTAGGCGCTGTGAGCAGCTGCATCCTCCAAGAGTGAGCTAGCAGCTAGTGACAAAGAACGACATAAACATATGGGCGAATATGTGTGCCTGCGACTTCATTGTTTCTCTGCTGACATTTACATTCGCATCATCTGCATGAGTGATTGTTCAGCATCTAGACTGATATGAGATGCTGACACATTTTGATGTACCGACATTTACTGACACATATTTCCAGGAGAAGTGCTGACATGGTAGGTGTCAAGTAAAGGTGGAAAAGTGAGCACTGTAGGAGCTGTCAAACTCAATGGTTTAATCCTAGGACTCAACATGGTATGTGTGTATATATATATATACATAATTATACATACATATATATATACATATTCCAGGAACATGTACAATGTATATGTATATATATATATACATATGTATATTATACGTTTTGCACATATGTATATCTTTATAGATATACATAATTACAAGTATATATATATATATATATCTATATGATACATATATATATATATATCATACATGTATATCTATACATGCACACTTACATATATGATATATATATATATGCATATGTATATATACTATAGCATTGTGTTATATACTCCATACGCATAAAAGAGTCAGCACGGAACTCCCAAAAACGGGGGTGGGAATTTCGTCGCCACCGTGGCAGGCAGTGCCCTCTGGGAAGTTGTTACAAGTCTACAGAGGTGTAGACTTGGCGGGATGCAACTGGGGATCCATGCCGCTCTTCATTTTTTGTGCAAACTTCGTCAAAGGAGAGATGTTTGTTTTTGCGGTAAACACATGGTGATTCAATACGGGATGTGAAATATCATGGGTATAATCTGAAATTGGATGATATAGCCAATATTCCAGGATGGTCATCACCGTAAGGGGTTGATGTAGCCGTGATAAGGATTGCAATGGACACCCCAAGAGCAATAGAGGGATACAGTGAAAGTGAATTTGGAGACCAGGCAAAATAGGGAGTAGAAACAACCACGGCCGGCAGGGAGTCTAAGCTCCCCATTTTAGGGGATATTGGGATCACCTAGCCAACCAGAACAGAGATATCACAAGCAACCTCAAACGACGAAACATATGAACACAGACCTCAGTTCATGACCTCAGTTCAGGTTGGTGAAATTGAGCCCCCAAGTTGTGCTGCACGATATGTGAGAAAGGCACCCAGGTTAATATTTTGTTGCCACGCGACAGGCAATATCTTGGGGATACAGGCTTGATGTCATTTCAGATCTTCAGTGCGGCAGGGGTTTATCATTGGGCAGGTACTATTTCTGCCTCACTAACAAGGTGCCATGAATCAAAGCTCCAGAGCGAGCAAAAGCAGATCCTATGCTCCAAATCCTAGTCATTTTGAGATGATCACCGCATTCAGACTTGGTATCATTAGTTATGTACATTGTGGCGATCACCTGAGGATCACGAGTCTCAATGGGTGATCTGCAGCGTAGCTCGTTTGTTTTCGCTGCGGTGTTTCTTCGCCCCGCAATCCAGGCGACTTTAACATTTAGGCCAACCTTTGGGCCATCGCCAGTGACCTGCAGCCAGTTTGGGCTTGTGCAAATTTCACGCTTCGCGCTGTCTCGAATTTTCTCCGATGAAGAGGAGCCGCAGACGTGTTCAGCCATAGAAGCGGCTGGTATGTGAGGGCCCCAACCAGCTACTGATGATATACGCATACTAATCCCATTCCCCCAACAAACACACCATAGATGGGCTCAAATATGCAGAATTCAGAATTCCCCCTACATCCACCATGGTTTCTCAGGGGGGCAATCAAGGTGCAGCCATGTGCAGCCACAAGCTTGGATCCACCGGCTTGCTGGATCCACTAAAGAGAAGAATATCGATCCTCAAATGGTTGGCTGCTTGCAAGTGACAAGAATTGAGGTCACTGGGTATATCTTGTTGACTTGTGATATCTCTTTGGCCATACCGCCATACCCACGCGGTATTTCTAGGGCATCGTTAGCGCCTGGCTGTTTTGGTTTATGATGCAGATAGCAGCAGCCAAATCCTGGAAGAAATCCTGCAATGACTGGCTTTTGGGCCGGATGTTTTGATAGGGTTATCAAATTTATCAAGTTCTCCCTATTTCTCCCTACTAAGAACCGTGGGTGACTGCTAGAAGTTGTGATTCCTGGGACCAATTCAACGTGGTCTTCGCATGCAATCCCATGGCTTCATCCAAAACATGCCATCCCCATGGCATTCATCGCAGCGATTTTGCTCGAAAACATCGCATCGCCTTGCCGCCATCGCCTGCGCGGTCGTCATGATTGGCTTCCGCTACCAGATGACTTT
>BGPT01000644.1:31702-54301 GCA_003297045.1 Symbiodinium sp. clade C Y103
TAACTGGACAGTGCAGAAACGTGAAACACAAATACAAAGCTTGACCGGAAGCCCCTTGAAGTTGGACGTTCAGCGACCCTTAGCGCAGCAAAATGCAAGGTGCTGACAGCTTTCTTGGAACTTGGACCAGCAATGCAATGAACATAGCTGTAGGCTTAAGAGCCAGGGAAAAAGGGTGATTTCCAGGGTTGCAAGGCTTTTCTGACCTTGTCTATCTTCAGTGTTGTTTGCGGATATGCAGGCAAAGGGCCAATTTTGGATCCTTTTCTCAAAAAGGTTCTATCTGTGGTATGTATCGACTTGGAATTTACAGCAAACAGTGCACTTAAAACTAAACAATTTGTAAAATCAACTTTGAGGACTTGCTGCAAAGAATAGTCCGATACTAAAGATAGACCAAATATGAAAACATCGAATTTGAAATCATCCAGAGGTCATCTGGGGGCTTTGGGGTAACTGGTTGGACCTTCCAAAGCGGTGGTGGTCAAATTCTTGAGGGAAAACTCTATGTGTTTCAGAAGGGAAGATCTACATGCACCCTGATAGTGGATGGTCAAAGTCACAGTCTTATGTCACATTTCAATCAGCTCAGTGCATATTGGTAGACTGACCTTGGCAATGATCAGTCCACAACTTCCCAAGCAATCTCACCAGGTTGCTCCTTCTACACCGAATCCATGTACCCTCAGGGCAACCCCCAAAAAACAGGGTTGTGGCCTCTATCAAACCCCAAGTTCATCCAGGTTTCCTTTTGGTGCTGCCGGAATGCTGACAACAACCCTTCAAAATGCATTCTGCAATTAATTGTCGATCAGTGAATCACTGTTTGCTGCTTGCATCCACCATTTTGGCAGCGGCTGACCCCTTTTGGACCCCCCCCATTTCTGTTGCGCCTCACATTGCACCGGCTTGCACCAGGAATGTGTCTGAACCCTCGCAACTTGAACAGGAGCCACGGGAATGATTCGTTTCACATGCCCCAAAAAGATGGAAAAGTCAGATTCCAACCAGAAAGTAGTCGTAAATTACAAACTTCCGTGTTTTGGGGCTGATTCCACTGACAACATTGGGATTTCACCACCAACAACCATGCTTCGTTCACAAAAAGATTCGGGTTTAGGTGTCGAACGTGATGATATGACCGCAGCGATTGGGATAGTTTTTTCATGACCATGGCTAGACTTGTTCATTCATGGCATGGCAACCTTTGTCTCCCAATGGATAGCCACCACGAGGCCATTAGCTTTTTTGTGCCATCGATTGTCATCAATCCATATTCATATGGGGGTTTCCTATAATGGGGGTACCCAAAAAATGATGGTTTATAATTGAAAATCCTATTAAAATGGATGATTTGGGGGTACCCCTATTTTAGGAAACCTCCATATAGCACATTAATGCACATTATAAGGAACCCCATTCATGATGGTCGGAGGATCATATCCTGAGCCGTATCCCATACACCTACTCTTTTTCACCATTGCGCATATGCATTGGTCAAAAGCAGTATCGAAATAGCCGTTTCTATAGTTGCGCACGAACCACATTCTACCCCAAGTTTTGTACATGTGGTTGGTTCTTACATCCATCTATGTTGATGGTTTCAGGTATCTTTGATTTTCAGAGAATACTATACCTAGCATGATGATCCCAAGTGAGATCCGATTCTTGAAATCTTCCTCTTCAGGAGATGCAACGTCTTAACGCCAGAGGACACCTCCCCGGTGGTTTTTGGGAACTGCACAAAAAGTTGGGCGAACCTCGGTGATTTGAAGGTGATTCTAATTGGTCAACAGCTCCACAAAGTGGCGGGTGAGTGTTCAATTTAATGCCATTTCACCAGCAAACATGTGCAAAAGACGGGATTTCTGACCATGAAACTGGAAATACAGTAGTTTCAAAGCAATACAACTGGTCGCAACAATTGCGTTGTTGACAACTGAATTGTATGAAGCACCAGTTTCTTGCTTGGTACTTGGTGGTTCAACCCTACTTATTGAGTAGGCCACGACCCTGACACTTAGCTGACTTGCCCCAGTCTGACCTGGTTCTATCGTCCCGATGAACCCCCAAAGATCCATCCGGCCTTTTGCTTTGTTTCTCCCGACATCAACTTGTCTAGTTGTAGCCCTCCATCCTTCTTGTCACCCTCAAAGATCGACATTTTTCTTGAGTTGTTGCTCAACATCTTTCCATTCCTCCTAAGATTTCTGCGAAATTGGTGCCCAAGAAATCACCATCTCTAGTTTGAAAAAACACCCCGTTGATTCTCATGGAGGGGGTATCAATTTTAAGAGTAATTGAGCAGTGTTCAAAACCCTTGATTGATGATTAGTGGGGTATACTACCCATTGTATTGAGGATTAGCACAAGACATCACAAGACATCACATTGGATATCCGTTCTTTTTCAAGGGACGATTCTCGGGGTACCCAGCCGGGTACCCAACTCAAAACCGACCGTCTCAGACCGTCTCCAAGGAATGTTACTACGCTGACATGCAGCTAGCCGGCGGCACCACCATGAATGCTCCTCGCAGCCATGCGGAGTGACTTGGCACGGTGCTGTGGGGAGTCCCATCTGTTCAGAAATGGGGGATGGGTATACCAGAATTCACCGCTATTTCGTGGGGAATATGATGATTAAATCTGAACAATATAGATTAACTATTGACCAAGTGACCTTCGGTTTTTTCCCATCATTTTTTTTTAAAAGTCCCTTCGAAGATTTCCGGCAAAACCACCTGCGGATGCTTCGAGATGTTGCCTTTCACCACTAGGCATGATAATTTTAGCACCGCAACCGGTTGCAGACCCCCCAGGCCCCAATAAACATTGGAAAGTGGTAGAGCCAATGACAGAATTTTTCTGGAAATGGTTTGCAGCCGTTCTTCGCTCACCTGGCAGCGAAGGGTGACGAATTTGGGGGGTCCCAATTTTGCTCCATGTTTCTTTTCATATACAGCAAGAATAAAGAGTTCTGAGATCGATAGAAAGTGGACAAAGGCATCAATGGAACATGGGTGAAAAGAGAGAATGAGATGAACTGGCTTCTTATGACAATAATCTCATCCCCCTTAATAGAAAATACCTACAGTACCCAACATCCACCCCAAAAAAAAAGATAAAAAAGAAGAAACACCGATTTAGCAGTGGATCTGTTTATTTGGGGGTCCCCAATTGGCCTAATTGGGTGTATTGAATGTGAGCTGGGAAAGGGATCTGTTCGGTGATTCCGCAAACGACGCTGAAGCTGAAAGTAGAGCGTGGCTTGTTTCCAGACCACGTCTACCTTAGCGACCATTTTGGGCTTGGACGGAGTTGTTCTAGCTTCTGGGGGTTTCTGAAAAAGGGGGGATATCCCTGAAATGGTATTTTCAAGATGGGTTTGCCCAGAAAAAGGGGTACACCCTCAAGTTGTCATTCTAATGGGGAAAATGATGATCAGCCATTGGGGTTTGGGGCATCTATTTTTGGACAAAGCCGAATGATTCAATGGAGAAAATGAAGTCCTAAACCATAGGACTTGGCAATACACAATTTTCGACAAAGTCATGAACTCTTGGCGAATTTTCCCAGATAACAAGTGGTTGGTGAAGAGCCTGATTGATGAATCTCCGAGACGCGGGGGTAGTGTATTTCTCACAGGGTTGGCACATGTCAGAACCTCAGTTATTCACCAGGTACCCTCTGGTAATTTGACATAGCTATTGAAGATTATCATTTTTAATAGGTACAGTCAGGTATAGTAGATCATATATGAATGGGCCACTGTCATCCATTTTCCATAGCTGCCATAGCTGTGATACTAGAGGATACCAATTGGGATGATCCTCCAGGTTGTTGCCTTCACCCAAACCCACCTGGCTTCCAAGCATCAAGCCTGGCATGCCAGAGAGACACAGTTCAAAAGTGCAACCTGAGGCAAGCTGCGGAAAGAAGGATTTCAGCGATGTCATTTTCCGACGCCATCAGCCGTTCGCACCCCCTTCACCAACAAGCATCTGAGGAGGCCCGTGACTGGGCCCGTGACCACGACTGGGCTCTCCCGGTTGTCGTTGAATTCCTATCACATGGCCATTTTTTGCTGGGGAACCCGGTCAAAACTATCGAAGAACTAAATAATGCCTTCGCCATTGTTGGATTTAGTACCGCATACATTTGATTGGGACTATTTCCTACTGGGCTGCCTTCACATGGCTTTAAACTACAAATGCGCGTTTCCGACCAAGAAAGGACTGTCAAACCCCTCGCCCACGAATACCCATGCTCCGTATAAATTGGGGGATGAGACTCCAAGAAAGTTTTCATCATGTCTTCAAGAGCCCTTCCAGAGAATCCCTGAAGTCAATGGTTAGGACCGTTAGGAAGTCGTAGTAGACCAGGCCGAATTCATCCGCTGATGCTTTGCCCAGACTGCAGAATTCCCAGCCAATTTGGATGAAACCGGAGGTAAAATCATGTAAGACCTCTAATTTATCACACATTGAGTTGGTGAATGCCCATTTTTTGGCGGGTCACATCCTCAGTTCTGAGGTAAAAAGACCTATGTAAAGACCCGTACTCAAATTTTCCGTTTGAGGGAAGAATTACAGAATACAGTGGTTTTTAGTATCAAACATCAGGGTTGCCTATCTTCCTTCTGACCTTGGCCCCAAAGACAATTCCATTGAGAGTACTGACAGAACCCACCGAAACTTCACACTGAACCTGAAAAATCGACTCTGGATATGGCTCAACTCTTTGGTTCCCGGGTTGATTGCTTGGGATATACCCAATGATAAACCCATTTTTGATGGTGAAATAATTGCTACACTATAAACCAAAACCTATCCCATGCCCAGCATCATAGCAATAGTTAGATCCTGCTTTTGTTTGCTTAAATCACTTAAATCCGTCTTTTTTTGTCAAGTCACAAGTCACTATTTTTTGGTGGTTTAACCTCTATTTTAGCTGGTTAGATTCAAACTCTTGGTTGGTTTCAACTCCAATTTTTCCTGGTTGAATCAGTTAAACTTTCATTTTTCTGACGCATCCCAATTCTTGCTGCTTGAATCCAGAGTTTTGGTTGGTGAAGTCCCCATTTTTTGCAGATCGAACCCGATTTGAATCGTAGTTGTCAGGGCTCGATCTATGGCATAAAATCGCCCTACGCGCCTGCGCTGTATATGCCACAGAATATCCGCACGCTGTTAGATGAGCATCTGGAAGGCTCTTCATGGCTGGTAGGGTATACCCCCCAGCTGTGGCCATTGTGACGGAATATGGACATATGGATGTGTCTGGAAATGGGGCGCCCCCCCCCAAATGGCCATTATTTCACAGTGAAATGATGATCAACCACGCGATTTAAGGGTATCCTTTTTTCAGACAAACCCCATATGGAATCCGATGAGGTCAAAAGTTAGGATCCGATGCGGTCAGCGGATCCACCACTTTCGGGGTACATCTGGTGATGGTTTTAGGTTCCCATGATGGGTCCCACTGGATTCATGGGGAACAAAGGCATCAGTTTCACTGGGATTTCAGCAAACTCATTGGGATTTAACCACCACTATGAAAAACAAGGATAATTCCATAGCATTGCACAAGGTAACGGAACCCATCAAACATTTGGGGATGGGTCAGGTTACCTATGACATACCTTTTTTGTAAATGGATGAACAGCCAACCGTCCCGTTCCCATGATTGTTACAGTCTAAGTATGTCAGGACTGATATGGGTGCGCAATGGATGATATAGCTATGGTGCAATGGATAATTTGAGTGATGATAAAGGTACAGTTATTACAGGTCGTCAATTTTTTTCGTTTCTTTTTTTTTTCGGGGTGGCCATGGTGGGTATGTCATGGATATCTACATGTATATTTGCTTTGGGTGGATGATTTGGGTCCGGTCGGGACGTGCCACGAGAGGGGTTGGTAAATGCATGTATATGTACCATTTCTGGACTTAGACAGTCACTTCAAGATTTGGAATTTTGTTGACAATGATTCCCCTAGTAGTTGCGTGAGTTGCGTGACGTTGGTAGGAGGCATTTCAGCACCTCTGCATAACATTTGGAAGTTGTCGGGAGAAGTGGACAGTCATGGATATCCTATGGATATCAGTCTTTTACCTTCGTGGAGACTAGCACGGAGCCCCACAGAATGCGTTCGGAAGATGATTTTTCTCGTGGAAAGGACCCCTTTTGGCTTCCATGCGATTTTGTTTTCATACTGTAGCAGTCAACTCCTGGTTTCAAAAAAGGGTCCCATTACACCTCGAACAAGATGGCAAAAAGGTCACGTATATATATATATATATTATATATATATATTATATATATTATATATATATATATACATACATACATACATACATACATACATACATACATACATACATACATACATACATACATACATACATACATACATACATACATACATACATACATACATACATACATACATACATAAGATATGTATATATATATATATACATATTTATATTATATACATATATATATAGATATATTGTACTATATATATATACACATCTTCAATTCTAGGCCATTCTAGGATTGGAGTTTACCCAATTCTGCATTAATTTTGGGTATTTCCTTATCAAATATTGCCATTTCATTGAGGAGTTATCGGTATCCCGCATGGTTCGCGACCCGCCTGGCGGCACCTGGCAGCCCCAGGGTACGGTACGCCAGGTTGCTCAGAAGATCTTCGAGGGGAGGAGGAGGATCACGTGCCACAGGTTGATTTGACACTTGGATGCTAACAATCCCTAGTTGATTGGTTATAGGGAATTATACTACCCGGGCTAAGAGAGATTATGAATTAACCCATAGTAGGGAAACCTATCAACCAAGTGCGGTTGAGATGGGAGAAGGGTACATATTTTTAATGCCTCAAATGCTCCCATAATAATGATAATCCGCAATTTCCCCTGGAGTAAAACGAGTCATTTGCTTTTTCCGGGAATCTGAACCCAGGATTGATAACCAACCAGTTTACTAATAGTTGCGTCACCAAATTTGATAGTAATTGTGGCTCTTAATTTTGACCGAAGGGTCCTAATCCAGGGTTGACATTGACAAAGCAATGTTTATTCTGGAGGGCGAGTGGGTCACAACCAGTGCGCAGACACAAACACAATAGAACACAAACACAACACAAACGCGAACACAGACACCAAAGCACAACACACAAACGCAAGCACGGTCACAACACAAACACAAATAAATACATCACCATTTCCGTGAGTTTGCATCCAAGGGGAGAGAATCTCATCGATGAGGTCCGCAATGTTTTCCCAAGTGAGACGACAATAGTTGAATCGGGTATTCACTTAGTACTTGGTGGTGCGGTCCCACTCATGATCTGCGTAGGTATATGGCCATAGTTCTTAGGCTTCTATCAATTGTATCCCCAATTAAATCCCAATTCACGGAGGTAAATTCACCATATATCCATCTATTCTTGCTCGGCTCAGGAAACCCCACCAGTGCTTCAAGGTGTGGCCCGTGGGAAAAGCAGGCAGTCCACCCAATTGAATCCCACAGTTTAATGTCCATTTTTTTGGACACCAAGAATTTGGGTACAGCTCACTGTCTTCGCAAAGTGGTTGCTGTGGTTGTAAAATGTGGTAAAATGTTGCAAAATTTAGAACCTACGTTCTACGCAGGAAAGGAAGAAATAACGTAAAACTCCGGGATTTAATGACCATGGTTAGTGGATCCATCATGGGATCAGCCACAGTTGCTGCAGAGTACAACCATGATTTAGTGCGGTGTGCACCCTTGAGCATGAGAATCCCGAATGACTTGCTGGAGTTGGGTAGATTACAACCAACCCCTTTCCAATTGGAGGAATCTGGTTAGGTTAACACCACATTTATTCTTTGTAGCTGGCGTCACTGGATCCCAGTTTGCAGCTGGCCAATCAGAGCCCAGTTCGAGGTACGTTCTACAATTCGATAGGCCGTGCTATATCCCAATTCTACATGTTTTAACCGTGTCAAAAGATGGATTGTACACCAATATTGAGGGATGGTCATCAATCCATTTTCATGGGTTGTTGAAAATATAGCCATTGCAAGGAGCTCCATGAGTCCATCATGGGATGGATGACCATAAATCATAAATATATATAGTTGATTATAATCATATAATGTGGGTAAAACAATAATAAACCACCCCTTTGGGAATGGTTTATACCACCTATTTATGGTGATTTGGGGGATGGTTTATTATTGTTTTACCAACATTAGTTGATTATAGTTAAATACATGGATCCAATATGTTCAAATTCCAATTATATCTCCACTATATTCCAGATGCCATGTTTTGACCATGGCACGTATGGGTTATGGCGGTGATATGGCCCACTGCCACGGAACCCAAGGCCAGCACCAAAGAAAGACCGAGACTCGGTTGGTGAGGAAGCGGGTGATACCCTCCAGTGTCACCAAAGGTGGCTGGCTGGGATATCCCCTATAAGTAGGCAGTTTAATGAGTTTAATGGGAACATTTATCTGCAAATGCGGTATTTTCCATTGCCATGTTTTCTCTACCGGAGGCTAGATTCCAAAAAGACACAGGACCGATGTAGACATATCATGCCATCCTCCCAATATGAAATATCAATAAATATCATAAGGGACCACAAGATGAATAGATCCAATAGTAAACCAATGTTTCCGGGGAGATATTTCATACCAGAGGAAAGGAATTTCAGTGGGAAAATTGATGAACATCGGCCAAAACAGGTCTTCCAGGAACTTTAGGGAAGAGTTCTCATCTCCCCAAAGCTGGACGTGAAGATGTGGCTTGCGAAGGGCACACTGCGTCCTCAGCAGTTCTTTGTTAGTCGGACGTTGCACCCATTTTTCTACTGCCATTAAGTTATTTTTGATTTATCCAAAACAACATTGATGTTTTTTAATATACTGGGATGAATGAAAATTCACGAATAATATTAATGTGTAATTGTTATATATTTTTTGGCCCCAGAAACCAGTAGTCTCCACTGGCTCATTCGCTGAGGAACAGATCTCAGAAGCGAGCAGTCTCCGTGGACGCCTTGGGAAGCTTTCGACAAGCCAAGTCGCAATCGGATCCTCTGCGCCAAGTTTCGCTAGGGATGGGGACATCTCTGCGTTATGGAAAGGGGGGGGTTAATTTGGGATATAAACCAAGAAAGTCATGGGGATTCAACCAATGAATAATGGATGATATCACTACAAGTAGTTCCCGGGCAAGCCGGGGGCGGAAGTTTCAAAATTGAAACGCTTACAGCCTATAGAACTGAACAAAAGCTGTGCCTTTAGGATGCAGGCAAGCCTTCTGTGCTTGGAAGCAGTGTTATCTCTTGACTTGTCAAGCCGATGCCATGTCTTTTGAATGTTGGATCTTTTCTCATTTCATCTGATCTCACCACATCGCAGTTATTTTCGGAAATGGTTCGTTGCAACCCATTGTCGCCGCAGTCTGTGTCATCCCACTCCATCTCATCTCATCTCATGGCGTGTCTTCTCAGTGTTTTTCCTCTCATCTCATCCCATTCCATCTCATCTCATTTCATCTCATTTCATCTCATCTCATCTCATGTCTTCTCTTCTTTCTCAGCTCTTCTCAGCTGTTCTCATCTCTTCTCATGTCATCTGAGCTTTTCTCATCTCTTCTCAGTTCATCTGAATTCTTCTCAGCTTGTCTCAACTCAACTCTTCAAAGCTCTTCACCGCTCTTCTCATGCCAGTTCTTCTCAAACAAGTCTTTACACAGAGAGGCTTTTACACACAGAAGCTTTTACACAGAGAAGTCTTGACACAAAGAAGGCTTTACACAGAGAAGCTTTGACACACAGAAGCTTTTACACAGAGAAGTCTTTACACAGAGAAGCTTTGACACAGACGAGTCTTTACACAGAGAAGCTTTTACACACAGAAGCTTTTACACAGAGAAGCTTTTACACAAAGAAGCCTTTACACAGAGAAGCTTTGACACACAGAAGCTTTTACACAGAGAAGTCTTTACACGCAGAAGCTTTGACACAGACAAGTCTTTACACAGAGAAGCTTTTACACACAGAAGCTTTTACACAGAGAAGCTTTTACACAAAGAAGTCTTTACACAGAGAAGCTTTGACACACAGAAGCTCTTACACACACAAGCTTTTACACGCAGAAGCTTTTGAGGCAACGCAGAGCAACCTTGACGCAACCATTACAATGCGCTCTGCACACCTTGAGTCGCAAAACGCAATAAACCTACGTATGCAACAGCGATGCAGAACGAGCCCGAACCATCAATTCCAATGCGGGGCCGAGAAAATAGCTGAGACCGTTTGGAAACCGCTGCGCGGCAGACCTTCCCCATCCATCTTCCGCGGCGTTGTCCTGCAAAACACAGCATTTTGTGCATCCGCTAACTTTCAAAAACGCATGTCGTGCGAGACTTCCCTCAAAAACTGAAGGTTGAAGATGTGAAAACAAGGTTTTTGTGCGAGACGTCCCTCAAAAACTGAAAGTTGAAGATGTGAAAACGAAGCTTTCGTGCAAGGCTTCCTTCAAAAAGGAACAGCTGGAGGTTGTCAAAACGAAGCCCGAACCATCAATTCCAATGCGCGGCCGATCCGACCATGATCCGAGCATAGCTGAGACCTTCTGACTGTCTCGCAACCGTCGCGCGGTAAACCTTCCCCATCCATCTTCCGAGGCACATTTGTGCTGCGAAGCACAGCATTTTGTGCATCCGCTAACTTTCAAAAACGCATGTCGTGCGAGACTTCCCTCAAAAACTGATGGTTGAAGATGTGAAAACAAGGCTTTTGTGCCTTTTGTGCGACACTTCCATCAAATTTAGAAAGTTGAAGTTGTGAAAATGAAGCCTGAACTGTCAATTGCAATGCGGGGCCGATCCGAGAATGATCCCGGTACAGTCGAGACCGTTTGGAAACCGCTGCGCGGCAGACCTTCCCCATCCATCTTCCGAGGCGTTGTCCTGCAAAACACAGCATTTTGTGCATCCGCTAACTTTCAAAAACGCATGTCGTGCGAGACTTCCCTCAAAAACTGATGGTTGAAGATGTGAAAACAAGGCTTTTGTGCTTTGTGTGACACTTCCATCAATTTTAGAAAGTTGAAGTTCTGACTTCTTTGCTGTGTGAGCTCTTTGCTATGTGACTTCGTTGCTCTGTGGCTTCTTTGCTATGGGACTTCTTGGCTAGGTGGCTTCTTTAATATGTTATTTCTTTGACTTCTTTGCTGTGTGACCTCTTTGCTAGGTGACTTCGTCTTGGCTAGGTGGCTTCTTTGCTATGTTACTTCTTTGACTTCTTTGCTGTGTGACCTCTTTGCTAGGTGACTTCTTGGCTAGGTGACTTCTTTGCTATGTGACTTCTTTGCTCTGTGGCTTCTTTGCTATGTGACTTCTTTGACTTCTTGACTTCTTTGCTATGTGATTTCTTTGATTTCTTTTCTGTGTGACCTCTTTGCTATGTGACTTCTTTGCTATGTGACTTCTTTGCTCTGACTTCTTTGCTTTGCTTTCAATCTCCGTAACACGGAAGTATAGACTCTTAAACTTCCTTTGATCACTGGATATTCGCTCGGGAAACCTGCTGGTTGCGAAGCAAAAGAGAATTTTCATAAACATTGTGGATACCCTTTGGTAATCAGACATGGCAATTGACATTCCCCCATTTCTAGATGGATAGTACACTCGTACTCATTTCTAAGTCCTTTGCCAAGTTTTCGGGTTTGTCCGGGCTTGGCTGGAAATAGAGCAGGCTGGAAAAAGAGCACCCCGAAATCCAGTGATACATCATCATTTTCCGATTGTATTAAAGCAAATGAAAGCTGCAATTGTCTGGGGTCCTGCCACCTTTTTCAGACCCAGGGTATCATGTTGTTGGTTATCCTGCTATATTATCTGTATGATTTCCAATTAAGTCGCGACAACATGAATGGTTGAGTTCCCATGACATGCTAGTCATATCCCATTTCATATTTCATTAGCAGAAAACTTTTTTGATTAAAACATCCATCTATTGCGGGGATTTAGATCTGCAATAATTTCTCCGCTACTCTTCCGTTTGCTAGTTATATCATGTTACATCATGTTATATCAACGTATCATTCTCATTCTGAGGGATTTACCCACTCCCCAAAGTTCGCCATAGATGGTGAAGATTCGCCATAAGTCCTTCTCGTGGGGGGGTTGCCTGGCTGGGGTAAGTTGAATCCTCACACGGAGGTCCCCCCAGTTGTATCTTGGTTATAGAATTTGCACATCAAACGTTATGAAACTGTAGCACACTAGGCTATATTCCCCCATAGACCCAACAGTCAGCCCAGTTGTGTCTACTAAGTTACCTTTCACAAACTGGGGCAGCATCTTGCCACGCAGCATTTTTGCCCAGGACTTGCCAGAGGAAAAGATCACTTCTGCGAACCGATTTTTCGCGATGAATTTCTGCTGTGGGGCTAGGGCCCTCCATCCCGGGGGGCACTTCCGGACAGGCTGGGTGGGAAGTCCCAAGAATGGCAGCGTAAAGGAATGTCATAAACCATCCATATGGATTGATGGTTTATATCACCCATGGTAACTTTGGTTTATACCACCGATAAACATTGTAAATTTGGGCATGGTGGATCCTATTGCTTTCCTAACATTGTTCCTTTCTATGCCTTCTACTTATTCGGAATACGGAATCAGGAGCTGGTGTCTTGCCATGATTTGTGAGATAATTCCTTCAGGAGCAGCTCAGGAGCAGTCATTGCCGTGACGAGCTTGTGATCTGCGGAACCTTTACCATGCCGACATCATCCCAAGCAGGGTCATCACGCAAGGCCCTAAGGCCACCCAAATCAACATGTATTTGTAAAGAACTTGCCATACGAACACGGGCTGGTGACCTGGTGACCCATGAAGAAAGATACCTCCTTGATTTAGTTTGTCACACCCCATTTTTGTTTTGTTGGTTGAGTCATTTGGCCAACAAACATCCAATGTTTTTAACTATCCCAAATGATTCCGAATATATGTATATATACATAATAAACTCCAATTGGGGATAGTTTTGTGAATAGGTGGATCCAGTCCATGTAATGTTGTTGTTTAAAATTTGTTGTATGTGCACATATCTATATATATATATATATACACGTCTATCGCATTACATCCTATTTTATTGTTGTTATTGTCACTATGAGTGAAACCCAGAATTGGTTCAATTAGGTAGCTCTTAACATCATGCCATATTAGAATTATCCCATGAAGAACCCGAATCATTATATTATTGTATTATATTGTATTGATATGTATTTATCATTCGATAATTTTACCGTATTACACTATCCCAACATCATTTTATGGGATTATACCATGTATATGACCATATCAAATCATACATATATATATATATGTATATATATATATATCATGGGACTATGCTTTATCATTCTCATAATTGATATGGATTATTATCCATATTAATTATGATAATTATCCCAGCACTCCCTGTATATTTATCGTGTTATGCCATCCTGTTCTATAGTCCCATGATGCATACATATATTTATATACAGATATCTCTCTATCTATCATATATACGTATGTGTATATCATACTGTGGATGCTCAAACTCCTGCAGCGCTTGGGAACTATTGGGATTCCTATGAAATTCTCTGGCTCATAATGGGATTATAATGGGAGGTTTACCATCTACCAACAGGATTCGGATTTCTTCCATCCACAGTATTATCCATATATCATTGTTATTTATCATAATTATGGCACATTATGTACAAAAATATACCATAGGTATCATATTCATGATAATGATATCCCATTATCATTGTGATTATGAAATGGTTATGGGTCCAAAATCTGGTGCCCTAGGTACCCTCAATAGCTGGTTAGTGGATGGTTTCCCCAACATATTGCAAGAATAGGTTTTGACCAATCCCCATATATACCCTCTGGCAATCAAACATGGCAATGGAAAATCCACTATTCATAAACGATCTTCCCATTAAAACTTCCATTTATAGGGGATTTCCAATTGCCACGTTTGATTACCGGAGGCTACGTGTATATATATATATATACACCATATATATCATATATATATATATGTATATAGATTATGGCTCGATTGATGTATCCCACATTTGGGCCAGGCTGGAACCTGGCGGTGGCCTTGTGCGTGCTACACGACCTAATCTTCGTACCCTTGGACCTTGGGCGACAGTCGCATACCGCTTGGGAAACCAGTGGTTATATAGAGAAAATGGCTGCTGAAAAGGGAGCGTGATGATAAATTATGGGATGTTGAGATATCCCCAGTCTCGGACAAACCCATACACAGAGTTGATGGAGATAGACACCAACAAGGTTCCAGGGATGTAACGTGATTTAACCAATAGATTATGGAGAAACACATGGCATATTAAGTTTTTTTCAACTGGATGGATCGGCTTATACTCGTACAACTTAATCTCTTAAAATTTTGACGGGAATGTTTGCGAATCATTGTTTTGTCAGGGATTATCTAAGATAAAGAATGGCAAAGTATAGCGACCTCACTGGCAAAGGTCACCGTAAATGATGCTTTATAAGTGGGGGAACCGCTCTTAACATGAACCAATGGTGAACTTCAGTGAAATATAATCACACACGGTCTCACAAGCACAGGGCCAGCTGCAGCGCAGGCCCGTGTGTCCAACAGAGTGCACCTGATCATGGTGATCAGGGTTCGACACAGTAAAGAACAACTCAAAGAAGGCAGTCGTCAAAGGCTGCCGGCTGCCGACTTCCTTGCATCTACTGGAAAACATTAACGGCCGGCAAGGCCAACGTAGGCCACAAACAAATTGAAACAAGCCACGGGGAGATTGTTTCCGCCTGGCAACTCGCAAGGAAAATAAGTTATGATTGAGGAAAACGGCTCAAGGCTCAAGTGTTGCAGACCCTTAGCTCGCCCAGACGGTACATTTGTCCTATATTGCCGTCCCATGACCACCTGATGATGCGGGTGAAAAATCAATCCAGTTTGCCTCCTGACTCCTTCCTGTCCAGCGCATGCGGCAGCAACTGCAAATGGCTAAGCCAATCGCAGTTACCCAATCTGATTCGGGCAGACACAAATGCGATGACGTGCATGCAAGGGCAAGTTGCACGTGCCGGTTCACGCAGAGCGCCATCACAGTCAGGGACGAAACAGAAGCGTGCGTTGTCATACTCTTGTCCCCCAAATTGGTCATCCAAAGCATGTGTGACAGATGTAAGCCACATGATCGAAATGGCTAGCAAGCAGTGCCATGAAAAGGACCGTTGAATGCAATTGGCGTCTGCGCCGTCATAAGCAAGTGTCTGCCAACGTAGAGATGCATCAGTTGTCACAGCCATCATCTCAATCAAGAAAGGCCATACGTCGACAAGCAACTTGTTGTTTAGCCAATTCAGAATGAAGTAAAGCAGGGTCCAATGAGGCAAACTGACATGGTGAAATCAATTCCCAAGCCAGTGCTGTCACGGTGTACCACTGGTAGGACTTGGGCCGACACTAGTGAAATATAGTAAAGCAGCAAACCTGTTGGTTGATGGTTGGGACTACAGTTTGATTTGGTGGGACTTATAGGCTCAACCTTCTGTAATTCAAGATAACTATTGAGAATCACCATTTTAACCTGTAAATCATCAACTGGGCCACGGTTTCATCATGTTTTATCCATTTTTTAGGGGCAAATATATGGGATTACAAACTGCAACTGGACTCTAAACCACGCCGAATCATGGGAACTGGGATTCAACCAAGAACCAGCAAAATGGGATGACTACAATGGACACGGGGGTTGATAGTCAAGAGATGTCAAGAGACATGGTCAGAATCCGAGGAATCCGAGTGGGGGAATTCTTCGGGGACCATGTCCATTGGGTCCATTGGGTCCATTGGCCAATGTTGTGAATATGATCAAGGGCTCTGAGGGCTCTGAGGGCTCTGGTTGTTGGTCTTTCATCACCCTGTTCTTGGTGAATCCAAACATTTTTGTTGCTGAAATCCAACCTCTGTTGGCCACGTTCCATTTTCTTTTGGTTACATCGTCAGTTTTATTGATTGCATCCCCATTTGTATTGGTTTCATCTCCAATTTTGGTGCTGAAATCATGTGAAATTCACTCAAATCAAAGGATATTTCAGTGATATAACTTGGCCAAAATGGAACTCTGGATATTTATGCGAATCATTGTGGATGTAATCTCCACAATGAGATTTGCCAAGGAAGTCTTCGATCCTCCCCGCAGCCTGCCTCTAGTCAGTATCTCGCCGGACTCGAAACCGTTGATTGTTAGATGAAAACGTGTGAGCTTGCCAAGTGGAGGTTTCCATAAATGGGGGTACCCTGATAGCTGGATGGTTTATAATGAAAAATAATGGAACATCCCATTAAGATAGATGATTTGGGGGTTACCCCCATTTGAGGAACCCCCCACGAAGTTATGTCAAATTGTATCCTGTAATTTTATCAGTGTTTGTTGGTTTTATTAAGTCATTTGGCTGTTTGCATCTTCTGTTATGATTCACTCCCCGAACTAGTTGAGGTTCAAGGTAGCAATGGAAGGATTTTGTGTAACAAGTACAGATCGAATGGAGAAACCATGATGCATTGATAGATTGACCCAGAAAGCCATTGACAGTAGGTTTCCATCTGGCTTCTCCCTTCAAGTGGCGAAAACCTGCGACGTGAAGAAGCGTTGTTGGAAACACATATTGTTTTTGTCTGGTCCCAAGAGTCTTGTAAATTCAATTCAAACCAGGAAACGACCATTGAACATAGTCACATCAACCAAACACTTGATTGCGAGTTTTCGACTTCGAAGCAACATCAAACTGTGAAGAATTCACCCAAAATGATTTGGGAGGTGCAGTACCTCGGGCCCGGGGGGTTGACCTTCACCGCAACTTTTGGAGGTTTCCTAAAATAGGGGTACCCCCAAATCATCCATTTATAGATGGATTTTCCATTATCAACCATCCATTTTTGGGTACCCCATTTTAGGAAACCCCCTTTTAGAGCCTTTATCAGGCTATGTGATCTGGGATGGTAATCCCCGACCTCCAGAAATTTCTGTGAACGCCAGCATCCATTGGCCATTGAAAGCGTCGTCCAAAAGGTCTTCCCAAGAGCATAAATTTGGACAGGAAGAATGCTGAGCACTAGTGTCTTCTTTAGATTCATTTGGAGTCGATGAAAATAGTGCTGCATGAACTAGTTCTCTGTGAGTAGTACGCTGGTACTGAGACGGTTGTGAAAAAAACACCATACTTCGCTGGTTTTATTCCCATCTTAAGTCCTAAAAGCTGGCGATGGCTACACATATATGCGCATATATATATACACACACATCATGTGTGCAAATATACCATTCAAGCTGCAGGTATGGAGTGGATCACTCAGCTGTTCTGGAACCTCGACTTCTTGGTCCCTCGGTTGCCTCGGCACGACTTTCAGCAGTTGAGGATGTCTCGACCTGCAAGACAACTCTTGAGGGATATCTCTAGGCTGCCTGATTATATATAAATATAATATGTATATATATATATAAGTGTATATATATATATATACACATATATATATACATACGTATATATATATATACATATATACATATATACATATATACATATATACATATATACATATATACATATATATATATATGTATATATATATATGTATACATATACATATATATACATACACACGTGATTGTTGTGGTGATTACATAATCCTTTCTGGTGGGTTTTCGTCAATTGCACTTCACCGCCGTGCCTTTCCCACCGGCAGATTGATTTACAGAAATCGGCCCTCGGTGGAGTGATCGTGTTTCACGGAGGCTCTTTATGTAGCAACCATAGGTATCGTGCGAAAACGCATCGAATCGAGTGAAACAGCTAATAGATTCTAAATTGCGTTCTACACCGATGATTTTCCCAGCTGAAAACCCATCCTTCTCCCCATTGTTTCTTTAGTAAGGATCCGTATATATGGGTTTGTTGAATAAAAGCTGTCTTTAAATCCAGTGGTGAATCATCATTTTCCCCAGTAAAACTGCCGCAGATTTGGGGCAGGCAGTATACCCGGCTTTCAGACACACCATATATTGCTGGTTCTCTCATTATATCATATTATATCCAATGATATTTACATTAGACTGCTTAGTAGATGAATCCCCATAAAAGATAGTAAAACACATCTTTTTATCAGTTATATCATGTTATATCACCATCAATATTATCCGCATAAATACATTCCCCAAAACTGGTCAGTTATATCCAATTTATCACCTAAGCTTCAAACAACTCCAACTCGTCGCGCTATTTTCTGTCAGAGGTATCCCTGCGCACGGGTTTCTACAAACACGGAGCGCTCGTAACTCGGACGCTGCGGGGAGGAGGATCCCAGAATTGGGAGAAATTTCAGTTTTTCTTTAAAATAAAAACCGGACAAATCCCAATTTATCTGGGTAGCATTGTTTCAAGCATAACATTTGCCCTAAACCAAATTTGGCTGAAGTGATATCCAAGAAGTCGGAGGATTCATCATGGTTCAACCAGCAAAAACTGATAGCCTCCCCCCAACTACTGGTGACATGCCGTGAGATGGACGGTTCTCAGGGTCTATGTTGGTGGATGGTACTGCAGCATTCCAAGCGCTGCTCCACAACGTGGGGATTTCACTCGCAAACCCACAATGCAAAAACAGTCATTTCACCATATTTTACCAGCAAACATAGAGAGGAAGATGAGGAATGTGGATTTCACCAGAAAACATGGGGACCCATTCAATCAGAAAATATGGGAAATGGGGATTCCACCAGGAAACATTGAGAAAGATTGGGATTTCACATGATTTCGCGTAATTTTACAACATCTTTGGACATTGGAAATTTTATCACCAAAACTTGCCAAACATAGGCTTTCACTAAACACGCTTATTCTACTAGCGAATTCCACTGGTTGACACTGGCCCATACTTTCCCGAATGTCAGTTGCACTCCCAGGTATTAGATAACTGGAAATCGGCGATGCACTACATGAAGACGTGGATGGCTTTTGACATTTGTTTGAAACTTGGCTTCCTCCTTGTCCTGGGAAATCCGCAAGTTTTATGTGCTGAGTTCTGATGGTGGAATATGTCTAGGGCCCCTTAGCGAAGGCACCCCCCATGGCTGGCACACCCAAGTGCTTTTTTTTCATGTTTTGAGTTTTTTGTTTGTTGTTTCTTTTGAAGTCCGGACTCTTTACGGAATCATTGTTCGGTGTTCTACCGTCCTATCTGGATAATTGGGACCTTCCAGAGGATTCACAATCGAATCCGAGTGACAATCCGTTGTGAGAATCGCTGCGAAACAAGCATGAGGATGACATACTGCAAGCGCTTGGAGAAATATTCTATCCATTTTGATTATTTTCTTGAATTCGATTGATGTCGATTAATTCCAGGTATCCAGCGGGAAGGATAGGACCATCATATCCAAAAGTTTCTTGAGATAAACCCATCTATCGGAATCCAGATTTTCGCTGTTGAATGTTGCGTTTGAGCAATCGTTTTGTTTGATCCAACTTTAGGACGAGACAATAACACCATTTCCTTCGCCTGAAGCTGAAGTCCCTGAAGTTCCTGAAGTCCCCTAAATGGGACGTTCGGCACACCATGGGTGCTGCAGGATTTCGTTGGATTGGATCATTGTAGTGATTGGACAAGAAGAAAAGACGGAGCTCGAAGATCAAGGCGGATTGGGGGCCCTAAGGGATCTGAGGGGGTCGGTGAGCTGCTTCCACTTGGTAAACGTTTGTGGTTGGGTATCTCTTTATATTAGTAATCCCCGATCCCCCGAAGATGGAACCGTTTAAGTTACTGCATGCTAGATATTTTTGTAGGATTTTGATTTTCTATCTTCTTTGTGGGTGGACGATATAAATAACAAACATATTATGATACTTGGCCAAATCATGCTGTGAAGCTTTCTAGTTGTCAGAATTTGCTCGGGGTTCACCGAGCAAATTCGGGATCCAACTTGGGTGGTTTTCTGTGGGGGTACCCCAAAAATGGATGGTTTATGATGGACAGCTTGATGAAGATTGGATGATTTGGGGGCATTTTGGGAAAGCTCCACTGGTGTATGGCAGGTGATTGGTGGTCTCCATTTTTAGCCAACAATACGTAGGGAGTTTACCAACGACAGTTGTGACTTAAGCAGCATGAAATGAGGATTTAGCAAATATCTGGGTAGACCGACGACCGACTGATGAAGAGTATTTGGTTTACATGTCAAACCATTTTGATGGAGGATATATGTATTAGCTAACCCAGCCAAAAAAACATTTTCTTTTTGCAGCGCAAGATTTGCAGCGCATCTGGAGACCTCTTGTGGGTCCAGTGCCCTTTTCTTCGAAAGACTATGGTGCCCAAAGGTGGAGATCAGAAGCAATCAGAAGACAAACACTCAACATAACACGACAGTGGGAAATAACCACAATGGGACTAACAACAGGCGGTGGTCTTGACAAGATACCAATAAATACCTGTTAGTTTGCTTGACGTCTGGGTATTTCAAACACGGAGAATGCAGATGTTCGATGATCAGGAATCACCCGGAGAGAATGGCTTAAAGAATGGGGATACAAGCAACGCAGGTAAAGACTTTGTGTAGGTCGAAACTAAGCAACGTACCCAAAATAGATCCAAATAAAGGGTTTCATCTGTGGGCACCAAAAGCAATTTAGATTGCAGCAATAATACAGGGAATAACTTGCCAGATTTCAGAATACTCGTGCTTCACCGCGGTGGTTTGATCCTCCTCGTTGTTGCCTGCTGGTTCGATCCATATATTTTTTGCTACTCAGATCGCCATCCATGAATCTTTGGTTGTGCCAGTTGTGCCCCAATTTTGGATGATGATGATGATGATGCAGCAGCAGCAGCAGCAGCAGCTGATGATGATGATGATGATGATGATGATGATGATGATATTGATATTGATATTGATATTGATATTGTATGAACATGTATGAATCACATACACAGACTTGCATCGATGTGCTCCAATTTTGTCATAAACCATACATTATGCATTGACCATCAGATCATTGTGTGTATTCACTCTATGCATTCCATTGTACCTCAGGTCATTATGGTTGATACAATGATTTGCCTCAGATCAATATGCAATCATGGCCAATTCCTCAGTTCATTATGTATTAAGCATCAGATCATTATGTTTTGGTAGAGCAATAGAGGCAATCAGTTACTGTATGGATAACCCATGGGTACTGATCAATCATACATAAACATCCATTCAATCCCATCTGACTATGGCTTTACGCTCATGTAAATCTATGAAGTCCCATTCAACTATGGTTAAAACAGCTAAAACCCTTATTAACATCCATTAAAATCCAATCATAGATACCCATAGTGAAAGCCATAGTGATATCCATTAGACCTCAAAACCATAGATGACCATAGTTGACAACTATAGTGATTCCCCATATAACCATAGATAGCCAAAGATAACCATAGATTATGGCTAGCATACCATCCCATTCACCATATATACAATATGAATCAATATGATAATATATATACATATATATATATATAATATGATAATGTATATATATAATATATAATATAACATATAATATATAATATATAATATATAATATATAATACACATATATATATATAATATGATAATGTATATATATAATATATAATATAACATATAATATATAATATATAATATATAATATATTGACCAGATATGTGTACAGTATAGACCATGCTGCATGTAGTTCATATGTTGTATATGTACTGCAGCCATTTTGTGCTTTTAGTTACCTTCAAGCTCAACGAGTGAAAAGGTGCTGAACTGTGCTCAGGGTGTGTTCATCAGATTTAAGAGCCCAAACTTTCCGTTCATGGTAGCGGAGCTGAGGTTCTGATACCAGCTGTGAATGTGTAGGTGTCGACGCCGAGCTGTTTCAGCCCTGGCGCGTGCACCACTAGCCAACTGGAAAAGATTGGCAATCCAGATCCTGAAACTNTTCTTCTGACCAGGGTTTCTAAACACCTGAAGAACGACTAAGGATGGCTCAACAGCAACAGACACCCCAGCAGCCAGGTACACCTCCAGCACCTGCAGCTGGACAAGCACAAGCACAAGCACAAGGTAACGGTCCCAACATGTCCCAAATGATTATGCAGATGATGGCCCAACTCACTCAGGGTCAGACTCAGTTGAATCAGGCAATGACTGAGGCTATGAACCAACAGCTTCAAATCAATAGGAATGTTGAGAGGTCTGTCGAGTACAAGGACAGGTCAGAGTTGAAAGGCATTCCAAAACCTGACAAGTTCACTGGAGCATCAGGCACTTGGNAGGAATGTTGAGAGGTCTGTCGAGTACAAGGACAGGTCAGAGTTGAAAGGCATTCCAAAACCTGACAAGTTCACTGGAGCATCAGGCACTTGGGATAGTTGGTGGTACAAGTTTAAGACTTGGGTTGAGAGTTGCCACAAGAATGCTGTGAAGAT
>BGPT01000644.1:54633-65045 GCA_003297045.1 Symbiodinium sp. clade C Y103
ACCTCTTGAAGATGACATCTGCAGGAGTTGTCTGCAGCAAATGTGTCCCAATAAGCTGCAAGATCATTTGGACTTGCAAGCTTCGAGACTGACGTCCTATGACCAGGTGAAAGCTGAAGTCCTGGCCTACCTCGAGAATGTCGAGACCAGGAAAGAAGCAAAGTCAGGAGCCGTNGCAAGCTTCGAGACTGACGTCCTATGACCAGGTGAAAGCTGAAGTCCTGGCCTACCTCGAGAATGTCGAGACCAGGAAAGAAGCAAAGTCAGGAGCCGTCCCCATGGATGTTGATGGAAAAGGAAAATACGATAAGGGGAAAGGCAAAGGTAAGTCCAAAGGTAAGGACAAAGGAAAGAATCAGTATTCGTCATGGTCAAACAACAATTCCTACAGCAAGGGTTCATGGAATCAGCAGTCTTGGAATCAGCAGTCTTGGTACAAGCAGAGTTCCAATGATTCAAAGAGTAAAGGCAAAGGTAAGAAAGGTCAAGACAAAGGCAAAGGTAAAGGTGATCAAGGTAAAGGTCGTAAAGTTGCCAGTGTTGAGTCTGATAACACTTGGGCTCAAGAGCAACCTGCATCTGCTGCGACCACCTCTGGTGATCAACCTGAACCAGAGCTCACCGCGCTGTTCACCTGGAAGAGACTATGCCGTCCAAGTCTGAGACACCTAAGTCTGAGGAACCACGACGTGGCAGGAGTCCAAGGAAAGCCAACTTGCAGCCACCCTCAAGGGGAATGGTGACTGGAAGTGCGCTGCTGATGGCCCAAGATGCACTGGCATCTGCCTCTGTGTCCAATGGGGAGATGTATGACAGGATGATCGCCCAGGCAGAGAGTGCTGTGAAGGAAGCTCAAACCAGAGGACTTGAGGCCAACCAGGCAGTCAAGGAACGACAAGAGGCCCTGGACAAGTTGAAGAAAGAAGCGGCTGAAAGGAAGAAGCAGGTCAAGAAAGAGATGGCCAAAGTGAGAGCTGAGGGCCGTGCTGTTTCAGCACCGGCTCCAATGTCTCGCAGGCTGAGAGCCGACCTCGATGCTGGAGTGGATCCCAGAGCAGCAAAGAAAGCCGAGAAGGAGAGGCAGAGAGCTGCCAGTCACGGAGCCTCAACTGGGAAAGACAGAGCTGCTGACTGGAAGAGGCATGAGCTAGCAGTCCATGGTGATGCCCATCCTGAGAAGTGGGACAAGGAAGATCCTGGTGATGAACCAGAACTTCCCAAAGAGCGCAACTTGGAACCAGTGCAGGGCACATGAGATCAGACAAGCGCAGAGAGTATGAAGCCAAGAGATCTCACCGAAGAGACAGTCCACCTTGGGTGCATGACAAGCACCAAAGGGCTGAAGAGGAGTCAGCTGCCTCAGGACAAGAAGACCTGGCCAACAGGTTGGATAGGCTGAAGAGTGATCCAAAGGTTCGAGAGAAGTTGAACCAAGTCCTCATCGATGCCTATGAGGAGGAGTACAAGGAGAAGATCGAAGTAGATCCCAAANGAGAAAGAGGAGTCTCAGAAGGATCCCATGGATGACAAGACCGCCATGTCTGAGAAGCGCCTTCAGAACATAGCCAAGGCAGAAGCTGCCAAGAAGCGCGAGGAGTACTTTGAAGCCCACTATGAACGCTTCAGGTGCAAGCCTGGCCAAGAAGGCAAGCAGGATGACAAGAAGGAGAAGAAGGCCACAGAGTCTGAAGTTGAGAAGAAGCCCGAAGCCAAAAAGATGCCAAGGAAGTCAGAGGTGAAGGAGTCGTCACCGAGTCGAGCTCCAATTGACTTGAGGTCCAGATCTCCTACAAGGAAGCCAAAGGACGAGGGCCGAGCTGATTCAGCTCTGGCTAAGTCCAGGAGAGAGGACGCTCAAGGTGCCAAGNGACTTGAGGTCCAGATCTCCTACAAGGAAGCCAAAGGACGAGGGCCGAGCTGATTCAGCTCTGGCTAAGTCCAGGAGAGAGGACGCTCAAGGTGCCAAGAGAGTGTTGGCACAGGCAGCACGTGAAGCTGCTGCTGATGTGGAGCGCAGGGCAAAGAAGACAAGGGGAAAGTCAACATCCCCANGCTCAAGGTGCCAAGAGAGTGTTGGCACAGGCAGCACGTGAAGCTGCTGCTGATGTGGAGCGCAGGGCAAAGAAGACAAGGGGAAAGTCAACATCCCCAGAGCCCAGGGAACACTCCCATGGAGGAGGAGTGAGGTCGCACAGGAAGCAACATGGACTTCCGGGGAAGTTTGTCACCTGAAGTGGACACCATCGTATGGGCCACTGTTGACTCAGGTGCAGCAACAAGCTGTTTGCCCAAGGAGATGTGTCAGTCCTTGGAATTGGCAATGAAGCCTGTGGAGGAGNTGTTGACTCAGGTGCAGCAACAAGCTGTTTGCCCAAGGAGATGTGTCAGTCCTTGGAATTGGCAATGAAGCCTGTGGAGGAGAAGCCCTTCACCAATGCATCGGGGCAGCCAGTACACGTACATGGCAAGTGCAATCCCCTGGTGACAATTGGGGACAAAGGAGGCCCACAAGTTTCAGGTGTGGGTGAGTTCAGAGCAATGGACGTGGCAAAGCCATTGCTGTCAGTGTCCAAGCTAGTTGAGCATGGTTGGACAGTCGCTTTTGGACCACAAGGATCATTCCTTGAACGTGGATCCAAGCGCGTACCAGTGACCACAACTGGTGGAGTTTTCAAGATTGCCATGGATTTTCCCAGGCAGCCTGCAAACGCACAGGGATCGAAGGCGTAAGTCCTGTGGAAGAGAACACAGAAAGCATCGGTAGTGGAGATGATGAACCGGGCAGTAGTAAGCTAGGTTCTCAAGCGTTACCGACTGCTTCAGCGCCGACACAGAGAGAAAAAGAAGAGCATTTTGTTAGTCATTATCCATTTAGGTCATGGTGTGAGCATTGTGTTCGAGGCAAAGCAAAGGCAATGAAACATGTCAGAGTAGATCATTCAGATGAAACAGTTCCTGTGATCACTGCTGACTATTGTTTTATGAATTCAGTGGATGACACTGTCATCACAGAGGAAGTGCAGAAAAAGCATGCACCGGTCTTGATAGTTCACGACCGTTGGTCCAAGTCGACCTATGCACACGTTTTACCATATAAGGGAGTAACCCAAGGTCCCATAGGTTCTAAGTGTCTTTTGAATGACCTTAAGAAGTTTGGGTACCCCAAGATGGTCATGAGGTATGACCCAGAACCAGCCCTCAACCCCGTAGTTGAGGCAGCCAAGAATGGTTTTGACAAACAGTTGATTTTGGAGAAAGCCCCTGTAGGAGTTTCAGAATCCAAAGGGGAAATTGAACGAGCAGTTCAAGCCATTGAGTCTCAATCCAGGACACTCAGAAGTGCACTGGAGACAAGCTATGGAAGAAAGGTGCCAGATGATCATCCAGTTTTGACATGNAATCCAGGACACTCAGAAGTGCACTGGAGACAAGCTATGGAAGAAAGGTGCCAGATGATCATCCAGTTTTGACATGGTTGGTTGAACATGCTAGCACCACATACAATTTGTTTCACAGATCTCTTGAAATCAAAGATGGGAAGACACCATACTCTAGACTTCGTGGTCGTGAGTGGAGAGTGTCATTACCACCGTTTGGGAAAACAATAGAGTTCCTCAAGAGAGGTCACAAGTTTGAGCAAAGATGGCACCCCGGAATTTTTCTTGGGGTCAAAGACAACACCACTGAAAAGATAGTGGGAAATGCATCCGGTGTTTTCACTGTGCAAAGCATTCGAAGAAAGAGTGCTGACGACAGATATGATGTCGAAACGTTGATGTCAATCACTGGGGTTCCATGGGATCCCCAGGCAACCAAAAGGGATGAGATTTTACTTCCTCAAATCGTTGGGGGAGATCAACAGCCACTGGCGCCACCAGTGCCAGTAGAACAGCCAAAGAAGTCGACACGTCGACTGTACATCACCAAACGTGATTTGGACAAGTATGGCTACACATCCGGGTGTATAGCCTGTGATGCCACAAGAATTGGCAAGAGAAGCACTGGAGTCCAACACATTCCAGCTTGTAGAGAAAGAATGGAACGTTTGCTCCAAGCAGAAGAGGGCAACATACGTGTAGCCCGACATACAGCCAAAGCCGATGCTGAAATCACAGGTCAGAAACAAGAAGTGTCTGAAGAAGGCACCAAGATTTTGTATGGATATTCAAGTGAGAGACCACAAGGAGTCCCTCAAGGATTCAAGGTGTTTGCACGCCTTGACAGACAAGCAAGGTATCTCAAAGGTACTATGCCAGAAGGTCCCANGAGACCACAAGGAGTCCCTCAAGGATTCAAGGTGTTTGCACGCCTTGACAGACAAGCAAGGTATCTCAAAGGTACTATGCCAGAAGGTCCCAGTTGGGAAAATGTCTGGTGGAGAGTCACCAGAGAGTTCAAGACTGGAAACATCATCAAGTCTGAACCAATGGATCCTAACTTAGGAGAAGATGTCATCAACGCACCATTGATTGATGACACAGACATTGTCACTGAACTGTGGTATTCTGCCACAGGAGAATCAGCTCCAAGTTTGCCAACAGCAGGTCCATCCATTCCAATGCAGAGTCCTGCTACAACGCAAGCTGATCCAGCTCCTCCAGAGTCAGAAGGAGCTAGTGCAAGCNCAACAGCAGGTCCATCCATTCCAATGCAGAGTCCTGCTACAACGCAAGCTGATCCAGCTCCTCCAGAGTCAGAAGGAGCTAGTGCAAGCTCAGCCTCAGCCAAAAGATCAGGAGGCGAGCAAGAAGAAGAAAGATCCAGAAAGAGGTTGGAAATGTCACCAACCAAAGGTCAGAAGAGACCAATCGAATCAGGAGGCGAAACATCAAAAGCCAAGGACAGCTGAGCTGTTTCAGCTCAGGCGTCCAAGGGCACAAAGAGGCCACCTGAGAACGAGAGACCAGACGACATCGATACATGTCTTATGAACCTGATCATGGAAGATCGGGGCAAATACCTTCAGTCCATTGAAGGTGATCAAGAACAAGTTTGTGAGGAGACAATCTCTCTTCCACCTGAGTTGGAAGATGAAGCTGTCAACTGGTATTACTATGATGATATCAGTGGAAAGATTCTGGATAGCAAAGGTGTTGAAAAAGCAAGAAAGGATGAAGTTGAAATCATCGAAAGTTTTCCAGTTTGGGAAAAGATTCCCAGACACAAGATGCCCAAAGGGGTACGAACCATGCCTTGAGCTACCCAGCTACACTTGTTTGTTGATGAAGAGAACCCGCTTTACAGAAGCAGGTTAGTAGCCCAGGAAATCAAGAAGGGCTCAGGTTTTGACGAGTTTTTCGCTGCTATGCCGAGTTTGTCCGCTTTGAAGATGCTAGTCACAATAGCCGTCACGTTTCAATTGCCGGACGCAGGATTGGCAGTGAAAGAAGCTTACAGGAAACGCAGACTTCTAGGATTTCTAGATGTGAAACGCGCCCATGTTTATTCGGACGCGACCAGAGAACTCTATGTGGAGTTGCCTACGGAAGCCAAGAAACCTGGAGAAGATGTAGTAGGAAAACTACTCAAATCACTTTACGGTACACGAGATGCACCTCTGAATTGGGAGTTGCAGATCCAGANGGAAGCCAAGAAACCTGGAGAAGATGTAGTAGGAAAACTACTCAAATCACTTTACGGTACACGAGATGCACCTCTGAATTGGGAGTTGCAGATCCAGAAGGTTATGACAGCCCTAGGATTCAAACAGGGCAAGAGCAATCCATGCATCTACTACCATCCAGGTAGAGATTTGAGAACAGTAGTCCATGGAGATGATTTTACAACAGCGCCTTGCAAACTTTTGATCAAGTGGCTCCATGGAGAATTGGCAAAGAAATGGAAATGCATAGAACGCGGTATTTTAGGACCGCCAGGAACACCAGACACAATCCAGGATATCAGAGTCCTGAACAGAATCATCACGTGGAAAGAAAATGGAATTTGGTGGGAACCAGGTGCATGTCATGCCGAGTTGGTAATAGACTTACATGGCGATGGTCCGAAAGGAGCCAAGGTCAAAACACCACTGGCTAAGGGGTCAGTGGAAGATCTCAAAGACGCTGCTGAGGTACTCAGCGAGGAAGAAGCAACCCAGTACAGATCAGTTGCAATGCGTGCAGCTTACCTGGCACAAGACAGGCCAGATCTGCAGGTAGCAACTAGGTCGCTAGCACAAGGGCTACAACGACCAATTACCAGCCACATGCTTATGCTCAAAAGAGTTGCTCGATATCTCAGGTATCGACCACGCATGGCACAGTTTTCCCCTCATCAAAGCAAGCTCAGTCCATTTGTAATGTGGTCTGACGCTGACCACGCTGGCTGCGTGAAAACGAGGAAAAGTGTGTCAGGAGGCGTCTTGATGGCAGGAGGTTGTTGTAAGTTCTCAATGAGTTTTCCTGTCCCTCATCAAAGTGAGAGCAGAGGAGAAAGCGAGTACTACGCTCTTGTGAGCGGTGCCAGCAATTTGCTGGAAGAAGTTTCAACCGGAAAAGACTGGGGTTTGCAACCAGAAAGTGAAGTTTTCATGGATGCAAGTGCAGGTATAGCAATGGGTTCGCGCAGAGGTCTAGGCAAAGCCAAGCACGTGGATACTCAGTACCACTGGGTACAGGATCGTGTTGCAAAGCGCTATTTTCGACTGAAGAAGGTCGACACTGGCGATATGCTTGCAGACGTCTTGACGAAACCTGTCACTGGAGAGAAGATGAACAAGGCACTGCGGAATATGAACTTTCACTTCTTAGAAGGTGAACACCACCTGACGCTGAAGGCGTAGATGGCTTGAGTCGTGGCTATGGTAGGTTTGTACATACATATCAAACTCGTCTAGTCCAAGAGTCTTGAACAGACTCGGGAGGCGTGACCAGATATGTGTACAGTATAGACCATNGGCTATGGTAGGTTTGTACATACATATCAAACTCGTCTAGTCCAAGAGTCTTGAACAGACTCGGGAGGCGTGACCAGATATGTGTACAGTATAGACCATGTTACATGTAGTGCATATGTTGTATATGTACTGCAGCCATTTAGTGCTTTTAGTTACCTTCAAACTAAACGAGTGAAAAGGTGCTGAACTGTGCTCAGGGGGTGTTCATCAGATTTAAGAGCCCAAATTCTCTGTTCAATATATAAATATATATATATATATAGATATACATATATATATATATAGATATATAGATATATAGATATATAGATGTATAGATATATAGATAGACATATATATGTAGATATATAGATCTATAGATATATAGATATATAGATATATAGATAGACATATATATGTAGATAGATAGATATATAGATATATAGATATATAGATAGACATATTTTTATATATATATATTTATAGATAGATATAGATATATAGATAGATATAGATATATAGATATGTGATATATGAGTATGATATATGATATATGACATTTCATGCAATATTATGTATAGTATATACTGTAATTTTGACTAACACATATGATAGAATAAACACATATAGAAAATAAAGTAACCTATATAATATGTGTTTGTATATAGTACCAAGCAGCACATTGAAATTACACCACGTAATACATCGAACGCCATTTGCAGCCGAAGTGAGATGTATTAAAAAACATTGCAAACCGTGAAAACACCATGTGCAATCCAAGGGAGGTTCACATCTCGCTGTCCAATCCACTGCAGGAGTGCAGCATGGAGGAGCTCACAGAGTGGGCTAGGAAGGAGAAGCTGGGGTCTAAATTCCAGTCGAAACTCGAACAGCTTGTGAGGCTTGGTGGCCTCCGGGTTGTCACCGACAAGTATCTGCTGGACCTGGGCATCATGCTTCCTGCGTTAAGGAAGAAGATCCTGGAAGCCATCAAGCGCAAGCTGATTGGCAATAGGAAAGTTCGCTTCGGCGAAGTCCTGAAATTCGAGCCCATCCTGAACAAGAAACCCAGCACGAAGTGCCCATGGGTTGAGCTTGATGAGATCGAGGTGCGCCATGACACGGCGACCTGGCAAGCAGCCATCAGGACTTGGCGCTTCTGCGCCACCGGTGTCNGGTTGAGCTTGATGAGATCGAGGTGCGCCATGACACGGCGACCTGGCAAGCAGCCATCAGGACTTGGCGCTTCTGCGCCACCGGTGTCGATGGGCTTGAAGATATATCTTTAATGCGAGATGTCTTCAATGCGTGGAAGTCAACACCCAAGGCCAGGAGCTTCATCCTGGTGTGGATTCTGGAGTCATCTCTTGATTAATTGGATTCTTCATGATTCTTCATCTGCTTCGCGGGACATGTTTGATGCAGCTCCAATACACCGATCATAGCTGTAGATGCAGGCCATTGCAGCAGTTCAAAGGATTCTGGGGACACTCCATCAAGGAGTCATGTGTGACATGAAATGTTGCGCTTGCTATATCACTGTCGTCGTGAATTTTCTTGGGGTTTCAACATTTCAAACACGTCCAGTTTCATCCACTGACACGACCAAGATGATAGTGACATGATCGCAAATCACCTTCCAGCTGAATNAATTTTCTTGGGGTTTCAACATTTCAAACACGTCCAGTTTCATCCACTGACACGACCAAGATGATAGTGACATGATCGCAAATCACCTTCCAGCTGAATTGTAATGATGCTGAGCGATGCTGAGTCGCTGTCAGGGGATCTTTCAGAAGCTCCAGGACTGGGACCTGGGAAGGGTGATCAGAGCTGTTCGTCACCCAGGTGACAGCTGAATGGTGGCCTTGGCTCCAAAGCATTTTCTGTCATTTTCTATCCATTTCTTCCACTGAGATTCTGTGAGATTCTGATAGATTCTGTGTGTTGCCAGGATATGCTGGAAGACATCGGAGTAGTGGCCTCGGTTTGGATTGTTTCCCAACCCAATGTTCATGTCAAAGACATATTTCTGGGATTTTCTGGGATTTTATTTTTATTTTTCTTTTGGTGACTCTTCGGTGCTTGTACTTTTCGCGCACCACATTGCTCTTCCGATGACGTGCGGCAACTTTCTGTTTTCGAGGCTTTCTTCGTTTCCATGCCCTGTTGCTGCAGGCTTGATCTGGGATCGGTGTCTACTAGAGAAAATGGGAGGGGACAGAAATCTGTGATGAACATAATATGGAAATTGTATTAAGTTTTAAAGTACAGCGTCGATAGTATAGAGACACATGTACGTAAACAGATTCATTAAACAATTTTGTGGATGACTAAGCTTGGTGACTTCGAACCTGCAGGGAGAAGACTCTGGAGTGAAGTGCTTCCAGGCACCGGCAGCGATGCAGTGGAAGCGACAAATAAACACCCAGCAGTTTATGAATATGGGATAATATCGGGGTTGCTGTTCAGAGCTGACTATACCACATTTGGGTACCCAGTCAATAAACTGAGGGCTGACTAGTCCTGTGGTGGACAGTATTGACGTTTGAACATGTTTGAACTATTTATCAATCTCTTTTGTCATGGCAAACATTTGAAGACGTTGGAGCCTCAGGAAGTCTGTGGCCAATGTTAATGAGAGGAAGCGTCCAACGCTTGCGTGACTCCTATGCAGTGGTTGGGTGGGGCGGTGCCTGAGACTTGGTTTAATGATAAGGCAAGATTTTGTGAAGACCAGTGCCCAGATTGTAGTCGGACTTGTGATCTGAAACTGTGACACAAGATTGGGAAGCATCATGAAGCATCAGCCACGACATCCTGCTGCTGACAGTGACACCGGATGACACCGGTACACGCTGCGCATAACTCCTGCAGCGTATTGATTTGCTACTTGCCGTGCAAATGCCGAGTTTGAAAGTTCAACTATAACGATCTATATCGTCATAAATGGTCATAGCAACGACTACTGTAAATGGTCATAAGGTCACAAGTCATGAAGCATCAAACTACGTCATCGACTGCATCAACAGCCATCAACAGCCATTTTCTGGACAACCACTTAGTTGACTCCAATTTGTTGCGACTTTGAGCTCGGCAAAGCCAGACGAAGTAATTTCTTGCTTCTCAGTACGACTCCGACCGGTTGTCGACGGGAAGAAGAAATTAGGGTCAGTCTGTCTCTGAACTGGGAATCCATGCAGCAGAGAAAAAGTAAACGTGCCTTGGTGATGAAGAGGGAAGAGTCAGGATGGATTCCAGGGTGGAATTGCAGGTTCTCATGATCATGGGTCGATTTTTTTCCCCCCAGAATTGGGGAATACCATACAATTGTAAATGTTGGGATGTATATATATATATATATACATGGTCTCGTGTTCCGTGTTCCTACCCCCCCACCCCATATTTGGAGGGTCATTTATTTTTGTTTTTTTTTTTGGGGACAGGTTTTGGATTTTTTTTGGGTCTCCTGGTTCTCCGCTTCTCTGCTTTTGTGCTTTTCTGCTTCTTTGCTTTTCTGCTTTTCTGCTTTTGTGCT
>BGPT01000644.1:66317-113817 GCA_003297045.1 Symbiodinium sp. clade C Y103
GCAAAATGACAGGTTCAAGTTCCAAACTGTTGCAAATACAAGGCAAATGGTACCAGAGCAGACACCCAAAAAAAAATCCAAAACCTTGCCCAAAAAAAATTCCAAAAACTATTCAAGACCCATTTGTTAATCTTGATTGTCAGATCATATTTTGTATATGAATATGTATTATCCATAGATTATCATATTACATGAATTCTATACTTAAATGTCTAAAGCTTTTCTTCACAATGTATGTTGCAATGGTGTTGGTCCCGCTGAAACATGAACCAACCACATATAGAAGCGACACCACAGATCCACGTATCCACTTGCAAGTTATGTACCAGTTGATAAAGCACATCGCACATCCAAGTACATGTCTGAAATAGGTGGTTTATCTTAGTTTCTACTCAAGTTGCATAAATGGCCTTTTGAATGAAACTATCCACTGATTTCCGGACCCTTTCATAGCCTACATCGTTCACACATATTTGGGGCCATGGGTCACCCTGGTACCCCTGGTGAACCTTTAAATAGCTTGTAAATGGATGTTCGTTCCCCCCCAAGGTTTGGTATTGTAGCTTTTGACTCATATCAATTTTCCAAGTTCGGTCGTTTTTTCCGCTCCGTTGTGCTTCAAAGGTGGACGCTGTTTTTGTGTGCTACGTGCCGTTCAGCATGCTCGAGGAGTCATTCACCTTTTGTGAATCAACTCTTGGGACCAGGATAGCGTCTCGTCATTTTAAGCACAGAATAGATGACCCATTTATAGATGAATTGATGAATTAAGTGTTTTTCTTTTAACTATGGTAATTTTCCAATCCGCGAAGTCTTAAATTCCCAGCTCGTTCGATGGTGATTCTACTGCTTGAATTTGCTTAGTCGATGATTTTCTTTTGTTAATTGTTTTCCCAATGGGGGATGTTTGAGGTGGGTTTTGACTGGATGACCCGGAAGATGATGACTGGAAGATGTTGGAAAAACCCTATGGGAAAAGCGTTTCGGACAATGATCTGCAAATGGTGGGTAAACTCCAAATTTCGTTCTGTTTGCGGGAGGTAACTAGGATGTATGGTGGACATATTTTTAGATGGGTTATGATGGGTTTACAAACCAACTGATAACTGGGAGTGTGCCTTCTTGTAGGGGTATATATAACCAAGAAATCATTGAAATATGAATTAAAATTATTAAAGAACATGGCCCTTTCCAAGAGATTCAGGATGGAAAGCACAGCACCATCATTTGGTTTGTCATGTTTGTCTAAGAATGGGTATACACGGCAAGGGCATTTTTTAGATGGAACATGGGTTATGAAGCACTGAATTTTTGGACACCCCGCTTTTTGAACACCCCTGACGGGTGTTGATGGCTGCAAGCATAGAAAAAGCAATTCACACCGAAAATGGATGATATTTACCAACAAATAAAGGGATCGAAACCAGATCCAGTTCACTAAAGAAAATGGCGTGATAGGCGGATTGTTTGCAATAACTTATCGACGCTCCAATCCAAAAAGGAGCCCTGATGTCATACTCAGACGTACTGGTTGCTTAACATTGGATTAGTCCATAGTCCCCTTTAAACGAGTCATTACTACCACCATTTTTCATGGTGATAGTTATGATAACCTATCACCATCAACATCATCAAACCAGTTGAATAACCCAAGACCCAGAATAGGTTGAAGGGAAAATTTGCAGGCTCTATCCCTATATTTGGCTGGTAAATCCATGATTTCAACCGTAGACTTTCCTCAACACTTCCATCGAACCATATTTTTTGATTGCTCAAATCAGTGAAATCCACCATTTTCAATATTCGAACATGATTGAAACCCTAGTTTTGTTTTATTTCCACAATTTTCGAATGGGGATTGAACCCCAGTTTTGTTGCTCACATCCCCATGGTTTCGATTTATGTTAACCTCGTGGTTCACCTTGGTTCACCAGGATGTCAGCCAACGAAGCGACGCGGCCTTCATTTCCCTGGAGAAGTTCGAAACCTTCGCGGCCGAGTGCGTCGAACCGTTGGGGTTTTTACCTGGGACGAGTGAAAAACGGTCGGGGGGAAAAAAAAGAGAGGGAAGACCCTAGGAGTTGGGGTGGACTGGGGTGATTTCTATGGGTACAACTGTATGGTACTAATTACTTAATCATCTCCAGTAATTTCCAGAAGTTGGGATATAATAATCGCATAAGTATTTTTGTACAACATTATACAACCACTTATAGCTGAAACTGCACCTCCCAAGTCAAGTAGGGGGATAGGGACCAGAAGGTAGGTTTTTCAACCCCCGGGCCCCAATTGGATATAAATTTAAAAGAAACCTGAAAATTACTTGAAGAGGGTTTTCAGGAATCTAGTGCATCCTGGACAACTTGTCAAATCCTTGATATTTTTTCTGGATCGTCATTTTCTGTTTTTTGGAAGGTTTCTAAGTCTGAAACTTTAGACAACGAGGGGCGGAATGAAACGGATGAAGCAAAGTCTTTCATGGCGACCATGAGCAACATCTAAAGAACCCAACAGTTCCGGATCCACCAACACCAGTATCGCGATATACATATATATATATATAAACTTCACGTATTTGTATATATATATATAATTATATATACGTACCATTTCGTATTTAAATATATATATATATTTGTACGTATTAGTATATATATATATACATAACTATATACATATGCGTATGCGTATATATTTAGAAACAAATAGTAAATGCTTATGTATACAAATGAGTGTATATATATAATCATATTAGTCTATATATTAATATGTAAGTGTATATGTATATAATATACATATTAGTAAACGTTTATATAGTTATACGGATTAGTAGATATTAGTACATGTCCATATAATATACATATGAGTATATATATATATGTATATTTATATATATATATACATATTAGTGTATATATATATATAAACACATGTTTTTATAAAACTATCAACAAGAGACACCTGATGAACATCTCGCCACCAAAAAATCATCCCAGGTACTTCGCATATCGCAACATCCCCAGGGCCTTTCGCTTGGCGTGAAAAAAGGTCCTGTCGCAGCTGTCAGTTGATCCTTGGGGGCGCCAGGTCCCAATTTATGGGAGAATTTGGCAGCAATTTATGGCCATTCCTTAGGGCAAGTGATGGGAACATGATGATTAAATCCAACATGGGAGTTTCCTAAAATAGGGGTACCCCTAAATCCATGGCATTTTTCATCGGATTTTCCATTATAAACCAACCATTTTTGGGTATCCCCATTTCAGGAAACTCCCACATTCCAGTGCATCGTTCTGGGTTTCCCAAGTGTGAACTTGAATAAGACATGGTGCGGTGTTTCATCCCGTCGTGAGACATTCACTATTCACTGTGAAGCTTCAACAGTTGGCCCAGTGATTTGGCAAGTTTCACCAACTTGCCTATCACTCAGCATAAATCCACCCTTTTTGGTTCTCCAATTTGTAAAAAAAGGCCGATGTGTGCCCTGGATCGTTCTTGTTGCATGCCCTTAGGCCGCCGCTGGAGGAGTTCAAGAGAGGCACTCGTAGTTTTTTTTTTTCCGGTTGTGATGCTTGAGACAATACCGCAGATAGCTGGATGATTACCAGTATTGTCAGTATTGTATCCATAAGATAGTATGGTAAATGTTCAACCCACGTTGGGCGATATGGTAAAGGCGCTGTTTCATGTTTTTCGGATGTGTATGCATTTGTGGGTCATGGTCCCCAACAATCAAAGGACTGAACCGAGTGAACCCCCCCAAAGAGAAGTCAGATCCTATGATGTTTTTTAATTACATGAGTATGGGGATGAAAATCCACATGTACTAAAAAGGCATTTTGATGCAAAGGGTAGCGGGTCGGGTACCTTGGTTCTGGCCCATAATCATTTGGTTTCACAGATCTGATTAGTAAGCCATCCGAATTGGTGGATAAACCATTTTCAAACAAACCCACGTGATTCCAAAAATAAAACTACACGTGATTCCCACCATTTTCTTTCCGGATTGGGAGATTCACCAGAAATGGTGAATATGGTTGGTGGGGGCCACTTAAGCAAGTCTGACTGGTGAGTAGCTGGGTTTATACCACCTCGGACAATGGAATCATTGCAGTCATACCACTCCGGTGATACACCCTAGATCACGCTACTGGTTTATTATTGAAGGCGTTCCTGGCAAAACTAGTAATGTTATTTACTACAAGAATTGCACCAACAATTTACTGTACCCGGATTGACATTAAATTGAGTACCCCTAAATCGCCACCTAGTTATATTTATTGGTTAATTACCCATTGATGGGTAAAATCACCATTAGACTCCAGTTGATCTAGTTATAAAATGTTAAACCTACTTAATCATGTTAAACCTATGTTAATCACCCATAGACCTACATAAATCCGAGTGAATCAAGTTATAAACCAGACCTTTCTTACGCGAAACAGGTGAGGTGCCTCACTTACAGCCAGACCCAAGGCGTGAAGCATAACGTCGCGAAACAGTGCGAGAAGTGGAGGTTTCTATATGTTTCTATCGGGCTACATATATATTATATATAGACATGGATAGATAATGATAGATATATGTATATACTATATACAATACATCGATATGTATGCATATATTTATATACGGATATGGATGATATGTATATATATATGTATCACATATCATTCCATATCTCTATTAGCATAAGGGTATACCTGATGTGTAAATATACTTACATACTTACATACTTGCATACTTACATACTTACATACTTACATACATACATACATACATACGTACATACATACATACATACATACATACATACATGTGTATATAATATCATATAATACATGATTCTTATTCCATATATGTATATACACATATTTGGTATATCTAATTTGTCTCTAAATATGGAAAACCATCTCATTTTGGGGTGCCAAGGGCAAGCTCACTGAAAGGGAGACCATCTTTGTAAGACTCGGCACTGAGTGTCAATGTGGTTTAATGACCGTCCAGTGGTTTGGAGGGAACTAGGGAGCTGAGGCTATTGATATGAGCCAAGGGGCTACAATCAGAGTTTCCCACCTACAATCCTCATTTGTTGGGGGTGGCTTTTGGGGGGGACAACGTACCTTGAGATTTCCATGGTGCTTGAATCTTCTTGGGGAAACTCGCGATGCCATTGACACTTCCGGTATAACTTCTGATGGCTGGAATATCCTGCACACTGAATCACATGACATGGTGCTTAGGATTGACCATGACGACGACGACGACGCCGACGACGATGATGATGATGACGACGACGACGAGGACGAGGACGATCATGATCATGATGATGATGATGATGATGATGATGATTTTATAATTATCAATCAGTATCATTACTATTATGATGATAACCATGATGACCATGATCGCCAGTGTCCTTCCCCTAGTATCGCCAGGGAACTCCGCGAGTTGATCTTCGAATTCGCTGACTTTGCCATCAGCATTTGGTCCAGGCATTGCGGAGTTCAGTGTGCGTCTACCGTATATAGAACCATACATGTAGCGTCATCTACATACACATGCAATATAGATATGGGGGTGGATCAAAACCTATTATTATCAACTTTAGTGGGATGAACATCCATTTACCAGCTATTTTGAAGTTCACTAGGTACCAGGGTTTTGACCCATAGCCATATACTGTACATTTTCATATACACATGTACATGAACATATTCACATACACGTGAAAATAGATATGATATACATATCAGTGATTACATATCCAGATGCATATACACATTATATATATATGCATACACAAACATAACATGTAAATAATCAAACGGATCACAAGAGTTCGTTAGACTCCACCAGTTCGCCACTGGTCACGGCGGCCCGAATATTTGGTGAACTTCTCATTCCCATCCATGATTCCAGCTGGATGGGTGGTACTAAATCAACTGTTACCCTCTGGTAAACTAACATAACTATGGAAAATCACCATTTTTAATGGGAAAGTCCACTATAAATGGTGATTTTCCATAGTTATGTTAGTTTACCAGAGGGTAAGTAGTTTGTAGGTGGGATGAAGTGATATATCCACCATTAAATCAAATGTTAAGTAACTGGGAGCGCACTTTGTAGCTGAGATCACCATGGTGATACCGTATAGAAATCAGCTAGACTAGACTGCACCCCGAAAGCACCTCTAACTTGGGTCCTAAAGTACTGCCATAAATCCAGTTTACTGTAATCGACCTTCTTCAACCACCTTAGCTAACTAATCATTTGGCACCACCTTCTATTCACATCCATTTCAATCGCTTGATTTTCACAAGTTCAAACATATTTGAGACATGCAAAATCCAAAAAAAAATCCTCCCTATCCTTACTAAAAAAAAAAAACGACCCGCCATTTTTGTTGCTCCATCCGCATGTCACTGACGGGTAATGTCCAGGCCGCATCCCCGTCCCAGCATCAACATCTGGAAGGGTCGACTGGATCCGGTAGAGGTCAGGAACCCGAGATTCCGTTGACGTGATTTTTGTTCGGTCGTTTTTTTTTTTGGTAGGGATATGTAGGGATTCCAAGCATCAACATAGTTTTTTTGGTTGTTCAACCATCTCATGGTTGTTTTTTGAACATTGATTCCAGAAAGATTCGAAGCATGAACATATGGAGATACATGAATATAAATGATGTTTGGTTCATGATTATTATAGTGAGTTAACGGGGATTTAGCCAGCATTGGGGTTTTAAGATGTTTTAAGTTTTAAGCATCTAAAATATGGGGATATGATATCATTCCGATGATCATAATCCGTGAACTGGGAAATCCTATTCAGGTTCCTATGGACAAGCAACATTTTTGCCACCCTCCTGACGAACATGACGACCCTCCTAGGGGATTGGACGAATTTGTTCCTCTAAACATTGCGAATTCTCAGACCCCGAATGTTTATGGTAAGAACAGTGGTTTCCTGTAGATTTTCCCTTAAAGTAATCCTTTGAATAGCATATTTGCATTAATTTATCTGTTGGTTCTTCATGGCTCATTCAAGTTCATTCCGCAGTTTTTGCTGGTTGAATCATGTTAAATCCCATGAATCCATCCTGTTTTCGTATAAAATAGGAGGAAAAGGCTGGTCTTAAGCAATAAAATGTTGAACATCAAATGGTTCAATGGATGTGAATACAAGGTGGGGCCCCAAGTTGAAATCGCGAAGTTGGTTTAGTTGAGCCGGTGAACGATTGGGTAGTTTCTGGTAGGTGTATCGACTGTATCGAACTAGTTCATGGGCTTTTCACATAAACTAAGAAACCTTTCAGGTTAGGGGCTGCCAGATCCTGTGATATTGGTAGAGCAACAATAAACCATCCCCCAAATCAGCATTTTCATGGGGGCCAAAAAAAACACTGAAACATGGGTGGTTGGGACTTTTGCTTTACCATGTTTTTTTCCAACATTCGTCCACATTCGCTGGGTCCAAACATGTTGATCCCTGGGCCCATTTCTTGGTTGCCCACCTTGTTGGTTAAGACATCCTCATGAAATAGATACAGAATGGCTGCGCAGATTTTGCTGTGCTCCCCTGTATAAACCCCTAAGTTGTCCTATATAGTTGCTGTTTTTTTTTGCTATGTATATTGATATACTATACTTATGTATTTATATATATGTATATAGATTTATACAGTATATCTCTATATATACCTCTGTGCAAACCTATCTACATCTATCTCTATCACTTCTATATCTGTCTATACATAGCTGTATATCATGGTATATCTATCTAACTTCACAATGCTCAGATTCTGATATCCCTCAGACTGGGCCACATTTTCAGGCATCGGTTGCTTACACCGTTCCGGGTGACCGCGCGATCGTGGAGGCGGCGCGCCGCAACAAAATGGAGAGGGCGAAACGGAATGGACGTGGTGTTTGATCATTAGTTGCATATTGGTTGAAATAGTTGTAAGAATATGTTAGAATTGTAATTAATGGCTAGTGGTACTTGATTATGGTTATATACTTATATATAGTTATCATAGTGCTTTGTGCTAGTCTAGTTACAATGCTTCTATACAGAATATGTTATTTCATGACCAATATCCGATGAACACCAGTAGTTGGTATTGGTTTTAGTACCATCGTGCACAAATATAAATATACATCAATATTTGCACTATCATGTATATATTATATATATATATCATATTTGTACATACTATAGACATGCATATATATATATATACATGTGCATGTACACCGTCTCAGCCAATCAAACTAAGTCGGTGTGTGTGTGTGTGATACCCCAAGTATTGGGCGCGGTGGCTTTTTGTTTTTACAACCTCACAACGACCTCAGCACAAAGGGCATGATGGTTTTCAAGATTGCTTGAGTTTAGCTTGATTGTACGGTAGCTTGATTGTACAAATTGTAGGTTGTATATTTCTCTTGATGAAATCACCAATTTTTGTTGGCAAAATTTGATGAAATCGCGCTTTCTTTCTTTCTGGTAGCTAAACTTAAAATGTTTGTTGCCTGATGTTGCTGGAATCAGAGTTTCCGCTGGTCGAATCATGCCTAAATCCGCATGTTCGGAAGCCTTTTTTTTGGGTTCATCCCTTTGTTGAGACCTCAGTTTCTGTTGGTGAAATGGTCCATTCATACACCATGAATGTGTTCAAAACTAGACATTGAAGGAATTATCGAATGGTTTTTCTTCTAAAAATGGGGGACCGCCAAAATCCAAGGGTCGATCATCCTATTTTCAGATGCACCCTTGAATGTTTCATTAATCACTAATCATGTTTCCAACACCAGTGCTTCTTGGGTTGGCTAATCTCTGGGCCGGCCTGTTCATCCGGTGGACAGCATCATCTACTTGTGTTAACCTGTCATGTTCAGTATCAGATGTACCATTTACCCTAGGGTAAACTAGCCTAGATGTGGAAAACCAAAGGTTCGCTTAGGAAAATGAAAAATGGTGGGTTTTCCACATCTATCCGATCTATCCTAGTTTAAAGGAGGGTATATCCATTGATAATGTTTTGTGTTAAACCATGGCATTTCATGGCATTTCCTAGAAATATGAGTTAACTATCTCCCATGCAAATTGCATCAGTAGTATCATTTATTGAATCCATCCATTATAACCAAAATAGATACAGTACCCATAGGGCCATAGGGGATTATTATTAATTCATATCCATTCAGCTAACAAAACCATCCATTACATTCCATTACAGTAGTTGTTCAATCCCAAATGTACCCTATATTAGTTGAAGCATCCATGATCTCCCCATTTCTGATGATTCAGTTTTCCAAGTTTCAGTGGTAATTTCACCCGATTTTATGCAAAAAACCCCAATGTTCGCGCCCAACTTTGGTAACCATGGTGAAATCCTACCTTTTTCATGATAAACCATCTCAAATCATATTAAATCCCCAACTCTTGATGGCTTATTTCCATTGTTTTTTGCTGATGAAATCACCTTTTTGATATATTTTGATGGTGGAATCCCCAGGACATCACCATTACTAGGTAAATCCCTATTCATCACCATTAAATCACCATGTTTCATGGTGAAATCCCCATTTTTCCCGGTGCTAAAGCACCGGTTTCTGCTCCGTCAGGAGCTGCGGCGGCTGCGCTCCGAGGTGGGCAATCCTTCCAGGCAGTCGCTTGTCTTGTCGGCGCTTAGAAAATGGTGGTTTCATGGTAGTTTAGTGAGGATTTAATGAGGATTTAATGGTGATTTCATGGTGATTACCATGAGGATTTCATGGTGATTTTACGGTGATTAATAGGGATTTAACCAACAAAAATGAGCTAGTAGTGGACATGTACCACCTGGTAAACTAACATAACTATGGAACATCTATTATACAATCTTTATGAGGTAAATCAACTATTTCTATGGCCATTTTCAATAGCTATGTAAAATTACCGGAGGGTAATGAGGATTTGACCATGAAACATGGTGAAACTGATGGTTTAACCAGGAAAGAATGGTGGTTGGTGGTTTTTCATGGGGACTTGAACAACGTCAGTATAGGGGAAGTTTGAGATATTTGATGGAATATCAACAACTATAGCCTATATTAACTATGATGATTGAGTGGTTGCGTGTTGATTTCGTGGGGAAAGAAAGCATTTTTATGGCCTTTTTACCATGGGATTTATGGGATTTGGAATATCACAAATGACATATTGGAGTTAGCAATGGTTTAACCAATAACAAATGGTGATCTAATGGTGATATCATATCCATAGGGTATACCAAAAATCTGATATTCGAAATAATGGCAAACATGGGCATTTTACGCGATTAGGGTGGGATTTGAATGGAAAGAACCAACTACACGGCGGTTTAGAGGGGGGGTTGACAGATGAGATTTGAATTTGGCACATTCATGGGGGTACTTCATGGGAAAATTTCATGCAATGTATGGAGTGTTAAGCATCGAAATGGGAAAGTAAATCGGCAGAAATGGGCTATTGTTCTGGTACAATGGGGATATGGTTTGGGAACCGGGAAAACCACGCATTTTATGGATATCACTAACCAACAATAATGAGCTGGGTGTGTCTGCAAACAGTGGATTGTCCCGCTTGGCGGCTATTTTGTAGGACAAATGAGCTTAAAACCACCAAATTTTATGGAACCCGAGTTTCAGACAAACCCATGTGTTGCAATTACTGTATAAGATCTTCAACAGTTTGGTCTCTTGGAATAATTGTTGTTTGGTATTGGAGACTGATTATTTGGTATTGTAGCAACCCTTGGAACTTGCATTCATTCTTTGATGATTTCAGCAAGTGTTCTTACTAAACAAATCTTGCAAATTGCATGATACTTGTGATACTTGTAATTTCATTTTGTTCTATCTTTTTTGCGGGTTGCTATACTGCTATAGTATCTTGGTTGCAAACATGTTTGGTTCTCCTCCGGAATTTCCGTGTGTAGATTCTCCTTGTCAGATATAATGATGGATCAAAAGCCAACGATACCCTGGTGTTCACACCATGTCATAGCTGGTAGTTACTGTTAGTTATGAAGTTCAACATGGGCATTGCTAGACTGTACTCCAAGCCTTCAACGGAAATACATCCCTTGCCCCAAGGGTCGAATATTTATGTCTAGATTTACCAAGAACGCAGAACTTCTGTAACTTCAATCCACTTGGAACGCAGAATCTTGCAAAGTTGCGAAGCCTTAAAAGGTCCTCCGAATCATAGCATATATATATATATGTATATTCAATACACATACACATATTATATATATACATATACATCGATCATTGATCATATAGTTTATGTACATACTCTATATGTGTTTACTTTTTTTTGCAGGGATCAATAACTTTTTCACTATCGGCCAAGGTTACACCGTCTCGGTGAGTCAGGACGCAGCCGCGAAGGGAAGACTTCCCCATAAAAGATGGAGGTTGTCATTGCAATATCATGGGAAAATCTATGGAACATGGATAAAATACATGGGAAAATAATGGAAAATATCAGAAACTATGAGAAAATATCGGCAACTCCCCTGTAAATGGAGGTTTCTAGCTGGGAGAATCATCGAACTGCATGAGGGTTTTTTCCAGCAAACGATGTTTCAAAATTTTGGTATGGGTTAAAACCCATGGGCCAACTATTTTGGGGGATGAACATCCGCTTACCAGCCTTGACAGCTATTTTGGGTGAAAGCCAAAGTACCAGGGTTTTGACCCATACAGACATGGCCATTGGGTTTGTTCAAATGATTTTTTTGCCAGAATTTTGCAGAAAAAAACAGTGTTTTCCCTCCCCGAACTTGGACCGCGAGTTCCTGTTTTCCATCCAGCTGTGTTGATGGTTACATTCGCCTCACAAATCCAGAGGGCTTTCCACTGCTGTGACCCCAAAATGGGACAGATGTTCAAATTGGGGTGACAGGGAATCCTAGTTATGGCGTCATGACGCAGACCCTACACTAGCAGTAGACAGTTCTAAGGTGTGTCAAATATGGTGCTGGTAGGGGAAATCATCCATAATCATCCCCAAATGGCCTTCGATAAAAGCAGAGGGGTTTTAATTTGTCCCCGGTGCAATGAGGTAAGATGCGCACTTACATGGTTTTTCGTGGTTGGCTCCTATCACCAATCTCCCGGGTCTGACTCCCCAGGGAAGACCCCTTAGTGGCATGGATCCCATCTCGGAATAGCAGGACAGCTGGCGCGGCAGAACTTCATGCGCCAATTTCCAGATCATGATATCACAGGTGGGGCTGTAGCAGAACATCGCGGGCGTTCGGAATAGGAGCTCAAGCATCGTAGCGTGTTGTGGTGCACCCAGCGATGGAGATATTTCAGGGGCCTTAGGAGGTTTACAGAAAATCCCTACATCGTAAAACAGGACATTTGAATTAATTAACATATCGGTTCGGTATTTGGCTTTACCAGATGAACACATAATTTGCAGCAAAGGGGAACAGAACCAAGCACCATTGAAATATGTCATGGCTGGGAACAACTTTAACCATCCACGGAAAATGGTGTTGATGACAATACCATCCCCCCAATGATTCGATTACTGAATGGCCCCCACATGAAAAGAGAGATTCCAAGACATTCCACCCGGGATTCAGACGGTGGGCATTCCATAAAATCCGATGGGCAAGGCAATGCACCGCATTCACCAGGGAAGCCATTGATGATCCAGTCCAAGAATTTCATATTGTGACATGAGCCAACTGAAGAATACCACTTATCCCATCTGATACTAAGAAGATTCCTGTATAATCGCCATGCAAAAACTATCTCCACTATTGACATGATTACCTTCCTGGATACTCATTGTGGTAATATACCTATTCTTTCTTCGGATTCTGATTAGAATACAGTACTACACATATCCCCAATATCTATGTTGATAATACCAGGCTATTATCAAAAATATTTCAAAATATATCTTTGTATATCTTTGTAATTGCAATAAGAAATCAAACCATACATCAAGATACCAAATAGACAATCCATATTTTGGCTGTCTCGTTCTAACATCATTACATTACCGGGAATACCTCATTGTTATCCTACTATTCTGAGGTTCTCTCATTGATATATTATAATATGCATATCCTATCCCATTGTGTATCAAATTGCTATATAGTTGGATACTGTAAAAAGTGATATCCAAAGATACCAAATACGAATTCTCTCAGACTTGATGCAGGATTTGCTCCCATATCTGGCTGCATATATACTGTAAATATCATAATTCCCTGTAGATTTTCCCTTCAATCGGTCCAGTGATATATTGATTGGGGATGCGCCAAATCTTTTTTTTTAAGCATTGACCCATATCTAGATAAGTCCTGTTCAATTTCCTATGAAGCTATGATACCACAGAACGATTTGGGACATCTTTATTATCCAATTAACCATAGCAAAATTCTCCAAACAATATTTGATTCAAGATCAGACCTCATGGAAATGTTCAAATCTCGGTTGGTGCTTTCAGAGATATTTTATTTTCAAGCCACAGAAATGCGATAACGATCCCCAATGAATCCCGATAACGAGCATATTTCCGAGATGGTTGAAAACCAACAGCCCGAGGGTTGTAAGTTGCTCTATGTTCACCCCAACTACTGAGTGACCGCATGACCGTAAACCCAACAGTTACCCTCTGGTAAACTAACATTTTGCTATGGGAAATCACCATTTTCAATGGGAAAATCCACTATTTCTATGGCCATTTTCAATAGCTATAATTACCAGAGGGTAACATCTTAGTATCATATTAGTCATATTAGCTATGTAGATCCCAACTTAACCATCATCCATCAACCAACTCTAAATCCCATTTTTTTGGTGAAATTCACGGTGAATTCACGATGAGATTTGGCCCAGGCCGGACCAGCTCCACCCCTCCGCCCGTGTCGCGCGGGCGCGGTGCTCCGCGGCGAGACCGCGAGGCGGTGGTCCGGGCAGGGCCACTGGTTACGGATAGCGAACTTGGTTTAGAACTGATTGTTGGGTATGGGTCAAAATTAAAGACCTGGGGGACCACAGATTTAACTTTATGTTTAGTATTAACCATCCCTTTTTAGGGATTCCCAATTTTGACCCATACCCAGATAATTATATGTAAAAACTATGGTGATATAGAATATATACACATATACAAACAACTATGGTATATGCTATATCTATAAGTATCTATAGTTAGATGGGCGAATGAAGCAACTTTCAACCGGTTAGGCGACAAAGCTCCGTATCATCTACCATTTTTTGGTGAATGGTACAGGTGAGTGACTGGCACCTTTGGGGTGATTGAAACGAGCAACCAGGTACGGGTGAATTGTAGCGACCTCGCTGGTGCCACAATGATGTAGTGGGAAGTACAACGAAAGGACTCAACTAATATCAAGATATATCAGAGATCAATGGAAGAATATCACGCTTCTCTCATGCTAATACTATAATGCTCAAACGAATTCTTTTACCATAGTAATGATTCTTTTGACATATTGAGACCCAACCATATCCAACCTCACCTGAGATATCAGTCAAGGCGTTTTGTGATGACCTTGCTCTGTTTGAAAGCTGAAAATTGGTCATCGTTTAACTTTGATCTTTGATTGCTCAAATTGTAATTTTGATACATAATTATATATATAGATGTGTATCGTATAACATATACTAGTACCTCTTTTTTGGACAAAGGAACCGACAGTGGGTTGGTTCACAGCTTGCAGTGATTTATCCTTCTCTGTGACTTCCGCCACTGGATTCCCTCAAATTTGGGCCAACCTTTTTAGGTTTATTGAACGTGAGTGAATTATTTTAGATACACCTGAAGCACAGGTTGGTAGCTGTGATTGAGGCGAAGCTTCCACTGAAACCATTGGTCGCAGTATTTGTTGAGTTCCATCCTTTTTGTAGTGTAAATCCTACAGGATTTAGTCTTTGGAAACATCAACTACATAAACATCATAAACAGACTCTTACCCTCTGGTTATGACTAACATAGCCATGGAAAATCCCCGAACTAAATGGAGGTTTCTAGCTGGGAAAATCATCCAAAATAGCTATTGAACATGGCCATTTACAGTGGATTTTCCCATTCAACATGGTGATTTTCCATAGTTCCCACCATTTTCCACGGCTTCCAAGCCGCCAGATCAAACCGCCCACAGCCGCAACAAGTTCGATGAGCCGCACGTCTTCCGTGGCGCCGCGTTCCTCAGCGGCGCCCGGCCAAGTGGCTGAGAGGCAGGGCCGTGGAGAAGTTGAGATGCTTACAGGAGAAGGTTTATCACTTGAAAATCATCCATAAGACGATATCAAATCATAAGGTTATACTTGACAAATCTCTATATATATATACATAAATAATGATAATTAAAGTTCTAGTAATGATAATAGTAATAATAGTAATAATAGTAATAACAATAATAATGATAGTAATACTAATAAGAATAATTTATCAATATATAATGATAATAGTAATAAGAATAGATAATCGAATATAAATGGGATATAATGGACTTTGAACTCACAATTTCTGGGGATGTGTTTGGTATATAGAAACAGATATTGATACAACTGGATAGACATGGATAGAATTATCAGAGAGAACTATGTAGTTTTATTTCTTAGATGGGTTTATCGTTTATCCATTTAGACTCGTGGTGGTCTAATTTTCTTGTTTTTTTTTTTTTATGAATAGAAATGAGGGATGAAGATCCGCAATGACACAGCATCTTCTCCAGAGGGGCTGAAACCAAGTAGTTACCCTCTGGTTATTGAAAAGTTCGCCATGGAAAACCAGCATCTTTAATAGGTAAAATCACCATGTTTATCATCTATAAGTGGGCCATGGCTTCCATGGCGAACTGTTAAATAGCCACCGGGTATCAGGAAAAAAGAAACAACTAGAGATGTTTCAAACTTCCATCCCCCATATACGATGGATGACATATGATGAACGACCAGCAGCCGATCTATCGGAATCCCATGGACGGTTGAGCTAGTGAAGTACAGCTTGCCTCAAGTTCCATAGCTGCCATTTGCGAAAGCCCATTTGAGGTCACAAAAGCCATACCTCCTCGTTGGCAATTCCCATTTCATGCTGCCATGGATGTTTATGCCAACCCCACTTCCGGTACTTGCCTGGCTTTCTGGAAAATTGGCGAAAATTGATCGATGATGGATGACATTCAACATATTCAAACCCAACAGCTATAGGGCATTTCATGGGATTTCCCATTGCCATTGCTTGCTCACACAAATCCCTGCATTTAGTTCAGTTCGATGATTTCCCATTGAAATGTCCATCTATGATCATCTATCATGGGATTTCCATGGATTTCCCAATATGTCCCCTTGCCACGTTTGATGACACCGGAGGGTACCCAGGATCTTCAAACAGCTTCCCACGAGACGGGCGTGGCAGGCCTCAGCCACCACCACGAAGCCGTTGGCACATCGATGAGTCGTGGGTGGCCTATAAGACCTGTCAGGGACGTGTGGTGGCCACAGCAGGGGCTCCCAGGGCCATCAAGGAGTCATCAGTGGTCCAAGGACATGGTCCTTCAAGGGGAGGTTGGCATATGGGGCTGAGGTTAGAGATCTGAGATAACATGAATGTGAGCTATGCTGGGTATGAAAGTCAATATTGCTATGAAGAAATCCGTGGGTCCGAAACATGAAAAATAGGATGTGTTCCTACCAAAAGATTGTTTGTGGCATTCTGATATAGGAATTCATGCCCCTCCACTTTAATAGTTGGTTTGTAATCCCTGACATTGGAGGGCAGGAAGACCATGCATCATACACTTACTTACACTCCAAAATGTTTCCCTCAAAAAACTCACAATCCATTCCCGCCCTGAAAATAGGCTACCCCCAAGTTCGATGTCTTTAAGAACCTCATTTTCCATACACAAATGCCCACTTTCAGCCATTTTTCATTCACCCCCGTTTCGGTAACCCCCGAAGAAGAAATGGTTAGGATTCGCCCTTGTAAATGTGGTTGTTGGTGGTTCATATTTGCCCAAAACGGAAGCCCAAACATTGGTGGGGGAGACACCTGTGGATCCCCATGATATCCCCATTATATCACACAATATCCATTTCAGTGATATCCCCCTTATATCACCATTATATCACATATTATACAGTATGTATATATATATATATATATACATATCCATCTATCTCCATACTTGTTGGTTCCATCCCCAAGGATTGCTGGGTTGAACCCTTCCGGACACACATCCCCATGAGCTCCATTGGGGGTTTCCATCAATGGGGGTTACCCGGGTACCCCAATAGCTGGAGGAAATTTAGGGCTACCCCCATCATAGGAAACCTCCATATTCTGTGGTTGAACTCACCACAGTGCCATGGCAAGTCATAGATCCGGTCTGGTGAACTCCCCATCAGGTCCAGTTGAATCCCGATGAGCAGGGCCAATTGACCCGCGAAGGCCGTTTTTCGCCGGCCAGGAATGGCGAGAAACCAAGAAACGTGGGTCTTTGACCAACAAAAATGGTGGAATAGAGGGAAAAAAGTGCGGAAATCATGGAACGTATCAGGAAATATGGGAAAATACATTATAAATGGTGGTTTTCATGGGAAAAACGTGGGAAACATAAGGGGATTATTTGGTTGGATTACTACCGTGATCAATGCATCATCCCAGTTGCTAGGTGGTTTGTACATTAAACCTGCAAGGACCCATGCTTGATGAAATATCAGCTAACCTAACAATCAGGGGTTTGAACTCTTGAACATCCCATAAAACATGGGATGCTGATGATGATGGCGATGGTGATGGTGGTGGTGGTGATGATGATGATGATGATGATGGTGCTGGTGGTGATGGTGATGATCGTGATGATGATGGTGGTTATGATGGTGGTTATGATGATGATGATGATGATGATGATGATGATGATGATGGCGATGGTGATAATTATGACTAACAGTGATGAGCAGACATATGCAAGAAAATGGTGCAAGGACCTCATACCACTGGTGTAGCCATCAATGGGGGTATACAACGAAAAGCCCCCATCAAAATCTGAACATGGATCTGCGTGCAACTTTTACATCCCGAACGTTATACAGATTGATTGTGTGCAATTTCAGCACCATCCAATTTTTGTCTAACCCCCTGATTTTGGGGATGTGACCAAAAACAACCGTGCAGGTTGGGCCCAAAGATTCGAACGACGGGAGTGGCAAGTTCATCTTGGCAAGGCCGCTGAAAGAGATGTCAGGAGGTCATGGCGGCTGGTGACAGCAATTGATGTTCATTGAAAACTCCAACAAAAGCCTTTGGTCCCATACCGAAAATATGCACATTGCACATTGAACCCCATTTTAGATGGGTTTTCCCGTGGACAATGGAGGATGTTGATGGATTTCCACCTCTCCTGTAAGATTCTTATGTTAAATACTGCTGAATAACATATATATCGTGACGACCAAGACAAAGTTGATAAGAGGGTTGTCTCAAGAATCTGAACTCCAAATCCTATGGTTTATCATGATTTTCTCCATTGAAAATAGGAAAACAACAGGTTTAGCCAACATACTGTAGGTAACATATTTGCGTATTTTTTCTGGGGAAAATCATGCATGATCATCCAGGTCCCACCAAACTCCCACCGCAGATCACTTCGGAGTATGAGCGCTGGGCAAGTCACTGGCTACGACACGGTCGATCTGAGGCAGCGTCCTTGGACGGCGTTTGAATTGGAGTTCTACCTCATTATTGCTGGTTTAGTCCAGTTGTTGTTGCATGCTTCAATCCCATTTTTAGCTGGTTCAATCAGGTGAATTTCTGTCTCCATGTTTGTTGCTTCAATCCTTTTCATATGCCAGTTTTCCTACCAGCTTGCCTATCGCAAATCACACATAAATTCCCATTGTCCTGAGCATGTATAGGTATTATGGACTCAAGCATAAGCCTTGTCCTTTCGTTTCTCACCTTGGAGTTGTGCATGTTTACTTTTCTCTGCGTCCAGGCATGTAAAAAATGGTTGGTTCCATCCCTATGTTTAGTGAGCCTCAATCCCAATTTTGATTGGCCTCATTCAAGGACTTACAAGGCCAGAATTATAGAAAGGAGGATATACTTATAGAAAAAAGATAGAACTACAGCTGTTGACAGAATGGTCGGAAAAAAAAAGGATTGAATTTGTCGGGAAAGGTTTTCTTCAATCAAAAAAATACCTCTCAAAAATGGATTCCAAGTCCATCTAAGTCCCAATTTAGGGGTTTCCAAAAATGGGAAGACCCCCAAATCCTCCAAATTTTAAGTGGATTTTCCATTATAAAACCAATCCATTTTGATCCAGTTTGGGGATTTCCCCCTTTGGAAATCCTCCAACTTCTCAACTGCCGGAGGGTGATCCCGTGACGCCTCGAGCCGTGACCCAGAGCTCCAAGGTGAGGAGATCCGAAACATGGGGAGATCGGGAGGAGATGGTGACAACAACTATGGTGATTTAGTGAGATATATGTATGTATAACATGGTATAACATTGTATAACTATATAGATTATATAATAATATATATATATAGATAGATAGATGGTATAATATTTATATATACCAATAACTATGGGATAGAAGTAGCTGACCAACTCAACAACAACCCAGCTGACTAGCTAACTACTGTAACTAGGTGAATAACCAACTGACTGACTATCTAACTAACTAACTAACTAACGAACAAACGAACTAACTAACTAACTAACTAACTAACTAACTAACTAACTACCTAACCAACTAACCAACTAACAAGCGAACTAACAAACTAACTAACCAACCAACAAACAAACAAACAAACTAACTAACTAGCTAACTAACTCACTCACTCACAAACTAACAAACAAACAAACAAGCTAACTAACCAACTAACTGAACTAACTAACTAACGAACGAACGAACGAACTAACTAACTAACTAACCAACTAACCAACTAACAAGCGAACTAACAAACTAACTAACCAACAAACAAACAAACAAACTAACAAACAAACTAACTAGCTAACTAACTCACTCACTCACAAACTAACAAACAAACAAACAAACAAGCTAACTAACTAACTAACTAACTGAACTAACTAACTAACTAACGAACGAACTAACAAACTAACTAACCAACAAACAAACAAACAAACTAACAAACTAACTAACTAGCTAACTAACTCACTCACTCACAAACAAACAAACAAACAAACAAGCTAACTAACTAACTAACTAACTAGCTAGCTAACTAACTAACTAACTAGCTAACTAACTAACTAACTAACTAACGATTAAGAGAGCGATCTGGAGCGGTTAGTACCCTTTGGATCCCTTTGGTGCAAAGCAGCCAGGTCACGAGGTGTCAAGAGATCAGCCCACTGAACCTTGCAGCACATCTGCGAGTAACCACACAGGGAATCTTAGAAACCATGCGAGCGATATTTCGTCGTTGAGCAATAGATTTTATACTAATTCAATCTAATTCATTTAAGGCTGAGCCATAGAAGCTACCAAACTCCCATAGTTGTATTAGCTTTGTATTAAACTATTCTCCAAATTTCCCCAGTTGTATAGGCCACTTTACAACAAACAAAAGAGCCCATTGAGAGAAACAAACAATGAGGCCTTTTCCCAAACATGGTTTTGCTATCCAGGAAAGCCAACAAAAAGGACCCATGGCGGAAGTTGGGTGGCTCCAGTCGTCTCCGCAACCCTGCAAGGCTGCTTTCGAAGCACAGTACTTGAACTGGAGAGTGAAGTTGCAACGCGGCCCAGTGCATGGTATATTTCTGTGGGAAAAACGGGCTTGAATTTACAAAGGTGGTGTTTTTGGAGGTAATTATGGATTAATATGGATCAAATTGGAGTTTGACATAGTTTGACTTTGGGTGTTGAAGACAAACTGATCAACATTTCTATAGGTGGGGCGGTCTAGATTTATACCTAGACCCATACATCCCCTGTGGTCGGAAAACTGGCTCATCGATCTTTTTAAACAGTTAGGTGAACCAAGGTGGAAAAGAAATCACCAAAGTTTATTTCCAGGATTCTAGTATTTGGATGTATTTGGAATATTGGGTGGATTATGGTGGATTACCCTCAAGCTATTTGACATATTTTTTCCAACATTGGAGGCTCATGCGTAAATGTTGGCAGCCAGTCCATGGCGAAGGGGGTGGGCTGGCGACGACTTCACATTGGTGGGATTTGGACCAAAACGAACAATTTTTTTAGGTCCTAGGTGAATTCTGGTATGATTTATATGGATGACATAACTGCGAAACTCTGGGGTGGTATTTGATCTATCCATAGTTGGGGTCCCATTAATCATGGGAGCTTCATAGTTGTTGGATCTGTTTGGGTAAGCCGTGGATGGACATTTTAGTGCTTGAATATTTTAGTCATTTTGATTGGTATATATATATATATACAGCATATTCATACATATATCCATATGATTATATATATATATATACATACACATTAATAGGCATATATACATACACGTTAATAGACATGTACAGAATACATCAGAATACATGATGTACAGTATATACATGGTGTCAGCTGTATATTTTTATCCGTTGCCCCTCTCGATCCGCGATCAGCCGTGATCCCCAGGCATAGCAATCCGCCTGCATGAGAGCACATTCTACCTGTGCCGATTCGACCGAATTCGAGAGCAGATTCGACCTGGGATCTGAAGGTCAGGATCTGGTCTTCTGTGCCGCGACGCGAATTTGTGTCCAAGGAAGCCTCGCTTCGCCAGTTATCGCTGGGGCACAAGTCGATATGGAGATCTGTGAGGTGATCTGCAAAGCGTGGGTTTTTCCATGTCTATGTTTATTTACTTTTATTTGTTGGAGAGAATTGATTTTGGAGTTGCTATACACAGCCCCTCACATCTTGCAACGCTGGTTAGGCAGCAATCATTCTTACATGGTGCCACCAGCGAAAACTGGTGGAGAGGCCCTAAAGTGTGTCTCCATTTGGCCACGTACCAATTCTGTGGGCGACATGTGAGGACTGTCTCAGTGTTGGAAACCGGTAGGTCCAGAGATGAGAAAGAAATACCAGGCATGGAGCACCTGGGGGTGGAGCCCATCATTGGAAACCAGCCTTATGGATGCTGCTATGATGGGGGCTGTCCCAGGAAGAGGATGAACAAACCATGAACATGACTATGTACTCCATCTTGAAGGGATTCAGAATGGTTCATGATTCATAATTTTTTGAAATGCGTATCTCTGAAAATAATCAAGGTTCCTAAATTGAAGGGATTGCGCTTCTGGCGATCCGGTATTTGTGCTGAATAGAAACTGAAAACTATATCGAGAGAGTTCTCTAGGGACATACCCAGCTGGCAGGGTGACGGCCGCTCACATGTGGAGTGTGCCGCAGAATGTCGGCACTAGCGCTGACAAATAAGACTGAAGAGTGTTTCTGCTCAACTTTGCGCATCCGTACAAAATCACTGAGTGGATGTTTTTGTCCGAAGACTCTTTTGCAATCAGAGTTCTCTACCCTCAAAATGATTTCAGAGCCACCCAAGTCTGCAGAAACACGTATTCAGGATCATTCAGGTAAGAAGCCGGATGATTTGCCAGAGTGTCCTTCTCCGATTGTGGGACTTAAAATGATTTCAGCGTCCCAACCCACCGGAAGTCTCATGTTGTTGTTCATTCGTTCCGGCTTTGGACACGGACACGACAGGGTTAGCAGAGAACCAGCCGAGAAGTTTCGATGGGCAACAAAAGATGGCCCCAAGAGCGCTGGTGTTTGGGGCAATCTAATCCCCAAATCATACCGCCATTGTCTGGGACCCCACTCATGAGATCCAACATGTTTATATTGTCCACCAGGCCCTGCAGGCTTTCAAACAGCCGGGTGTTCACTATGAAAGGCGGACGGTATTGCTCAATGTATCAGCCTCTTTCTTCCTCTACCAATCTTCGTAAGATTTATGGCCATGGACAGCCAAGACCGAGGATCCAACGAATTTTTGCTCCACATGTCCCACACATACAAAAGTTCCACGTCCGAATGCATTTCGGTTTAGAGCCGGCATGTTTTAAGTCATGGCGCCAACCCCAAACCCTTCGATACAGTGAGGCGGCCAGGTCCGCTGATACCTTAAAGCCCTTCTCGCCGCTTTGAAGACAATGATGTACAAGTGAGGTTAAAGCTTTGAATTTTTGAACTCAATTCAGCCACTTCAAAAAACAAAAGATGAAAGAAGATCCAAGCTAAGTGGAGTCAAGTTTTTATTCAGACCCGCAAGTCGCCCGCGTCTTCCGCGACCATGGCGAAGCTGAAGAAGCATCAGAATGCCCTGGGGCAGTGCCATGCTCAGTGACAGCTGACATCAGCTCATGCAGCTGCCAGTGGGTTCTGATGCAGGCCGTAATGGGGGTATGATGCAGGTACTTTCGGCTCTAGAATAAGAATGAATAACATTGAATGATATAATAGATTCAGATAGAGGGATTGATTTGGATTAAGCAACAACAATGGCGATATATCAATGCATGCCTGCAGGGCCCGGATTCACTTTCCCGTTGAGATCTCAGTATTGTACCTGTGGGGTTCAGCCGTGACATGAGTCCCCACATCCCCAAGATGCTTTGATCCATCCCTGTCATTTTGTCCAGTTTTTCCACCAAGAAAAAACAATATTCAACATCTATGATGAGTATCATTATTACAATTCCTAGTGATTTAAATAGTGATTATAATAATACGTAGTTTTAAGTTATAATGATTACAATGTTACTATTAAACGGTATGTTCAAAAAAGCAAAAACTTGTCATTTGAACCCATGCTGCTCAAAACACCCCCGCTCCACCAGAGGTGTTGCCAACCTTCTTAGGAAACCTCCGTCACCTGGGCGGCCTGAGGTATTCCTCCCTGGGAAGCGAGGTGTTCTTTACAGAGTATGGCTCTGATTGGACGTCTTACAGGTGGCGAACTTTCACGGCTGGAGTGGATGCTGGATGTTTTTTTTGGTTGTGCATGGTGCATGGGTCCTTTTTCTGGGAGGGGGATGATGCAGATGGCCTTAACATCTTTATCTGAGTCCCATGAAGCAAGATGGGTGGATTGCCACTGCCAGAGTAGATGTCCGAAGGGTATTTGGAGGATTTATTGGATACCCTTGGGTAATCAAACATAGCTTGCTGGAAAATCACCCGCCATCCATCTATTTCGCTGATTTTCCCAGCTAGAAATCTCAATTTGTGAATAGAAATCTCAATTTGTGAATATTTGTGAGGGATCTTTGATTGCCAGGTTTGATGACACCGAAGGGTCTCTGTTGGGACCTATTCCTTGTACATAATATGCAAACAAAAACCAGTTGGGCTAATCTTCCAATCGACTCCGAAGGAGCAAACTTTTCAAACATGCAAATGATGATAGCGATAAACAGGGTACAGTAAGTTTGGGTAGTTTAGTACTTTAACATGTTGTTTGATCTTTTTGCAATTTTGATCGGGATAATGACTATAGACTATATACCAACTTTGGAAAAAAAAGTGCAGGGGACAGCAGCTTTCGGACGTTTATATAGACAGATCATCCGGACTGGTGCATGAAGCTGCAAATTTGATTGGCAATCCCTTTGAGTAGTGACACCTCTGAATTCAATCCGGCCACTATCACTGGTTTGATGGACGGGACATCCAATCCCTCCCAACCTTGGAGTATCAGGAATCCTGGTTTTGTCTTGGATCGATTCCTTCGGGGTGATATTTTAGATATCAGTCTTTACCCTCTGGCAAATTATATAACATAGCTATTGAATGCTATTGAAATGGTCCATTTAAGATGACTTTTCCTATTAAACAAGGTGATCTTTCAGTTCGCAAACGGTGAAATTACTGAATGGCCTAGCTCTTGCGGCCCAACTTTGCCCGCTAGCTCCTGCCGGTGGAGGTCCGCTCGCAATCGGCGGCGGATTGACTTCAGTGGGCCCAAATGGATACTGGGATGGAAAAACACGCGCCAACTGTGGTGGTGCCACCCCGAAATGTTTGTTGGTTTATGCTCACCCCATGCATGAACTTTATTGACAATAGACTATAGACTATCATGTACGTAAACATACATTTAATGATAAATTATAGAGAATATTGTGTATAGAGAATATTTGCCGTAGCATACATTCTAGTTCATCTACTTGTACACTTAAGCTTTCTCTGGGGTAGCACCTTGCAACTTTACCTGGTGACTCAATGGCTTGATATGAACAGTGCGGGATGATTTACATACCGCAGTTAAGCCAAATCGAATGATTCACTGGACTGGTTTAGTCGGGAAATCTTGACTGATTTTTCCCATGAAATTGATATCGGGTTCCTGTAAAATTTCCCTTAAACCAATCCAGTGAATGATCTGGATGAATCCTAATATCTCCTTGCGCACTGTATGGCATCGCTTTTCAAATCATTATCCACACATGGCAGCTGATCAAAACAAAGGAATGGGTCAAAATTCATGACTCAGAGAACCACCAGGTTTTTGCTCCTCAACCATTCCATTTTGGGTCCTCCAAGTAGGGCCGAAAACATATCGCTGAGGAGCCTGGAAACTCTGGTTGGGCCCGAGAGCGGCTTGATGCACAAGCAGTTCATCCGCGAGCATATTGACCCTTGGGCCACGGGCGCTGGGTGACGAGTCAGGTCGTGTCAGGCGGTGTCAGATGGTGATATGCAGCTACATTGATAGAGGAATGTTTGACATCTAAGATCAATAATGAAAATGGGTCTTTGTGCTTGTGTTTCGAGTGGTCGTGTAGAAGGGAGGAAAAATGATGTAAACTATTTGAGACAACAAGGTTTCCAGCCTTGTTTGACTGGAACCGGGTGATATTTGTACTGTACTGGAGGAACCCACTCTCTTGGTACTGGAGGAACCCACTCTCTTGGGGGGTAAAACCATGGGTTTTCCATGGTTTTCCCACGACATTTTCCTTCAACCAATCCTGCTTGGATCTACATCATCGACCGCATGTGGTGAAACCACATGAATCGGTCTGCAGATCATCCCCAAATTCCAGTTCCATGGAAACTGTCCTGCTGATTTTCGATTGAGTTTTGGCCAATAACCCTTGGGTCGGCCAATCCGGCAGTGCTCAGGAGACCCTCAATTTGGCAAAGAACAAGTTGACGGACATCAGTTGTCTCAATGCCATGAAGGTGGGAACTCATTGCGCAGGTTTGGTGTGTCGATTGAGTCTTTCCGGATCCAAATGCGTATAATGAGGGTAAAACAATAATAAACCACCCATTTGGGAATGGTATATACCACCCATCTATGGTGATTTAGGGGATGGTTTAGGAGCTGGGTTAGCTTGTTTGTTTAGGGTTTGTGTGAGATTCCCAGAGCGATTTCTAAAATCTTTCAGGGCTATTTCTAAAATCTTCAATCCTCTATTTTCTAAAATCTTCAGAGCTATTTCTGAAAAAAAACTACAAATCTCAGGGCTATTTCTAAACAAATCAGGGTTATTTCCAATGTTTGCTAAAGAATTTCAACATGTTCTACAATTCAACAAGGTATGTGTCAAATTGTCATCATACTATCTCCAAATCCTGAAGAACTAGCTTGTACAGTTTCCTGACTAGTTAAAAACTACTTTCAGTGCTTTTCGGACATTCAAAAGCAACTAGTGCCAAATTTCTAACATTTTCCTCAAAATGCTTAAAACTACGTCAAAAGCTTTCAGCACCTATTGATTAAACTTAGATATTCGTATTCACCTAATAAGTCCCCAAATTTTCACAACTATGTCTATGTCTACAAGTCGTGTTTCTTCTTTCAAAGAGCTACCTCGCACATTCACGGAAATTCTTTCGACATATTTCAAGAACTGGTCTTATATTCCCGAAGCGGCGAAATATACATCACAAAACATGGCCTCCTTCCAAGCTATGTCCGAAGCCCTTGAAATAGTCATTCTTGAGATTGTTATTCACCATGCTAAGCCCTCNCTTCCAAGCTATGTCCGAAGCCCTTGAAATAGTCATTCTTGAGATTGTTATTCACCATGCTAAGCCCTCAGTATCACAGTCACTGCCATAACCACCATCGCCTTCGCCATCACCATCACCATCATCATGACTAAAACTACCATCATCATAGGAACCCCCATCATCATCATCATCATCACCATCATCCTCATCATCATCATCACCATCATCATCATCATCACCACCATTGCCACCATCACCACCAGCACCATTAATTATCACAATCATGTTCCTCATCATTACGATTTATTATCTTCATATTCATCAACATTTTCGTCTTTACTTTAGCATCAGCATCATCAGCAGCATCATCATCATCATCATCATCATCGTCATCATCATTGTCTTCATCTTCATCATCATCATCATCATCACCACCATAGTCACCCTCATCATCACCATCATGATAACCATCGACGTCATCATTGTGATCATCGTCATCGTCACCGTCATCATCAGCATTGCCACCATCCAAATGCGTCATGCTTCCCGTGAAGAGCCGTGCGGCAGAGACTACTTTGTCCTGGTTGATTGGAAGCTGGCCAANCAAATGCGTCATGCTTCCCGTGAAGAGCCGTGCGGCAGAGACTACTTTGTCCTGGTTGATTGGAAGCTGGCCAAGCCAGAGCATGCGAAGTACGTTTTTGACCCTGCGCTGACGGAAATTTTGTTGCCAGTGTTCAAGCCCCAGGGCCGTGGAGAGGTCTCTCACAGCANGCCAGAGCATGCGAAGTACGTTTTTGACCCTGCGCTGACGGAAATTTTGTTGCCAGTGTTCAAGCCCCAGGGCCGTGGAGAGGTCTCTCACAGCAGAGCCTCACAGGACCAGCAGCCCTCAGGACCAACATGACCCCTGGTCCCAGACACCCCCCCCCTAGCTACAGTCATCGGCATCGGGGCAGCGCCGGCCGATTTTCAAAGAATTCGTGTATTCTTTCTGCAGAAAAGCAGGCGCAAAGCTATTTAGAGCGATTCGGCGTTGTTTCTAGAATCCCCAGAGCATCCCAGGNTCCATAAGTTTCCCCTTGAATTTGTGTAGCCCGCCAATCTTGGGCCTTTGCGGAGCCCCCCTGAACAAGAGAGAGCAGCAGGCCTTGAACCTGTCCTATATGGCATTGCGGGTGGCTGGGTTCCAGCCCATGCACATGCACCAGGAAGCTGTTGAGAAAAGTGACATTGCAAAAGGCAATACGCATAGCCATAGCCTTAGCTCTTTAGAAGCATCCCGGGCAGCACATCTTGCGTGTCTTAAACATGAAAGGTTGCCTTCTACATTACCCTTGTCTCTTGGTTTGTTCTTCTTTTTGGTGTTAGAGTTGGGTGTTTATATCCATGTTTGTGTTTGCAATGTAGTGTACTTAGCAACTTTTTGCTTCAATAACTTAAGCTAATCATAACATGATGTTTTCTTATCTTGGATTTTTCTTAAAGATATAGTATTTTAATTTGGCAATTTTAGACATGGCGCTGAACCGCTCGAAACTATTTAGATCTTTTTCAAAACACTGTTTCAGAAATCGCTCTGAAACGCTCGGAACTATTTAGTTCTATATATAACATTTTGAAACTTAGGAACCGCTCTGAACCACACGGAACCGCTCGGAGCTACATGGTTCTTTTTGGTGTTTTTGAGCATAAATAGATCTAAACCGCTCGGAACCGCTCAGATCTATCATCACACATTGTTTTTGGAATGACGCTGAACCGCTCGGAGCCGCTTAGAGCTGTCGCACATTTCCCGCATATTTTATTTTTATTTTAACTTGGTTTTTAACATAACATCTGGTACTTTTTACATAACAAGTAACAACATAACAGAATAACAAAACACAAAATTAACATAGCATAACAAGGCATCGCATAACATGTTAGCAATGTAAGAATAGTTTAAAACAAAACAAATTAACAAGTTTAGACTTTAGACGCACGAACAGTAAGGGAACATACTGTATCAGCTCATGACATCTTGATTATAAATTCGCGGTTTGTTTTCTGATAAGGGAAAATTATTTGAGTTTTAGCCATAGTTTTAAGTTCAAAGGTTTAAGTTATAAGTGAAAAGTTTTAAGAAGATAAATAAGTTATATATAACTATACTGTTGCTAAACTGCAATACTGTTATACTTAGAAAATTTACATTGTATTTGCGTTTGTTCTCTGGTTTGTTTAGTTGTCAAATCCACCAGTATGTAATGTGACTACGGGATTTTGCGTGCTNGGCTGAATATTCGAAACCTTTATACTGGGATTGAATATGTGCTTGTCAGGGTCCCTTCCTCATGGAAAGTTTGACAAAGGTTTTGGAACTTGCTCTTAATCTCCACATATTTCTATACATACTTGTCTGAGATTCATGAACAGCTCCAAAAATTTTATCAATGGCTTCAAGAATTGCTTTGAATATATTATAAATAGCTTAAATAACTACCATATATTTTAAATATTTCCAGGGAATTCCATAAATAGCCCCAGGTGATTTTATAAATAGCTTCAACNTTGAATATATTATAAATAGCTTAAATAACTACCATATATTTTAAATATTTCCAGGGAATTCCATAAATAGCCCCAGGTGATTTTATAAATAGCTTCAACTCACTGCAAACATTTTATAAATAGCCCCAGGTGATTTTATAAATAGCTTCAACTCATTGCAAGCATTTTATAAATAGCCCCAGGAATTGTTATGAATAGCACCATATCCTCACACACAAACAGGCTAACCCAATCCCTAAGGGATGGTTTATTATTGTGTTACCAACATTAATGATATATGAATGAGGAACCCCATAAAACACCCATATTGAGATAAAGACTGGAATGAGAAACAACAATTACCCGTAGATAGAACGTTGGATTATGAGGAAAACATTAGAAACACAATCCTTAACATTCTGGAAAAACCGTTATATCGTTTTGGATCTTTTAGGGACCCTATAAATATCTGTTTGTGTGGAATTTGAGCCATCCTTCTGTTTGTAGAACCACGGCAAATGGGTCCCGTGCTCATAATAAACTGAATGCTGGTCCTAGGATTTGTTTCAAATCCAAACTGGGCCAACGGTGAGCTTTAGAGTGAGGTTGAGCTTGTTTCTGAAACGTAGCAGAGTTGATTGTTATGTAATGACTGGAGTAGGCTGGAAGTGTGTCTGGATCAGCGGGGCAATCCCATAGCGATGCGCCAGCGGCCGCCAGGACACAAGAACCTTCGAGTTTCGCAAACTGCAGATCCTGAATGCATCCAGGAATGGCTACGGTCTACCCGGGTACCCGGGGTACCCATGTGATTTTTGGGGATCAGTAATTGATTTTATATAAATGTTTGCAAGCCATTATACTTGGTATGGTATATAATATATAAATACGACTCTATACAAATTGGGTAATAGTATGATTCCTAGCCACCGATTGCAACTGCTATGCACATCCTAGTAGGCTTCTAGTTGATTGTGTTTACAACCCCATTTCAGAAGTATATAGCATATCCATATCCCTGTGATTTTGGGCACCCGAGTGCCGTGGCATATGTGGCACACCATCCATCGCATGGTTTGGGACATCATTTTCGACATGGAGGTAGATTGGAGTATATATATACCGTACCCTAGGGTAAACTAACATAGATGGTTTCCCCAGGAAAATCATCTAGAAATGGTTGATTTTCCACATCTATCTTGGGTAACCCTGGTTACCCTAGTTATCCCCCATTTTAAGAGAAACCTATATGGGTACGGATCAAACATTCAGATCCAGGGGACCAAAATTTTGGTCATTTTTGGGGGACTAAAGCCATCAATTTTGGAGCTACCAAACCCATACCCTTGACAGACAGGGCCCTTTGATTGTTGAAGGTATATAATCCCTTCCCCCACATAGCCCTTCTGAAAACGCTGGTCTACTATTGCATCTATTCATTTTGGGGGCACATCTGCGTGGTATTTCATATTAGGGGAATGGGATGAAGTTGCTATCCCCGAAAAAAAGGCGGCATCCCAATGTGGGTTTATCTAAAAATAAGGTACCTCTAATTCCAATGGTCTAGAACATCTTTTTTCCCATGGTTAAACCATGGTTATATACCCATCATTTTCCCCACTTCAATGCTAAATTTGGGCTATCCCCGAGACAAAGCCCATGTGGCTCAACGTAAACGGCCAGGAATATGTTGACGCACGTCAAGCTGGTCAATTCCAGCCGCTTCGCTGATGGGGGGAAGAAACCCTGAGGGTATGGTTGGGGGGTGCATGCCAGGATCATGCCAGTTACTATCTGATTCATACTCCATATAGATATATATATATGTAATTTTGTATGTATATAACCATATACCCATATATGATATATATATATATTTTAAACAGCATGGTAAAAAGCAACCTTGATTTCTGAATAGGATTACCGCCGAGGCATCAGGGACTTGCCTGATGTGATCTCCATACGTGGAGTTGTCAGCGACCGCCATGCATCAACCAAAAGATAGAAACGTGTTCCCTGCTATTTTGATGCTTCCCCACCTGCCAGGTGAGGGTTGTTAGATTTTATTTTCGTAAGTAACTATTGATTTTTGCTTCCAGAGAGAACCGTTCGGAGCTGAGTGAATTTCTCCAAACTTGACCTGGTCATTGGAAGGTTTTGGTGTCCCCCCGATCCAGGTTTGACGGAGATCAACCTGAGTCACAACGAATTGGTGAAGCTGCCGGAGCCCGGTGATGAACGGGGTGGGCAACGTGATGTGAAATTATACCCTCTGGTGATTTAACATAGTCATGGACAATGGCTAATTTTGGATGATTTTCCCATTAAAACCTCCATTTATAGGGGATTTTCCATGGCTATGTTAAAGAACCAGAGGGTAGATGTTTCTAAAAAGGGGTGTAGAGCCAATCTAAAATGGACAACTATGGGAAAGGGGTGACTCACCAATAGAATGAGGTCCCATGTGACTAACTGGGAACACTACTGCAACCAAATATTGGGCCTGGGTGGATCCGTATGGTCAATTTCTCAAAATGTTGATACAACAAGTGTCAGTGTCACCTTCATTCTCTTGTGTTGGAGAGTAGACGGTGATGGTGATGATGATGATGATTCTGATGATTCTGATGATTCTGATGATCATGACGATGACGTTTTTTCAGTTTTAAGATGCAAGATGACAAATCATATCTAATTTTCTGGCTAGCTTTCCGCGTGCCAAAATGAGAACCACAAGGGGTGGTGGAAACAGCTTGTCTGGGTAGGGTACAGCCAAACAATATCTATTGGGACATTACTTGAGACTTTTTTTACTTTCCAACAACTGGAAACATTCTCTGGACACAATCAGAGATCGAGCAGCATCGAGGAACCCAGACTAAGGATGACCACCTCCTTCACTAGTTGGTTGTTGCAGCAAAAGGACATCGTATTTTTGCCTAGTTGCACGTGTTTGATCAAATGTGCCATGGTCAGCACTTGGATTCTATCCCAATAATTGGGGGATGGTCATGACTCCGTTTTCATAGGGATTTATCTACCCAGTATGTTTGGTTTCCCATTGTGGGATGGATGACCATACCACATTCAGCCCATGTAACTTGACCATGGCATATGAATCTACCCTAGTCAACAACTTCCTTGCCGGAGCCTGACAAAATCACCGTGAATTTCTATGTTTAAAGACATGAACAGACACGAAAAGACACCAAGCGTGCATGTAAGAGGCCGAAATTTGGGTGAGAGCATCGTGAGAATCCTTTCGAGGTCAGGGATTTCCCTACGGTAGTGAACAATCCCAACACAAAACACCTGTTTGTTCCGGGAAACCACCATTTGTCTCTGGTGATTTGGGGTTCCAGGTAAAGATATATACATGACATATATATAATATACATATGCATGTCTTAAATTAATTTAAATTATATATATATATAATTGCATAGTACTAGACAATACACAATATTACAGCAATATTATCCTGTCTTTTGTTGGTTGTACGCTCACGTGACTCACATGCTTGGTGCTTCTATCCTAATCCGCTGCAGCGAGCTGCTGCGAGCGATGTCCAGGACTTCTCAAGTCTGTCCCAGCTGAGCAAGTTGCTGCTGTCGCACAACAACATCGACGATAAGCCTGGGCTCTTGGGGGAAGCACCCGGGCGCACCCGGGGGTTTTGGTCGTTTAGATCGCCAGCAAAAGTAGATCAGCATGGGAAACCATGTGACATCCATTGATGAATCGAGAGTTTTATCATGAACATTTGGAAGGGGAGGTGATAAAATCGGAGACCGACAATAAGGAGGATAGATTGATAGACCAATCAAGATGGGACGCATCCCACCAAATCCTAGAAATATATACATATATTTTTGTCTCGGTACATACATCAGTACACTGCCTTACATTGCCTACATCTCTCTATATAATATATATATATATATACACATGTATATTCAATTATTTTATATTCACATATCAGTATGAGTTACATGTTATTATTGCATGTTGAATAGTTGCATACTCCATTCTGCAGATTACGTATGCATGTATCTATATAGTGAATCTCTATATATATATATATATGTAGATACACACACACACAACCTCACCACCCCGCAAAATGCCAGGTGTCAATAAGAACGTCCAGCTGGAGTTGTTTTTTTGGCTCACAAGCGCCTAGCACCCTTTGGGCGCGGTAGTACAGCCGCCCAGTGAACGGGCTTTGCACAGGAGCTTCGCAGCCATGTCTACGGCTGCTGGCCACCCAATTCAAGCTTGCGTGGAAGGTCCCTTGAAGCTCTTGCATGGATTCCTCATGATTCCTCGATTTCCTGAAGCGTGTTCTTTTTAAACCACTCGGTCAATCCATGTTCGTCCACCAGGAATTTTTTGTTGATATATGTTTTGCCCCCTCCTTGAGTCACTTGAGCATATCCAATACGGAGGGCCTGAAGAGCTGACCCAGGATGAGAAAGAGATGCTTGGACCATATCCAGACAAACGTTCGAACTGTTGGGCTGGTGGGTCTGTTTTTTTTGGATCCATTCCAAGACATTCCACGTCTTTCCAGGTCCAAGTAGGAGCAAAGAGCCAACCTTGAAAAGGGGTTCCAGGGTGGAGCGGAAATCTGCCAACAACAGCCACGTTTTTGGGCGAATTGTGACCGTCCCATTTTCTGGGGAGGTCAGGTCAGTCACCTTTGGGGGTGGTGAAATTTCCTATGAACCTTTGCAAAGCCATCCAATTCTTGTTGCACACCCAAGGCTTCGAAGGTTCTTCTTGGCCAACAGGGATCTTTCGCCTGAAGAGACAGACTTGCTGAAGACGGTGTCAGTGTGGGCGAGCCAACGTGAGGCCGGTGTTGGGAGTCGATAGCTGGGTAAACCAACTGGTTGGGAAATTTATGAATTAGTAGGCTATTCTTTTGACAGAAATGGGAAGATGTATTGTATTGTATTGAATTATATTGTATTATATTGTATTATGTTGTATTATATTGTATTATATAGTGTATAATATTGTATTATAATATAATGTATTATATGCATGAAATCAGCTAACATTGGCCAAACTATGTGTCAGTGGAATTCTTGCAAAACTTAATGCGGTATTCAGCTAAACAACGGAGGTGTATGGCATTGGGTTTCAGACGTTATCCGGAATTCAGGTGCTGCCAGTTTTGTTCCCCTGGATGTTCTTGCATCACGATTTCCCTTGAACCCATGCTAACTGAGACATGCACTTGAGACCCATGTTGTGCATGTAAACAAGCGCATCTTGTCTGGATGGATGGGCGTCTACTGGTCGCTGTCTTTTAAGCAAGCATTTCTATGTTACGTACTTTACTTATAGGATGAGATTTACCCAATTCACTTTGACACAAAGATCAGTTGGGTGGCTTCGCCATCGGCAGTGCCCAAAATGATGGTCCCCAAAGACTGAGGATTTCCTCGAGTGGTATTGTTGGAGGGGTTGAAGCGATCAAACAGATCATCGTTGGTTGATTGGTCATTTATAATATCTATATATGCATTATATATGATTCATCATCATATATGCATACATGGAGGTTTCGTAAAATGGGGGGTACCCTAAATCATCCATTTAAATATGATTTTCCATTCTAAACCAACCATTTTGGGGGTCCCCCATCTTAAGAAACCCCCCAATATGTGCAAAGATCCTTCTTATTTTTTGTTCAATATCTGTCTACGTGAAACCCCAGACCAGAAAGAAATGCTTGAGTTGAGTTGATTCCAGGGCGAGGTGGTGCCTTCCACGGAAGAGTGGAAACCCAAGGTGCCCTGTCATCGGAGATTTTTCCGTTCATGTAACGTGGGTCAACCTTGGTCGGTTTCGTGGCATGATCTTATATGTGGTCTGAAAATAGGGGATATAACACATTGGTATTGGGGGTACCCTATTTTCAGACTATCCCATGTATCTTATATGTTTGCCATAAAGACTGCAGAAGTAAGCTATCGACCCAATCCTCGAAGGTCGGAATCAGTAGAGGTAGACAGTCAAGGACATGCTGAGAAGTGACACAAGTCGGTCAGGGCCCCCTGTCACAACTCTTGGGGAATAGTCGACACATCATCACAGGGCTGTTGCTTTCCTGAAGAATGAAGTGAGCAAGATCGATGGGTAGACCTTGGCTGGGTACCCTCTGGTAAACTAACAGTTTGCTATGGGAAAATCACCATTTTTTATGGGAAAATCCACTATTTCAATGGCCATTTTCAATAGCAAACTGTTAGTTTACCAGAGGGTAGTTCAAGACTTTAGTCTGTTTGCTATAGATGAGGGCACTAAACCCACCAGCAAGAAGTCGTAGCCGCAGCGCAGGTCTCTAAGATTGGCCATAAGATAAGCCAGTGTTAGCTCGTACAAAGTCATGTGAACTCCAAGGATGGCCGGGCATTTCAGTCTCCAACATATCAACGAAGTTCAACAACTTGAAGATGTTGCGTGGTATTTTCGATATTTTTCGATGCCCAGGTCATACCTTGTAAGTTGTGGTGTTTTTTTGTTGGACCTTGCGGCGACAATACTGCTAGGTCTATGGCAGTTCTGTTCATCGCGGCTTGGTGGCAATCGCTGACTCTGTGGGCATTTCACCTGCAAAGTCTGCAGAGCTGGATGGTTTGTGGGCAACGGCTGAATGACCAATTTGGTTGGCCCAGTGTTTCTTTTTGCTTCCAAGATTCTGAATTGGTTTGCTCTCCAAGGTCATATGAAATTCTTTTCAGACTTTGACAGCATGGAGGAAGTGAAGTTGGCGACTGGCTGGTGACTTCAGTCACATTTCTTTTCCAATCTCCTTTTTATCTTGTGAGTATGGGTCAAAACTTTCAGACCACTGATTTTGGTGAATGTGTGCATTTTTTTGAAATAGAAACATACACAGACATTTCTTGTTACCCAAGGTCTGACCAGTTCTGTATATGAGGAAAGTCCTTTGCTATTTGATTTCAGTGTTCCGGGGGTCTTGTAGATGTTTGAGGGGACAATTGTTTATCAACGGATCTTTTTGTCGCGGATTCTACATTGTCAGGTTTGATTTCCTCACAGTATGCAAGGAGATATAAGGAGATACTGTAACACTATTTCCATGAAATGTGTATATAGGCTCGGTCATGGTAAATAGGCAGACATGCTCGAGAAGCTATTTTTGGTTTCGCCTTTGCCTCTTTTGTGTGTCTTTCTGCTCGTTTCTTTGGGAACAAATTGAGAACATAGACAACAATGGGGAAATGAATGGGAAAGAAAGAGGGATCATTGGTACATGGGGAATGTGCCGCAGGCGAAGTCCAGGGCTGAACCGGAAGAGAAGAAGCCAAAGGCAGATCCACATGCGTGTGATTTGGGAGTGTCATCATGATGTCATAGTTGGGGATGCGGCCTGCAATGTATGGGCATATATGGCCATCCATTTTCATAGGGAGCAGGAGGTTGAATTCACCAGCACGAAAGCCATTTATGATTCGGTTCGGTTTGAAGTTTGAAGGGTTTCATCTCAGCATCTGCCAGCATTCAGAGGTCCGTGGGCCATACCTGCCCCACCTGGAGTTCTTGAAGATGTGCGTGGGGGAAATGAGCCTTCCAATTGGATCGATGACCTACTTGAAAACGAGCTGGATGATACCTTGAACCCGGAACCAGTAATTCAACCACTAATGTTTCAATTGTTAAGTTTTCTGTTTTTTAGGGAAGCCTAGAACCTTGTCTATGGACATCCCTGGATCACACTTTCTAGGAGGGGCACCATTCTTCTTCTGCCGTGGATGCTATGCCTGTGGACCCCAATAACCTGGACACCTTGCCTTGCAGTCTCCCTCGTGAGTTCTCCCCTCAGGCCGAACCGGAACCAGCCAGCTCCAGCAAGGGGCCGGACAACATGACCCTGTCAGAGCTTGACAAGAGGATTCTCGAACTGCAGCCACTTGCCAAACATGGAAGAAGGGGAGGGAGGCGTGGAGCCAGGGTTCAATGCTTAGGTTTGGACCTTGTACCTAAACTGACCTTTTGTTTGAATTTTCATACCACCCACAGTTCTGAAGCCCAGGCAACGGCTGGATGCTGGTCTTTGTCCCGGTGTCCCTCGAACGGATACTTGTCTCAATATATTTTACCCAAGAGGTATGTGCACAATAATGTCCAAAGGTCTTTGCACACGTGTGTCACCACCAATTTTAGCAGGATTGTTGCGGTGGTTAGGGCTCTAGTGCGCAAAAAAAATACTTGTTCGAAAAAAATGATGTTGTTGGCATTTTGCTGGATAAGGAAAGACCGTCTCCAGAAGTCAACGCCGAACCTATCTATGTTGAGGACCCCTTGGTTCATGTGTGTAAAAGAGTCTGTGTGTAAAAGCGTTTGTGTGCCAAACCGCCTGTGACGTCTTACTTCTTTTTGGCATCATCGTTTTTTCTTCCTTTTTGTTTCATGCTATAGGATGTTCATACTTACACCTCTCACTATGCTCTTCTACGCTCTCGGACCATCCGTCGTCTAGTTGGTTTCGAGTTTGCCTCTTTTGTGTGTCTTTCTGCTCGTTTGTTTGGGAATAATTTTTGAGAACATAGACAACAATGGGGAAATGAATGGGAAAGAAAGAGGGATCATTGGTACATGGGGAATGTGCCGCAGGCTGAACCGGTGGAAGAGAAGAAGCCAAAGGCAGATCCACATGCGTGTGATTTGGGAATGTCATCATGATGTCATAGTTGGGGATGCGGCCTGCAATGTATGGGCATATATGGCCATCCATTTTCATAGGGAGCAGGAGGTTGAATTCACCAGCACAAAAGCCATTTATGATTCGGTTCGGTTTGAAGTTTGAAGGGTTTCATCTCAGCATCTGCCAGCATTCAGAGGTCCGTGGGCCATACCAGTGTCGCAGATGCGGCTTGGAATGGGAACACTCGGCGCAAGTGCCCCAAAACGGAGTTTGCTGCGGACAACCTGTCCTGGAGGCAGATTGTTTAGTAATGGGTCGGGTTTTGGATCAGTGGCGTTGAGTGAACCACTTGCTTGTAACTTGTAAGATCATGTAAGCAGATTTTGCCAAACCTGTGGAAGAGAAGAAGCCAAAGGCAGATCCACATGCGTTCGACCCGCGGGCTAATAGCTTTATTTTTCCCTTGCGTGTAAATAGATAACTTGATGACTTGATGCTACGTAGTTAACTGCATGAAGCAACTTGCAACACGCTTTCAACACTCTCAAATTCCTACGCTCTTTACTTGTCTCGGAACTTCCAACACGCTCTTGATGCTACATTTGTATACATTTGTAACTTTTTGAAGCAACTTGCAACACTCTCAAAACATCCAACACGCTCTTGATGCAACGCGCTGAGCTTTCTGAAGTAACTTGCAGCACTCTCAGAAACCTACGCTCTTGACTCTTGACTTTCTTTTAGAACGTCCAACACGCTCTTGATGCTACGCTCTTCATTTTTTTTTAAGACTTAAGACTTCCCATACGTTCTTGATCCTACGCTCCTTTCTTTATCTTGGAGTTTCCAAGGCCCTCTTGATGCTACGCATTCCACTTTTCGAAGAACTTCCAACATGCTCTTGATCCATCTTGATCCTATGCTCTTTCATCTTGGAAGCTACAGCCGTATTCTCTTGGAACTTCCAACATGCTCTTGATGCTACGCCCTACACTTTCTGAAGTAACTTGCAACATGCTTTTCATGCTACGCTCTTAACTTTCTCTTGAAACGTCCAACACGCTCTTGATGCTACTTCGTATTACATTCCTAACTTTTTGAAATAACTTTCAACACTTCAACACTCTCAGAAACCTACGCTCTTGACTTTCTCTTATAAGATGTCCGGAGTCCAACACGCTCTTGATACTGCCCTCTTCATTTTATCTTGACCTTCCAACACGCTCTTGAACTTCCGCTCGTCTCTTTGTCTCCGAGACTGAAGAAACATGTGCTATGCAAAATTCATCGATGGGAAAAGGGGGCACACAAATAACAGAACAGTGGATTTTTGGGGGTGCAAGTTCTCTGCATACGACTTATAGCTTGAACAATCCTCAACACTTTTTTCATCACAAACCACATGAATTAGTTTGTGAAACCTTAGCCTATATTATATTGCACACGAACCAAAACCAAACAAAAACAGAAAAAAAAAACAATCAAAAAAGTTTTGTTCCACATGGACCCAAGTAAAGGATATCTTTCAGGTATCGCGTCCCCATGCCCGAGGAGAACTTTTTCGATCCAGATGATGCAGCCGAGGAGATTCAGCCGGGCCGTCAAGTCGCTCAGATTTTTGACACCGAATATATCCGAATCATCGACCATATCGAGCACTTTTTGTTGTTTGCGGCTCAAGCAGCTGTGTGCTTTCGGCAAAAGATGCACACAATTCACCAACATGTCGGTACATGCAAGCCAACATGGCGCGGGCTCAAAACCATCAAAAACCGAAAAGAACCCCCCAATGCTCAGGAGGGGATTAGCTTGGAATACCATACAGGATGGTGCCTCCGCAGTTTTAAGTTGGTTCGTAAACCCCATCAACTATATTATATAATGTAATTATAATTACTATAGTTGTTTCTACCACAAGTCACACCTAACCTGCTTGTCAGCCATCTTAGCTAACAGCCGACAAACTGTGGGGCATCACATTGTACTTGATCACCAAAAGCTGATAGCCAAGGACTTGAGCCATACCTCAAATTGCCTAGAAATGATGAATGGTAAGGGGAACCGCCTCAAATCATCCTACTCGTATGTTGGGATTACGTCGTGGTGACATACAGCAATCCCCAAAACGAGATAACAACCGAGACATGGATCATGTTCTTGTTGTTAGCGTCTGCCTAGGAAAAGATGAAGGACAGGAATCCCACCCCCCTAATGTTAATACCACCCCTATAAGCAAACCCCCAAAGAATAGATCCAATACTCAGCAAGTTTTTTTTTTTTTTTGTGGGGTATTTAACAACGCAGGAATGGATTACAGGGGCCAACGCAGTCAAATCTGAAATTTTAACATGATTCCACTTGAAATACCCTTTGGCAATCAAACATCGCAATGAAACAAATCCCGCATTTAAAGTTGATTTTCCATGAAAACCTCCGTTTATTGAAAGGGGATTTGATTTCTGCTGCCATGTTTGATTGGACAATGCATGAAGACATAATTCAACTAGGCTCATGCGATTCCAAGGCCCCGTTTCCGCCGCAGGAAGCCGCCGGAATCGTGCAGAAGTTAGTCGGCTTTATCGAGAGCCGAGGCTCGGTTAACAGCAGTTCGCTGTGAAAATGATGACCATTCATGAGATTTAGGAAGATGCTGTTGGTGTATGCTTTTGCTTCAGACAAACCCAAATGAACCAGAACAACGGGAATCGAAAGTTGAACCCAAAAGCAAGAGAGTTAAACCCAACTGAACTTTGGACTACGTACAACTTTCGGGCGACCCCCCAAAGTAAACCAAATGGGAGATGCCTGCGCATGGTTTGGGGGCCACAATGTCTCCTGCCACCTTCTACAGCGTGGCGTGGCTGCGTTAAAGATAGAATGCGAGACCCTGTGGGTCCCTGTGTCGTACAACGTTTTTTTGCTAGTATTTTTCATGTTTGAGATTGTTCCATTTACTCGTAGATCGTAGTACCGGTATACATCTTTATTTTTACGGTTTAAAGTGGTATAAACGCATTGATGGCACAGACTGATATATTCCAAACATGTATGTGTATAACTATGTACATTGCATTCTTCAAAATCGAAAATGAACTGACAGTAATAGCATTGGTTTAAGGGAAAATCTTAACCGGAAACCACGGCTTTTACCATCAGACAATCGGGGTTTCCTCACATAAGATATGGATCAGAGCCCTTGGGCTTTTCATTTGCAACTCCATTGGTCCAGTGATCTGTGTTCTTGGTACATGCATGCGGATGACTCCTTGCGTTTTTTTTGTTTTTCTTGCAAGATAGAATGTATCTGCCTCCAGCTCCATATCCACTTGGTCGTTTGGTACCCTTGCTCTTATATGGTTCTTTGATCTAGAGATATGTGAAACAGGTACTATACAGCCATTGCAAAGTTGGTAGACAAGTAGCTCTTTGCATTTGCAATGGTGGTCTTTGTGTAAGCCCGCCTCCCCATCTGATCATTTGGACAGCTTTAGAGTACATGTTTTAAAGGAGACTTTAAAAATGCTTTGGGAATTTCGATCTCGTGCATGGCTAACTTCCAAGAGTTGATTGCTCAACATATTGTGACTATGTTGAGCTTCGTTCGTATCATGCCTAAAATGCACTTGAACTCATGATATGAAAACGTGTGGACTGAGAGCGTCCCTGTCTGTAAAAGATTTGGTGAAATTGCGACCCGCTGACAATATCTGCCGAAATCGATGTGCTTAAGATCACATGCATGATTCAATCATATACTGGAATTAGTGCCATGGGTTTCCAACACGTTCCAATGCTAAAAGAAATGTTATATTTTGACTTCATTGGCTTTTCTGCTTTTTGTTTCCAGTGGTCCAGAGGTTTTCAGACATGCACAATGCGCAACATCACGGTTTCATGATGTAGTTATTCGGAGCCATTTTGCTGCTTCACCAAAAAAAATCCTGGGGTAATGCTGTTAATACAGTAGACTTCAGTGGAAAAACCAACCCCACATGCCACAGTGTTGGATAAAAACTGGAAAAAGGCGGAAAAAAGGCCACCCCGGGGTCCTGAAGTCAAGTAGGCATTGGCCTTGGAGTCATTTTGGGGTATTAAGGATGAAGGTACCCTGGGGCTCTTACATGTAAATTCTCAGATCCATAGAGTTGTTTTTTCCAACTTTTCCTAAATTTGCAGGAAAGTCTGCGGTATTTTTTCACCCAGAACAACCACTCTTGACAACGTGACAACCCCTTCCTGACCCTTTATCCGCACCGACGGAGACACTTGCACTACGCATACTATGATTTGGAACAGAAGTAAATGCCATACAGTTCTAATATCAACCAGCAGGCCCTCACATTCATGCTCGATCATTGTCGTATAGTGTCGTCCGGTCGGATTTTTGTTCAGAAGGCTCGGGCCAGGCTCCATCCACCCATTCCCCAGCGGCGGAACACACACGTTTTCCGGGGGCTTGTGAAACATGGACAAGCTCTTTGAAACGGATGACAACTTCCACGAAACGGATGACAATTTCCATGAAAAGAGTGCAACTATGTGCAACTTCTGCGAGAACACTGATCTAAAACCCAGTAAAAAGGACTTGACCCAACTATACCCACTCAAGAATGCGCTGGTGGCTGGCATTTGGCTTCTCGCCCTGGCATACATTAATCCTTTCCCCCTAATACTAACCCCCCCCTAATAATAAACACCTCAGGCAGTTTTTATTATTAGGGGGGTATTTATTATTAGGGCGGACCCTAATAGTAAACTTCGGACCTTGATATTAAAAACTATTTTTCTCGATTTCAAAATCAATTAAATCTCAATTTTAAACGCAATTAATACGTTGCAAAAAATTGGGTTTCGAAGCGGATCCCTAATAGGAAGCGCCAGACCTTAATACTAAAAACTACTTGGATTCAGGGGACTCTAAGAATAAACACCCCGGGGTTGACTAGTTTTTATTATTAGGGGGGTGAAACCCACAAATGGTAGGTTTATTCTTAAATTGTTTTCTAAAGGGGATCAATTAAAAGTCAAATGGGCCAACCACAAAATTTCCAAAATGGGAGATGGACCCTAGTTTTTAACATTAGGGGGGGGGGTTAGTGTTAGGGGGAAGGGATTATGCACCCTATGACTTACAGCGCGTCAGGCCTACAAGTAGAAAATTCATAAAGTTGCGTAGTAGCTCCCAAAACAAAATAAGAAATGCATGCCCCTGAAGTTCTTATTGCAGAAGGTTCAAAAACCACAGTGGTTTCGCTCTTTTGCCGCTCCATGGGCCCCATGCGGTGCAAGTTCTGGCAGGCGGAATTATTACGGAGTTCAAGGCGGGCGTTAACGAGGAGGCAGAGCAAGTTTCGAAGGTCATTGCGGAGGTATTGAAAAAAAGATTGGTGTCCCGGTGCTTGGCGGGTGCTCATGGATGGAGTGGATACGTAAGTTTCAGTTGAAACTGAGGAATGATGCGGGAAAAAACCCACCCAATAGAAGCATGGCTACCCAAATTTGAAAATACATCAAAATACACATTATTATTTATCACTCTTACCATCTATTACCATTATTTACCCAAGAAAGGGGGTGATTGTTTGGCTTAGCGACCACGTTGGTCCCAAAGCGTTTGAAGCCACGAAATGACCAAGCTTAGGGTGCTTCGGTCTGTTTAGGTTCGCATGGGCGCAAATCAGCACACTGGTTCACAATTTGTACAGCAATCTATACAGCATTGTACAGCAATCAGATCCTTTACATGGCAAGCTTTTTGGATCGATTTGGGGCAGAAGGTTGGAGGCTTTTCAACGAGTTGTTCACCTCATCACCGCTATGATTTGTAAGAGATCCCAAGTGCCACCAGTTGTAGCGCACCAAACCCATGGTGTGCCCGTGTCTTGGTAAGGAGGAAAGGGAGGGTGACGATTGGTTTGACCCAGACATGATGACGGACGCGGATGGGGATGAAATGGATGAAGATGATGAGGAGGACGAAGATCAAGCGAACCAACAAGATCTGGCTGAAGCAGGTCCCTCCGTTGTTGCTGTGGTAGCGGGAATGGGGAACTTCGGCGATCTGAGACTCATGGAAGATTCTGCTCTGTGGCAAAGAAATGATCTTGTGCCAACTTGTTGGTATGATTAATGAGTTGCCGCAAACGTCACGAAATTCTGGTGTCATGTTGTAGGTTTTGCAGATTTCGACCCTCCCGTTCTGGACGGTGGTGAGATCATATCCCCTGGTCACCCCGTGGCAGGTAGCGATACAAGCAGCACTCGTACTGGGCCGGCTTCGGTGGACTTGGTGGACGAAATGCCCCAGATCTCCAGGGACGAAATACCGGAGAAGTATTTGAAGGCGCCAAGAAGCCCGCTCCTGCCGTTGATGCCATTGACGGGCCGTCCTGCCTAGCCATACTTAGCCATACTTCGCCAAGAAAATGGACCCCAAAAGGTCAACAGAGGACGTTTGAAGTAACTCCTGGGGACAGTTCTGAGAGGGGACTTGCTAGCTGGAATGGGCACCCAATCTTTTTGTCAATCCAACAGCCACTGATCTGTAGGTGCAAATCCGCAATAGGCCGTCGTATTCCCAGTCTGCAAACTACTGGTTTGTGGTTTCAAGCACATGCGGCTGGGAGTTAAAATGTAGAGGGCCCACATCCATTGTTGCATTGTTCTATACCCCCGATCCATACCTTAAAATACCGCTGATCCAGGCCGTTCCATAGCTCACAGCGCATGATGTCCAAGCAAGGATGATGCTCCAGTTTTTGCCAATGAGAGTCGAGAGTTCTCTTGTGCCGGGAAAGTGGGCAAAAGACTTTGTAGCGATAGGGCCCCCCAAAAAGCAATACCTACAATTGTGTACTGTCCATGAAGTTGTCTTATACAAAGTTTCGTGCATGCAAGAGGCAAAATCATTTGTTTAAAAACCCTAAATAGACCCTTTCCTCCTTTCCTTTCCTCTTTCTTTCCTCCTTCTTTCCCCTTCTTTTCCTCTTCCTTTCCTCTTCCGTTCCCCTTTCCTTTCCTCTTTTCCTTTTCTCTTTTCCCTTTCAGTTCCTCCTCGATTCCTTTTCTTTTCTTCACTTAGATTTGCTCCTCTCTTTCACAAGTACAAAACAATGGGTCGCGATAGGGCCCCCAAAAAGGTCATACCCGTTCTTGGGAACGAAGACAATGAACTTTGACACCAGCTCAATATGCACACAAGTAGATTTATTCAGAACTATAATAGTATGTATTTATTAGACAATATATGAATATATATATACACACATTATTTTATAATACATATATATATATATATGATTGATATATATATATATTATTGTATAATTGTGTATGTATAGATATACTGATACTTTTATACTACTGTTTCTTTTTCGTGAAAAACACATCTGCACTCTGTTGATGATCGTCGAACTTGCCATGGGTAGTGGGGGATGACTTCCGAGTCAAATATCAAGATCTGAAACCAGCAGAAGTCTATAGTAGTTTGGGAGTTAGGCACTCTATAGATGATTCCTAATGTCATTCTTATTTCTATGAAGTTGCTCAATCATGGTGTTCAGCAGTAGTCTGGGAATTTGGCATACCAAAGCACAAGCAACTCCATACTCATTTCATCTTATTTCATCTTATTTCTTACTTTTTTTCGTGCGAAGGTGGGTCAACGATGGATACTTGGGTACTTGGTACACGGTACTTGGTGGTCCAAGTGGTTCACCGCAAGATGTATAACCCACTTGCGATTCCTGGGATGGCCCATGCCGGATCTGCCAGGAAATCGAGGAAGTGCTAGGCCAACAATGGACGTCTTATCTCCAGTCATCCCTTGACTTCGAAAACATTTCCGTTTCTTGGTGCTTGAAAATGGGGTACCCTCTGGTAAACTATATAACATAGCTATGGAAAATCACCATTTTTCATGGGAAAATCCACTATAAATCACCATTTTCAATAGCTATGTTAGTTTACCAGAGGGTAAAGGAAAAAAAGCAGTTGTGGAGACGACCATCTGTGAGCACCAACCTTTTTTGATGTGAAGAAGGGTAGCAAGGTTTTGATCAAACTGTACATGCGTCTCCACCACAAACCTTAGCTCTTCTACAGTTGTAAACCAGATTACCTATCTTGGGGCCCCAAATTGTGCCTGAATGACTGTCTTGCTGAGTGGTGTTCGTATGTTTGTGGTGAGTTCTGAGCGGATAGCCAGGGTGCATGGAGGAAATCTGAACTTGTTCTTCTCTGGAGTAATGGACGCCTTGGCCCCAAACCCAAACTCTGTTGAACTTCTTGCGTTGTATCCAAAATGTAAAATGGATGGACACATCCAACTAGTACACCCCATGTATCAACTGTTTTAATGCTTGAGTACTTCTTGTGTTTTATACATTTTACGGGATTCAATCCGTATTTCTGCCTGTATCACCAAGTTAAGGGTGCATGAATCGTGAATAGAGTTAAGAAAGTATGACTTCTCTCCAACCGACATTTGGACGTTGACTCCAAGGCCAATTTTTTTCCGATCCGCAAGTGTGGACGTTTCAAACTGGGAGATACCCAAGCCACCATGACCTTGATTTAGTCGGGACAATTATGACAATCAAAATAGGAAGTTGTGGGGCATCCAAGTTGTCAGACAAATCCGGCCGTGCAAATATGTCACGTGGTTTAAACCAAGAAATAATGGTTGGTAAATGAACACCACTTCTTTTTCATGGTAATGTGTGTTCAACCCAAGGATAAACATCTGTTTTTGGTAGGGTTTGTTTGCTATACCCAGACATGGATGTAAATGGTTAATTTGTGTAAATGGGTGCCCTCTAGAAATGAGTTTGTTTATACACATTGCCTAGTTTGATTTCATATCTACACGGTAAGGGCTGGATTTTTATTTTCCACACACCATCTAAAAAGGATTTGGGGAACATCAATGGCCAGAAGCCCCTATATGCGGTCTTTTCATCGACAAACAACTTTTTGTAAGCACGAAGAAAGGATTTAATTTCGGTGGTATATATGTAAAATTACATATATATATATACATATGATTGCATATGTAAATAACAGCCTTCAAGGCAAGGCGCCTGTCAAAAGGCAGACAAGGTGTATTTTTGAAGAAACATTTCTGAGCAGACGGTCTGTCGAGGCCTCGAAACTTTTCTGTTCCAAAATAGGGTTTCCGGTTGCAACTTAAAGATCTAAATGGGGGTTTTCATAAATGAGGGTACCCCAAAATAGATGGGTTATACTGGCAAGTCTTATTAAAATGGATGATTTGAGGGTACCC
>BGPT01000644.1:118817-158817 GCA_003297045.1 Symbiodinium sp. clade C Y103
TTGAACAGGTGACAGCTGGGCTTTCAGTGCTGGTTCCAGTGGTTCATGCAGAAGACTCAGAAGTGCAAAACATGTAATCATGCAGGAATCATGCGCACGGTCAATGATAAACCAAATGATAATCTCCTTCTTTGGGTTTGGATCAATGCTACCATCATGGTGAAATTGGATAAATGGGTTTAGTTTCCTACTGGGTTTCTTAGATTATCCAAACACGTGCTGAGATCATTCATTTTGGCGCCTATTTGAAGATCCTTTCACAGTGCAGTGATGATCGCAAATGTCCAACAGCAAACGTCGGAGGTTCGAATCTACAGTGCCGTGAGAGATCCTTGGTGCCAAGCCGGGGAGCAAGGCAAACAAGAAGGGTTTATCATCTTCTGGATTTATTGACCACCAACAACCACACAAAATTCAGGCCGAATCTTAAGCATCTATCATTGGGCGGGTCACCGAACAGGGTGGGGTTGGCTATATACACATGGTTGCTATAGTGATGCAGAGTGCAGGTTTTTTGTAGGGTTTGGTTCAGCCCAATTCAGAGGCACAATTGAGGATATTCAGCTGTCGATCCAACCTTGGAGGTTTCCTAAAATAGGGGTACCCCCAAATCATCCATTTTAATAGGATTTTCCATTATAAACCATCCATTTTGGGGTACCACCATGTATGGAAACCTCCATATATTACTATATATCACTCTGATTTGCAATATGAATCGTCCAAATAATGGTACATGTTTTGCTGATAGTGATTTGGTAGCCGGTTTTTGAGCCATTCTCATATTGTTGGTTGGTGAATATCCCCCTATGAATGAACCATGGTTGATCAACAGGATTGGGGTGGGTATACCCCCAAAAAGTACCAAAAACGTGGTGTCATTGGCTACGAATTGGTACCCGCCCGATTCAGAGGTTAAATATGGTTAAATCATGTGAGGTTGACAATTAGCTATGAATGACAATCCTGGTATCCTTTGGTTCACATCAAAATAGCTGGTGCTCATGGATGTTCATCCTGAAATTATCTCATAGGTGACTTGACCCACATATCCCAGGATCCCTTGAAAGCCACCAAGCGCCTTGCCTCCCTACTCCGTCTAGTTCTTGGTTTCAAAGACTCGGACCCTAAGTGCCAAAGATTCGCGCTGAAGCACCTCCAGGTAGGATGGGGCATTGGGGTGGATTTTCAAGGCTTCTGTTCCCTTAAGTTTCAAATATGCGCCAACAGATATCCTTCAGAGACCATTTTGCAAGCGGAACGTAGCGTAACCAAACCATGTACATTTACATCTAATATATCACTGAATGCTTCAAAGTGCATTTTTCTAATCTTTTCTATAGTTATATTTTTGTGGAACTCAAAAGATCGCTTTGCAAGGTGATTGGTCGCAAAGGTGGTGCCTCCCAGTTACAGGTTGGTTTGTCAACTCCATCAACGATTGATGTATCTATGTATCTACCTCAAATCCTAGTCACTGTAACTAGTTAATCTAACTTATAAACCAACTTAGCTCTTTATGAGCACCACCTTGTATCTTTGTCCACGCATGCATTCAGCAATGAGCACATCGCCAAGGTTTTGCTTTCAGCGTAATGGTGTTAGTTCTTGGACCCCTGCCGTCTTCCAAAGAGACTGTGGGCTAGGGAACCCTCGCCAACCATTTTATGACAAATGGAATCATATTGCAAACCCAAGAATAAACCATACCTGATTTGGCCTAAATATGGGGGTTCATTCTATTTGGTTGTGTTTTGAACTGATACTCACATTGTCGTAGTATTGGCTATTGGATTCTTAGTTGGATTTGCGACACTGCGGTATGGTATATATGTCATAGACCTTTAAGGGTGCCCACCAGAAGGTGCCTCTGTCATACGTCATAGATACATATATAATCATATATAATAATATATAGGGGTGTAGAGTGATCCCTTTTTGGGGACGTGATCAGTTTTGGGGTGTATACTGGCCCCTACCTTTGGCCTCTTGGAAACGTCTTGGAAACACCAAGCGCCATGTCGTTTCTGCCCCCCGGATCTTCAGCAAGCCCCACGTGCCCGTCTCCAGGAGCTACAACTGGTTCTTGACGATGCAGGGCGGTTGAAGGTGATTTGTGTCCTCGTTGAAGCCATGCTACATAGGCCGGACAAAAAAAAGCGCTGGCGGCTTCACCTGGCCACGGTGAAGCTGAAGTTTCTCGAAGCCAAAGGAACCTTGGAAACTTGGCCTTGCTTGCCAACTCAAGCCATGTTTTGCTACGAGATAGGCTTGATCTCAAAAGGAATCCTTGGTTTTGACATGAACAGAACATGAACAAGACATGGATGTTTCATGATCGTTCGATGGCTTTCTTGCTAACCTTGTAGCACAGAAATCTGAGGAATTGGCCTATCCAGACTTGCAGCTTTGGCGATGCAAAGAGGCCAGACTCCTAACCAAGGTGGACCCAGAAGATCGTGAGGCTGCTTGGCAGTTCCTGAACCAAACGGAAGACTTGAAGACCTTAAAGGAGAAGTTGAAGACGGCAACTTCTGAGACTTGACTTTCATGGAGGAGATGGTTGCTGGGCAGCTTCACTTTCTCACCTGTCTCCAGAGCCAAATGCTAGAAAGTTGTTGCCTCAAACCTTTGGGGGGCACTGTGAGTAGGCCAAAATCACATCGTTGGCGTTTGTCAGGAGATAGGCTATACCATATCCTCAACGTTCCCTGGCTTACCATGATTTTCTCGCTCAAAATGGGTACCTTTGAAAGTCCTAAGACCCTAAAAAGAAGAGCCGCTTGCAGGGTGGAACTACCGAGAAAGTTATGGAAATGCCAGGTGCTTTACAGCTGAGTCTTTGAAAAGCGTGTTTTGGTCAATAGCTTTGCTCAATAGCAGTCAAGCTTTATATCTTACAAAACAATTGCTCACGATTTCTCACGATTTTCTCACGATTCTCTACGTACCTTGTGGATCCATATCGGTCTTAGTGTAACTGTTTGGGTTTTTTACTCGTACCTTTTGGGTCCTACTCGCGAAGCTCTCACGTTTTGGAAATCTCACAACATGGTGGCCTTTGGGTTGCTGGCAGGGCCTTTTGGGGGCCAACAATCAAACATAATCATAATCCACCATTTTTTTGTCTGATAGGCATTAAAAGGAACATTCTACGGAGGTGTTCCCTATCCTTATTTTTAGTCCAATACTAGTAGAACTAATAAGTCCATTGTGGTAATCATTTGTTTCGTGGCCACTTCTACGGATATAGCTAAGATCTGAGAAGTCCATGCCCCAGACTTTCAGGGTACGCCATTTTAAGCAGACCCATGTCATTGTACACCATCACAACATTGTTTGATATCATTTGTTTCAAACCTTGAAAGACGTGGGGGTTGCACATCATAGTGAAGTCACAGCAACATTTTTGGAGAATGTTTGCACCACTCCGGACCTCACAGCAAATTCTTCCCAAAGATACCCGGAAAGGCCCATGGAGTTGGAAAACCCATGGGTGCCCATGTAACCCAGACACGCTACGATGCGGGGGCCTCAAAAATAGGGAAGTTGATATACGATCAATTTTAATGGAGATGATTGGAGATGTATATACATTTGGGTGAAAAGAAGCAAGCTAAGAATATTGGGAGAAATAATGTGAAATAATTGTTCAAATTACATCCGTTCAAAGACAGGAGCGTTCCATTTATATCCATATGCATACGTATCTCGGACACATGGTGGATAGATGATATATAAGATAAATGATAATGGGTCAAGACCCTGGTACCATGGCCATGGTGAACAGCAGTTCATAGCCGGTAAATGTGTGTTCACCCCCAAAATATGATATCATACGTATTGATCCATCCCCATGTATACAAATACAATACAGTATTTATAATGTATATATATATATATATCATTATAGATCATACATAATATATATATATAATATATATGATATATTATACAATACAAAAACAATAGGTTTATCTATTCCGATCCGTGTTGTGGTGAGCCCATCCAAGCCATGTTTTCGCCTGTCCCGAGGAGGTCGCGGTCCAATGTTTGAATCCCCGTGGGGCGTGGCTTGCAGAGCTCAAAGTGCCGGAGACAATGCCACGGCGTGTGCGTGCCTGGGCGACATTTTCGCAACATTACATCGTCATAGCATGGACCACTTCAGAAAAACCATTGGGCATAAATGGAGAAAATTGGTATGTATGTAGATATATAGCAAATACAACATGTTTGTTATTTGAACACACAGATTGTTATGTGTTGCCAACTCACATTTCCACACTGGAAATGAAACAACATTTCAGTCAAGGTGTGGTTTGCTTGGGCCCGAAGGACGCATGTCAGTGCATGTTTCATATCCCAGCATGCCCCCAAATCCACTGCTCTGTTGGGCTTGAAAAGGCAACCAATTTCACTTCATGATTTGATTCAAATATGATTCCATTGATTCCATAGAAGTATTTGGCTATAATTAATTGAATTCCAGCCGTTCAACTTGAGCCCTTCATTGCCCTCAAGGTGATTTGTGGAATGATCTTGGGTTTGAAGGCCCGTACGACCAGGAGAGCAAGGCCATCAACAAAATCAGACGCTTCAGACAGGTCCTGAACCTGCCTGAAGCTTGGGCTGCGCCCGTTTTTAAGTCATTGAGTATTGTTTGTTGTAAGGGCAGGGTTTAACCAAAGACATGGACTGTCCTGTCCATGCTGATATATGCAGTCCTTTATAGTCCTTCTATGTGACTGCCGCCAGCCGCTAGTCCTCGGGGGGGCCGGGGGCGTGGTGGCATAAAAGCGCTATATACTGTAAGAGCGGGTTTGATGGAGAACCAGTAGGGCCAAAAGCTGCTTGGTGCAAAAGCAGGTTTTGTGTGGAAGCTAGTTGGTTCAAAGGCTAGCTGGCTTGAAAGATACTTGGTCTGAAAGCAGGTTTTGCGTTAAAGGTTTATATAGTATGAAATCTAGTTGGTGGCTAGTCGGTATAAAGCTAGTTGGTGCAAAGACCAGACAGCCCCGCTTCTTCTCCTCTTCCCCCTTTTTCCGCAACCTCCTCTTCTCCTCTTTTCTCCTTTTATTCTTCTGCTCAACGTTGTTGTGAAGTACACCAAATAGCTGCTACACCGACTAGCTAGACCACCTGGCTTTTATTAGTTTTTACATCAACTAGCTTACACCAACATCGCGCAGAAGGAGAATGTAAGCTACAGCTATCGCTAGCTAAACATATCATCATGAACCAGACCATCCACTAATCACGAAGGCGGGCTGGCATATTTTCTGCATCCAAGGTCGATAGTGCAGCTGATTCCGAATCATAAATGGTTCCAATCCAGTAACGACAAGATATAATGTGTGGATACATGCGAGATCGTCGCAAGAATTCCGGACTTGCACAGTTAAGATAGCCAGCTACTGTATACCAGGCTTAACACGCAAATGATGCCTGGAATGACAGGCGCCAAGTCACTGGGCCATCCAAAAGTCGATGTTTTCAATGGTGAAAACATGATTTGAACTTCGGTCAATCAACAAAGGAATACAAAGGAATAACATATATGATGATAAATTATTAAAACATTGAAGCATATTGGAGGCGGTGAACCAGTTTCGAGGAACCTTCCCCATTCCTTTTCTGTGGATGTCCAGCTGAAAGCAGCCCGGACACTTGGGTGGGGGTCCGAAGTTAAGATCCTCGGAGTCACAGAGGACATGGTCATTTTTTCATACCATCCTCAGAAATCAGTAATCAAACATGGCAATTGATAATCCCCTATTGTAAGTGGAAATCCAAGAGGACAAGCAGCTATATGCATATATGCATATATACATATATAATCATATATACATATATACATATATACATATATACATATATACATATATAATCATATATACATATATACATATATACATATATACATATATACATATATACATATATACATATATACATATATACACATATATACATATATACATATATACACATATATACATATATACATATATACATATATACATATATACATATATACATATATACATATATACATATATACATATATACATATATACATATATACATATATACATACATACATATATATATATACATATATATATATATATATACATATATATATATACATATATATATACACATGTATATATATACACACTATATATGGTAATATATAATATATGATTATATATGTGCATGTAAAAGGATGGATATTTGTCCATCGCCATGTTTGATTGCCAGAGGGTAACATGTATTAACCATCTAGTTTTCTCCCTTTTTGTGGTGCCAAGGACGGCTTTTCAGACGATTCCTTGGAGTTCGATGTCACTTGGACCGGACACTTTTGGTCCTGTCATGGCCCCAGGTTTTGGTTCCCCGGTGGGACGGGGTACCCTCAGGTAATCAAACATGGCAATGGGCAATCCGTAATTTATAGATGATTTTCCCATTAAAACCTTTAATTTGTGGTGCCTTCCCATTACCACGTTTGAGTACCGGAGAGTAAAACCAAACCTATCTTCTTCGCTTCAATACCTATCAAGTTCACTTCACATCACTGGACCAACCACTTCTGAATCTTTGTGATGAGCATGATGGGGTGAAAAAGATGTGAACCATGCCCTGTCTCCGGCTCCTAGGTTAGGTGTCCGGTTAGCTTTGCCGGCTTTTCAAACAACCACCAAAGAGTTTCGCACATTTTCTGGATATACCTTGATTTGATAGATTCAGTTTTTTTGCCACAAATGGAGTAATATCCTGCGATCGTTTTTTTTTGTTGGCAAGGTATTGCAGAAGATGTCGGGGCAAGGATTCATTCATAGTAGCGTCCACAGAAACGCAAGGCCAACGAAGTGCATCTTATCGGGAAGTAGATTTTGACACTCGACGTGGTTTTGGATTGGTTTGGTGTAGGTTAGACCATTTGTTGGCTGGTACTATGGAATGCAACTTTTCAAGACTTGCTGATTCGAACACACACACACACACTTGTCCGCTAGCTGCTCAGTGGGCCCCTTGCATGACGGAACTAGGTACAACTAGGGGATGAGTTTGAGTGCTGTCACAGAAATGAGCATGATTAAAGCTGCTTGATTCATTGATGATATATATATATATATATATGTATATCATTATATATAAATATATATATATATATGTATATCATTATATATATATACGTATACAGGAACACAAGAATTTGGATCATGAATTCTGATACTCCGGCATACATGATAGAACCTAGTATGTCATGGTCCGTGTAGAATACCTCTTCAGTGGTTACTACAACTCAGCCTCCCGGTGTGCCTGTCCCCCTGTGTTTCCAGGTGAAGCGCGCGGAAAATGCCTGGGAACAACGCCTGTTGGATATTGCTCAAGAAATGGAACGCCAAATCGATCCAGATCCGAAGCACGAATTGCGGCAACCACCCAAGATGTGTCCGAGCGCCTGTGACAGCACTGTTGCCTCCCCTGCAGGACATTCCCTGAGTGGTGAAGTTTCTTTAAACGTAAAGTATCCATTGACATGGCGAGGAACACAAGTCGCTTAGCATGTGTATCAGCAAGTTTTGTGTGCAATTTAGCCTCACCTGACTGCAAAATCTTGCAGTCAGCACCCTGCTTCATTGTTTGGGTCTCTTCCAATTGTATTATATATATATATATATATGAATGAGAACTAAGGTGCTGGTGCAAGTGAAGTTTCAGCCATGGTACATGGCAAAGGTCCTTTCTAATTCAATGCCATCAAATTCAGACTCCCAATCCCAGTACAGATGAGGATGTGGTTGGCACACTCCTACCACTAGAAAAAAAATTAAGCCGAGATGGAAGGCTCACAAAAGTGGGCTGGAACATCAAGTTGGCAAAGCCAAAGCTGGACAATATTGGCTAAATTGGGTAGCCAAAAAAAGACAAGACTCTTGGTCACCCGGACAGGACGGAGTCGAAACAGAGCGCGACAACTAATTATATAATGTTGAGCTGAGATAGAAGGTTCCCGAAAGTGGGCCGGAAAAATCAATTGGGCAAAGCCAAAGTTGGACCAATCTCAAAAAAGAAGTCTGAGGACTCTTAGTCACCTGCAAAAGATGGAATCGAAAAAGGCGCAGCTGCATTGAGCTTGTCGGTGTGATTGCGGCCTTGAAGTTTGATCACTGGAACCAGTGACATGCGGGTCCCATATGGGTCAGAAGAATTTCTAAGGGCCCTAGGCTTTCAAGCAGCCAAGGTTGGAACAGTTTGGCGACCTTCAGATGCTTGGCCTTTATGGCTACAGTTGTAGCCACCCCCCAAACATGGTTCATTTCCAAACATGGCCAGCATATACGACTAGGGTAGTACAAAAGATCTGGAAAACCCAAGATTTCCTCAGGAAAATCATCTACATTCATGGTGGGTAAACTCCAGATCTTTTTGTATGTTGGAGGCCTACCAGACTTGTGGCTTTTTGGGTCCCAACATATTTCTTGGCCCAGAAGCAGAATGGCGTCCATACTCATCCCATCCAACTACATAATGTTCAACATCCCCAGAATTGTCCCAAATACTTGTAGGTACCCTACTAAATCACGCTTTAGTAGGAGGTGGGTTATATTAGGGGGATGGGATGATTGCGACATATTGTGACTCTAGCTAAAAGTAGAGTAAGGAGGCTTCGTCCAGTTACAACTCTTTTTTCTTCACCCACTGACAATTCCTGGGGTGAACCACTGGCATGGTGTGCTGTAGAGAGGAACAGATTTTGTAGACGAATGATTGGTTTGCCAAAGTCCGAGTCCAAGGCTGTTAGGGTTTGTCTGATAATTGGGTACCCCCAAATCCAATGGCTCGTCATTATCCCTATGAAACTGGTCATTTCTGGGGTTTGTATTTCCAGACACACCCATAGTTCAAGTCTGCAATGAATCCAGTGATCTTGCTGGCCCTCATCTACAAGATGTCCAACAAAAAAGCAGAGTTGGTCCAATCCAATACAGGTCAATGATCGCCGCCATATGGAGGTTTCCTAAAATAGGGGTACCCACAAATCATCCATTTTAATAGGATTTTCCATTATAAACCATCCATTTTTGGGTACCCCCCATTTTAGGAAACCCCCATATGTTTTTTTTGAACATTGGTATTTTTTTCCCCTTCATACTCTAGCCATCTCCTCCCAAACGTATCCAGGGTGGCCAGGGGCAACCCTGAATCATCATAGCACCAAAGGGTGGTTGAAGTTTTGTCATGGTTACAACCCCTGTAAATGAATGTGAAAAGCCCTATGAACAGACTCTGATAAACTAACATAGCTATTGAAAATGGCCATTTTGGAGTTGATTTTCCCATTAAAAATGGTGATTTTCCCTAGCAAACTGTTAGTTTACCAGAGGCTATGGTTTAACGTTTAAAGCCTTATGTCCATGGTCATGGGGCTCCGCGGGCTCCGCCGATCAGGAAACTGCGTGTCTTGGACCTCTCGAGCAACAAGTTCAGCTGGCGCCCGACCTTCTTTCGGAAACAGATGAGTCATTTGGAACGGATTCACCTGGAAGAGTTCAAGCAGCTCGGATCCAAGAGTCAGGGTGAAGAGATGTGAAGAGCAGCATTTGAACTTGGGAACCGTTCAAGGATTTCACAAGGTGATTGCTTTGGGGTGCCCCTCCAGAGGCATTGAATTGTGACCCATGGCCAGACTGGGATAGGTATACGTATATATATATATACATAGCAGTTAGTCTGTTATTCTGAATCTGTGGATTTTGGTGTTCTTATTGATTCAGAAGAAAAAACAGGATTTCTCCTGTAGTCATTGGTCATCATCCCTTGGTTTTGATGCTTGGTGGTTTCCCTAAAACACTCGTCAGAATGGTGAATGAAGGGTGAAGGCGTGGTCACATCCCCATTGTAGGCTGCTCAAAGCTCCACAGACTCTGGTCAAAATTACAAATTCGGCATGTCCATGCCCATGTGGAGACTATGAATTAGTATTGAAACCTGTGGAGACTTGGGGATCGCCCATATTTCAGGAAACCTCCACTATTACAGTAATGGTCATCATGGTATTATACTATGATTCTTATGGCATTTAGTTTTTGATTATTACAAGTATGTGCAAATATCATTTTACCACTATTGTGTGATTCTTCTTTTAGTATTGAGATTATGATCATCACTATCAATTACCACTGTTAGTCTTAGGTCCATGATTCTTTCATATGTTTCATCCGTGCGATCCATGCTGAAGTTGACCCAAGGCTATGGCCCAACCCCTTCGCGGAGGGATTCAAGGACGAATCCGTCGGTCCCGGAAGATCACCAATTTCGCTATGCTGGGCCAACCAGAGGCTATCCATAAGTATCCTAGAAAGCTGGGCTCAGGAACTCATGAACCATGAACATTCATGATCTACAAATCCTGGAAATCTTGGATGGTTTGAAGTGATTTCATCATGAAGTGATGCATGTTTGTTTGAGGTAGAGAACACACGATCCGCGAGGAAATTTCGGGTCGAATTCAAGGATCCTGACTACCACAGGATGTTGGTCAGTTTTTCCGCGAAGGTGTGTGAAACGTCTCATTTTGGAGCACATGTTTTTTCATCTCCATGTGAGGTTACAAGTTATATGAGTTATAGGCCCAAAACACTGTAAAACACCAGCTTTCGGGTTGAACCAGCAGTTTTGGAGGGAACATCTGCAGTTACAAGACCTAGCCATGTTTTGGCCGAAATTCGTGGTTTTGTAGGCATGTGGCTTTGTCTGGAAATAGGCTAGGGTACCTTGCAAGACCCATCGTTTTTAAATCGGAGTTAGATCTATCATTTTTGACACACCGATATATGGGTATCATAACCCACTGTATCCCACTATTACATTCCTGCATTGTTCACTCCCATTTATGGTTACATGTAAATCCCATTCCCAGATGCTTCTTGTGTCGAGTATTTACCAACATCTACCCTAAAAATTACCGAAATGTACTGTAGGCAAATATACCATACATAGAGCATATGGGATTGTCAAAGGGTAGTATCTCTCACATTCACGGATGATTTTCCAGCGAAAAACACCTCCATTAGTTCGGGGATTCTCCAGCTAGCCATTGTGTTTTTCTCTTCCTTTCGTATCTGCAGGAGTATCAGTTCATTACTGCTGTGACATTGAGCTCCTTGACCTCCCTGGATGGCTTTGCCATTGACTCGGACCTCAGGTGTGAGCAGCGGGGATGTGTCAAGTCTTTGGGGGGGCCTCGAAAAACTAAAAGATGGGATAGTCGGACCAACAATAGGAAGGATTCAGCATAGTCTTAGAAATTCTTATAAAGGATTCATATCAATGTCACCAAAAAACGGGATTTAACAACAAAACCAATGGACTTCACTGAGCCACGAAGAAACCGAATCGAATCAGCGAAGATTTGATGAGATTTGACCACAAAAACAGGGACATCACTAACAACATGAGGAAACACCCCATTTCTTACCAACTCTGCCATAGGTAGATTTCAGATGGTTTCTAGGTGTTTTACGACTCAGTGGCCAGGTTCCAACTGCGCGTGCAAGCGGATCAGCTGCACATGAACACTGCGGACTTCTCCGTCTTCGATGTCAGGGTGGAGGTGCCATTCTGCCTCCACGGGGTTTTGCGATGCTGATGGAAAATGGTGGCAGCAAATTATAAGATGCAACAGTAAATTGCGACGTATAATTTGCTACTATCTATGATGATTGACTTTTCTATCTTTTTGGCGATGGTACTATAGATAATCATTTGAGATTAGGTCTGAATTCTCTGGCCCATCAGCCTATTGCCTTGGGATCAAAGAAAGCTGACATATTAAATAATTTCGAAGTATCAGATATGAGATCTCAACTGACCTGACTTGAGAAAACGATTCATTTCAGGGATAGCAAATCAGAAGATACAGAGTTACAGTGTTTTTGCACATCCGTACTCTCCAATTGAGTACAGTAGTTGTTGTACAAAATTGATGCTGTGCACATCTCCACACTCTTTACGAGCGACTAATTAACAAATATAAACATGTCTTTTTATACTCCCCAGTTTTGCACCTGACACATCGGACATGTAACCTCAAAATGGCCGTTCCAGTAAAAGCATCATGTTTCAACATTTTGTTGGGGTTGCATGTTAGATTTCCTGGGGGCACATCCAACAAAATCTCAGAAGATCCCAGAGACTTCCAAAATCGCAAAAATCATGATCTACCACAAACTTCCCACTTCCCACATATGTTAATTCTGATTAGATCCAATGATTGTCTCTGGTTGGTGGTTTTACATATTTTATGTTCTACCTTGCGAGGATGGTCCTGACTGTTTTCAGATGGGTTGGAAGCACCAACCAACGGCTTGGAACTTGGTTTAGAAAGCTATTAGCTATAGTTACAATCAGCATGAACCCAAGAGTTACATGCTGCTAGACCAACTCAACCATCTAAAATCAACCAACTCCAAAGTCCCCTGTTTTTCTTGGTCAAGAAAAGCCATCATCCTTTTCGAAGATCCCATTTCTGAATTCCAGGAGCGGCGGAAACGCAACACACCCGAGGAGGTCATGGCAGGCCGCGTCATTTCTATACATCTGAGCTCTGTTTATATAGGGTTTTAGAGGATTTCATAGGGTTTATAAGCTCTTTACAGGTAAAGATAAAGTACTTCTGCTGATGGTAACTAATCCAATTCTAGGATTTTTCTTTGGGTTTGATATGAGGTTTTAACTATCAACGATTTGGGGAAATGATTGAGAAATCGTGGTTGATTGTGTATGAAATAGGGAGTTGTAGTAGCAAATTGGTTGGGGATTGTGATAACCCATAAAAGGACTATTTATCGACCAAAGAGTATCATGGGATGGGAAAATGGGGAAAAAATCATGGCTCATATGTTTGGTGTGAGAAATGGGAACATCATTTCATCAACATATGAGGGGACTAGAATACATGAAGTTACATGTAGTCACCAAGGAGGAGATGGAATGGAGATTTCAAACAATCCCCACGAAAAATTGGAAACTATGGAAATGTCAAATGGGAATACCATGGGAATATGAAGATATATATGTATTATAGCAACACCAAAGAAAGATGGAAATGTATAGTCTGTATAGACATGTAACATAATGTAACATTCTACTCAAATAGTGATAAATTGAACACTTGTCTCTCTTCTCTGGAGTTACTAATTATATATGATCTATTATGATTTCATATACACGACACCCTCTTTGGGAGAAATCCTGCTACTGCAGGGTATCACCTGCATGTTTCACAAAGGGAAATGCTGGGCTTCAGTTCATGTTGTGTCCGACCCCACGGCAGTGAATCCTTGGGGAGGACCCTGCCCTGTTCCAGTTTGGGCTTTGGGGGTTCAAGGAGGCAGAAGATGAGATTGTAGCCCCCAAGGTGGTGGAAGGCAACCAGCTTTCATCGGAAAGCCTCACAAAATTCAGGAGGTGTTTGGTTTTCTCCACGAAAAATCCAAGCCACCCCCTTAAAAGGGGCCCTTTTTTTGTGTATCCCAATGAAGATCTCTTTTTGAACCAGACTTCATCAACATTCGCCGACTGGGAGTGCCATGCTTTCAACAAGGGCTACCTCAATGACCTGCGTCAGCTTCCCATTGAGCTGAGTGTCGTGGTGAGCCCAAGATATGGATCCTACATCTAAGGTATGATTTCTATATCATCAATGTGTATATAAAGAATCATGCACATTCAAAGCAGTTATGTGTATATGTGATTACATATATATATATATAATTATATATATATGTATATACACACAAACATACATAATACACTGTACGTTGGCATATGTTTGTTTGCTTGTCAGTATGTTTACACATGCAATACAATGAAATCCAATACTTAACTGCTAGTAAGGGAAGCCATCCTTCAGAAGGGCTCTGTTTCGGGGGAAATTTCCCCACGGCTGGGATAGTAGTAGATTATTGCCCATGAAGAGTCATCTATTAGCTATTGATCTTTTGACACTTGGTGATTTTAGTACCCAATTTGGTAATATGGTCAATTTACGGCTATACATTGCTATGATTTTTCCCAAATGTAAAAGTTATATACCCTCTGGTTATTTAACATAGCCACAGAAAATTGCTAATTTTGGATGATTTTCCCATCAAAACCTTCATTTATGGGGGATTTTCCATGGCTATGTTAAATAACCAGAGGGTACCAGAAGTTCGCAAATATCTGGGGAGCTTCCTCTGCCAGTCCGTTCCGAACTCCGTTCCGCCAGGTACTGATCAGGAATTCTTCGGGGGTCCTGCCGCTCGTCCGCGACGTGGGGATGTGTTATCCCCATGCGAGATATTTTTCAATCACTCCGTGTATTTTGGATCACTATAGTTTTTTAGAAAAGAATAACATATAGGATACAATGGGATACAATGTGAGTAAACGACTAGTAAACCACCGATTTGGGAATGGGTGAAATTGGGGATGGCTTATCATTGCTTTACCAACATAGGAGATACATTTGTTAAACTGATAGACTCCCTGGATCTGCTTCTGCTTGTGGCTGATCCCTTCTGGGCAAATCATACCGACCTCACGTCGCGTCCTCACTGGAATCATGGTGAATGTATCGGGGAATTACTGTATCCTTAATGTCTCATAAATTTCAGGTTGGTGACATATTACAATTTACGCAGATCCTCCCTTGTTTGCATGGCTTCTCCTTGGAAGACATCAAGCTTCCGGATGCTTCCAACGCCAAGGTCCCCAGCATCCATGAGTTGATTGACCTCATGCGGAGCGCGCTGGATGAACCGGACAACTTGCTGAAACACATCTACAGCTTGGAGCAGAAGGCAGGCTTGGGGGAGCTTTTGAGGATAGCTGTTCCACCAGTTGACATACATGTGTTATCAATTATCAGTTTGTAATTTGATATCATACATATATCATATACTGGTATATCTATATATGTTCTACATGATATCAATATATAATTTTCAATCATATTGATACTATATATATATGTATATTACAGAGAGATAGACTTGCAGCCTGTCCACTTCCATACACTTTGTTCAGAAAGAGTCCTGAATTGGACAGTCCGATGCGACCTGTGAAGTTCTCGGTCGGACCGAAAAATCGATGTGGAAACGATGCGTCGTCACGGCCTCGATGAATCCACCATGTCCACCGTGTCCAGCCTCGCTTGGACTAGCCAGCTTGGGGTGAAATCAACGGCGACCTGTGAGCATCAAATCCATCAATGATCATCCAACCAAGTCATGGATTGAAACTGGCTGACCATCGTATTAAGATTACCGTCCATTGATTATTTCAAGTTTCAAACAGTGAAGAACCACTAGCGCAACCCCATCCCTCTATTGATAAGCCCAGTTTCGAATGACTTCATTGAATAATGGTGTTTCCAACGCAACCTATAGCCGTACATCCTGCTTATGTCTACTTAACTCTGTATTAATAGATTATACCCCGCATATACTGACCAGACATCCCAAGGCCCAGAAATTATGGATCAAGTCCTAGACCAAACCCCAGCAAAACGTTCCATTGAATCTACTTGAATGCAGTTCCAGTTCTAAGTGGTTACAAGTGAATGCAACTATAGATATGCCCTTTGGTAATCATCCATTAATATTGATTCATATTCCCATCAATAAGCCCTTAATATCCATGGATTTTTGTGGCTTCTACAACCATAGTATACATGGGCCCCATATCCAAACTTCTGGAGGGGAACTCACCATAGAAATCACCCCTGTCCTGCAATCCTGAAATGCCATAGGTTAATGGTGGGCCCCCATTTTTTGGAAACAACTTATACCCATTCATAACATTGAATAGCCATTCTTAATAACCAATAATACCGTCAACAACCATGATCAATCAGTATGAACCATGATTAACCATGGGTATAACTGTACAACCATCCATTACCATGATTAAACCATCAGAAAAATCACTATTCACCCACTATTCACCCATGAAACGTCACCCGAAATCCTGCAGCCCCGCGGTGCCCGCCAGGTGAGTTGCGTTTGGCACGCGCACTTCTGGGATCGTCGGCACTTGATGGTGGTGATCCAGGAGCTGGATCTCATCATGAAAAATGGTGAAAAATGATGGTTTAACCATGTTTCACCGCAATAAAATGATGGTTTCACCAACAACAATGGTGATTTAACCATGATTTAACCATGAAAATGATGGTGTCAGCAAGAAAAACCTGGTGATTTATCCAAGAGAAATGGTGATTAAATTGTCGATGTATGAGACCGAATTTGGTTTGTAACTGATATTGAAAACTCGGGTTTATGGCAGATATGCCAACTGATGACTCATGTCAACCCTGGATAAGACGATGCCCTGACAATTGGTTGCCGTGGGTTGCCCTCAAAATCGTTGCCTAAATTGCTATTATGATAAGATTGGTACCCTCTATTATATTCATAAGCTAGGGGTTTAGCAAAAAACCTGGATTAACATTACTCTTGGATTTGTCCTGATACTTGTTAAATAAGACTTAAATAAACCACGTCAAAATGGAGATTGGAACTGAAATGACCATCCCCGCTACGAAATACGTTAAATCCCCCCATGTGGCCACCCGACCTTGGAGTGGCCAAGGATGTCTGTTGAGGAATCATCCTCAGGGAGTGAACATTGGAACATGCTGAGTTGAGATGTCACCTCCCAAAATGGTCGTGCTAGTGTGACTGTGACTGATTGGGCATCATGAGGCGATTGGTAGTCAGTCACCAAATAGGAAATTATTATGTAGAGTTAAACATAGTTAAACCATCTATATATATATATATAAATGTATAGCCATACCAGATGAGGTATCCCCAAAATAGGCATATAGACACGTTTTTTTTTTCTGGATTTGGGAATGGTTCAATCTAGACAGACAGATGGATGGCTTGACAAAAAAAACACTACATAGCTAGACCATCAATTCGCCCATAAGCTTGGGTAAAAGTACGAATGTGTTGGTGGTCAACTATTAGTTTTTTCTGGCTGAATCGAGAGATGATGCGAACATATTATATCAATGCTTTAGAAAAACATGAATCTTTGGGGACTATGTACCAAAAATGAACCCAAAATAAAGAGATGTGTATATATGTATATATATGTATGTATACATATAGACATATTCAATATTATTTAGTTTTATTACCCCATTAGTTTGAGTTTGACCATCGACAAATAACAGATTTGACAGGTGTATTGAACACAGAAAATATTCTTTGATATTCTTTGGACAGTCACTGTCTTCTGTGAAAGCAGGAAGCCTAATCAGATGGGAACATAAAGGAAGTCGGGAAACATATGGACACATTAGTACCAATAAGATGGAATAAACGGCAATTAAACAATTGTGTCAATTTGTAGCAAACAACAGAAATAATGAACTTTTACGAAAACAGAATGAAGCATAACGAATAACACAACAACAACAACAACAAAAAGCATTAAAGCAACATGATGACAAATAGTGCTTCGGTGGCTGTACCAGCTGGATTTCCCTTCAAGCCTCTTTCAACATGATTCACAATAGCACATATTGATGGACAATAAAACAAACACGAAAAAAAATAAAAAACTCAAAAAATGAGAAGCAAATCAGGGGTAGTCTGACAATTTTTTTGTTTGGTGTTGTCAAACACTTCCAGTGCTTCACTGCACTGTGCCCAACCTCAAGATTTTTCTATGATCCCTGTGAATATTTTGATGGGGAAAAACCCATGGCTCCATTTGGAATATGTCACATTGTCACATGTGTGGCATTTGCTGGGAAGTCAACCCACTTTGGAAATATCTTGAAATCCCATTTCTTTTCCTGTTGAACTCCTGGTTTTCTGGCTCGGCCTTGTCAGGAGGGCGGCCGCGCCACCACGCTAAATGCCACACAGGAGCGATTGGCGGTGGCGGAATTTGCGGACAAGATGCAACAGGCGCCGGGGACGGGCCTGGGTTTCGGAGTTTCGGACGTGACCCGTTCTTGAAAGGACACATGTTTAAACATGTTCAACACCGAAAATGGGATTAATGTGGGATTCAGCCAGTGATGAAAATCATCACAAATGGTTTGCACAAACAACACATCATTTTTAGTAATTAGCAACGACTGCAAGTGATTTACCTAGGTTACATAGCTCATACCATCAACACCAGGTGTTTCTGATCCGTTTCGTCCTGAGATGACAGATGGTCCGTTTGCTCCAAGTCCCATCAGACAGCTTGTGACGTCCCGGAGACGCCAAGTTCAGCTTGCATTCGGAAGTGGAAACTCCAGAGGGGTACGTCGAGCTGGGGCATCACTATTTGCAAAATGGAGCACCAACTCCAAGCCAAGGAGACAAAAAAGGGACTGGAACCCTGCGGGTTTTAGCCCACAATAGGAACGCTGCGGATCAGATTTTGGTGACCCGCGGGGAGAAGTGAAAGTCAGCAGATAGAGGAGGTCAACCTCCAGATTGGTTGGTGAGAAGGTCATGTTTCTAATTCCAAATCGCCTTCAAACCTCGGGCAATGCCCATCAACTGCGAATATGTGCCAAAAATATTTGGGATGAAGGACTCAGGGATGTATTGAGGCCCCGATTGGCATGTTTTCGCCCAGTATTTGGAGTGTCATCAGGCGCATCCGAAGTAGATAGGGTCCATCGATGTCCATGGCATGTTTTTGTCCCACACCCATATGGTTTTAAATGGTTTTAAAACGTACCCAGCCTCCTCACATGCGTATCTATGCGGCGTGTCTTTGGTTGGGTCACTTCAGCAGTTTTGCGCGTTTGATTCCCATATTTATTTGCAGGTTATGTATAAAGAAGGAGCGCACAACCACAATGTACATATTACTTTATACACATATTACATCGTATATATGGTTTAGTTATATAATTGTAGAGTTATAGCTATATCTATCTATCTTATCTTATCTTATCTCATCTCATCTTATCTTATCCTATCTCATCTTATCTTATCTATATACACACTCCAAGGAATCCAAAGACAGGAAAGTTAGCACCGGGGTTGATTTCTCCATCGAGTCTAAGCCCTCTCCAGGTTTTAGGGCGTTTCGAGAGTGTCCAAGACGTCTTGGTGATGTGCCTGGTGCGCATGCTCTCCTGTGGAAACAGGCGGAGCCAGCTCTGTGCTGTGGAATTTGGCCAGTGACCATCAAGATATTGGATGGGAGATTGGTGAATGGATGGTGAATGGATGGGGCAGTCATACACAAACAATCATATCATATATAATATACATATGTATATATATAATATTATATACGATACAACTACCCAGCTATTTTTTCTTGCATCCGAGGCTAGCATGGTTCTTTAACCCCTTGGGGAGGGGCATTTAGGGATGATATGAAGTTTTCAACACATCCGATTTGGATGAAAGTTGCTGGGAGGTGTATCACAAATCTTATGTAAAAGTATGCGTTATTTGTAGATGTACATGGATAATGATATTGTAAGTATTGTATTCTGTATAATATATATATATATGTTACAATGTAGATGCACGTATATGCCTTTAGTTTGAATGTTTGACTTCGCCCAAGGCTTTCTGGGATGGGATGATGATGACATTTCTCAGCTTCAAAGGTTCCGCCATTGTTTTTACTTTAAATTGTCAAAAACTTGATGATGTTGTGCCCTGAAAATGTGTTTTCATATTTCCCCACCTGCCAGGTGAGGGTTACTAGATTTTATCACAGCTGCGGGGGGGGGGTTTGCTTCCCGCTGTCTTCCGCCTTCAGCTTCCGCCTTCTCCAGATCGCAGCAGGCACTGCCGGACCTCAACTGCGAGCTCCAGATTGCAGTGGGCACGGCCGGACCTCAACTGCGAGCTCCCGATCCCAGTAAGCAATGCCGGACCTCAACCGCGAGCTCCAGATATCAGTGGGCAACGCCGGACCTCAACCGCGAGGTCCAGATCCCAGTGGGCAACGCCGGACCTCAACGNACCTCAACCGCGAGCTCCAGATATCAGTGGGCAACGCCGGACCTCAACCGCGAGGTCCAGATCCCAGTGGGCAACGCCGGACCTCAACGGCGAGCTCCAAATTCCAGTGGGCAGCGCCGGACCTCAACCGCGAGCCTCAGATCCCAGTGGGCAACGCCGGACCTCAACTGCGAGCTCCAGATCGCAGTGGGCACTGGCCGGACCTCAATGCCAGATAGAATGTCAGATAGAATGCCAGATAGAATGCCAGAAAGAATGCCAGATAGAATGCCAGAAAGAATGTCAGATAGAATGCCAGATGGAATGCCAGATAGAATGCCAGAAAGAATGCCAGAAAGAATGTCAGATGGAATGCCAGATAGAATGCCAGATAGAATGCCAGAAAGAATGTCAGATAGAATGCCAGAAAGAATGTCAGAAAGAACGCCAGATAGAATGCCAGAAAGAATGCCAGAAAATATGTCAGAAAGAATGTCAGAGCATATGTCAGAGAAAATGTCAGATAGAATGCCAAGAGGAAGAGGNGATAGAATGCCAGAAAGAATGCCAGAAAATATGTCAGAAAGAATGTCAGAGCATATGTCAGAGAAAATGTCAGATAGAATGCCAAGAGGAAGAGGAGGAAGAGGAGGAGAGGACAACTCTGATGAAATCTAGAGACCGAAGGTCTCTAGATTTCATCAGAGTTGTCCTCTCCTCCTCTTCCCTGCCAGAAANCCTGCCAGAAAGTTTTGCCAGAAAGACTGTCAAAATCTGTATCACACAATATGCCAAAGAAAGTCTCATGGTGGGGATCACTCGAAGAAAGTAATTTTTCCTGTTGTATCAAGTTGTATCAAGTTGTATCAAGTTGCACCCTGCATTGTTCCTTACTTCCGGCGCTGCTGACTTGAATTCCTTCAACACATTCATGTTGCACTCCAAAACTTGGTGATTTACCAAGACTTCGACATTTTCTCGTATTTTTCTTTGATCATCGGTCATTTCTATGTATGGTCATGGCCTGTTACATTTTTCAGCTTGATTCAGCTTAGTTCATCCTTAGATACATATAGAATCATTTAGAATCATATAGAGATAGATAGATAGATAGATAGATAGATAGATAGATAGATACATAGATACATACATACATACATACATACATACATACACTATACATATATATATATATATATACATGACATTTAACTTTTCAATTTACCCAGCACTTCGCGGCCATGGCCCCCACCCATGGCTCCGGCAGGGCGCTGGCCGAGAAGTGCGGCACGGTGCTGGCGCAGTGGGTGGACGCCACCGCAGAGGAAATGCACGACCGCATCGATAGCATGTCAGAGGAGCGATGGGGATGGGGTGATGATGGGGTGAATGGGTAGTTTTTTTTTAGGCGACATATTGTTGATGTATGTGTATATATTATATATAGAGATATGTTTTTTTTTTTTTTTTTTATATGGTTATAAATATTTATTGAACATATGTTTAGATAATAGTTATATATATATGCTGATTTGAATCAGGGTAATATATACATGCACATTTATATATGTATATATATGTAGATATATCTCATACATATATATATATATATATACACATGTAGATATATCTAGTATATATATATATATATATTTACACTACACATGCTGGATTGGGATGGTGAATGGTAGGTGATTCATCTTGATTGTATGCCCCCATGAATAGATATGGTGGATATTGAGGCTATTGACGTGTGTTAGTATATATATATATATCCACATGTTTTATTGGTTGTATTAATTATTATTTTAGATTCCATATAGAACACGATAGATTCAATCCACCATCGGGAAGGGGGATGGATTGCAAGTTTTTCCTATTTATTTCTGAACTGGTGAGCATCAATGGACAGTTTCGTGGTTCGTAACTTGTTGGAAAGGGGTCTATCTTTCGTCGTTGAGTGGGTTCAAGATCACACCCAACGCTGTTCAGTCGCACCGCTGATTGGAAGCAGATTTGGCGGTGGCTACTGAGACTGGGCGGATGACTGAGGTCAACATCGCCTACCTTGGACCGGCAGACCCATTGCCGAGGCTCAACTACAACTGGGCACGATCAACATGGGCGACCGTGTTCGAGCAATGGTCCATTGCGAACACACAGGAGGCGCATCAGACAAGGTCGAAGCCATACTGGTTTGAAAACCAGGGAAAATGCTGAGAGCTTGACTGCAAGGCTACGAAATCTTCCACCAGTTGAAGGGCCAATTGGAGCATCTGGTGATGTTCCTGGTGATGTTCGTCGTGATGTTCTTCCCCCAGCAGCTCAAAACTTGCAGATGCCGACAAACTGGAAGGTGGGTCGGGGTCTGCGGAGATGAGGGGTTCTAAAAGATGGTTTTTTCATATTCACTCATCCAGGTACATTTGTCTTACGTGCAGCAATCCAGATCCGAATGGTTTACCAGTTGGGTGGACGAGGTTTGATGGGAGACTGGTGAGTTATGGCTTGTCACTGGGTTGATCATCATTTCTTGCTGCAAAAATGGGTATGTTCATTTTTGGACCTCCCAAGGTTCTTGGAGATCCACCGTGATCCATGTCTTCTTAAATTTTGTAACTTTAGGGTACAGGTGGGTTTACCAAAAATGAACAGCAAGTACCCTCTGCTAACTTAACATAGCTATTGAACATGGCCCATTTATAGTTGATTTTCCCATATGAAACATGGTGATTTTCCGTAGCAAAGTGTTGGTTTACCAGAGGGTAGGTGTGGGGTTGAAAATGGGTCCAGATCAATCAACCAGGGTCTTCTACCCTTGATCTGGTCGTCTCCAGGCCCTCTTCCGCGACTTGCCCTGGGGCCCAGCTCTGTGGGTGGTTTGATGAAACCCAAATTACCCATTCGAATATGTTTCCCTTAGCCAAATTTTGGGTATAGGTCAAAAAATTGGGTACCAACAATTGGATGATTAATACTAAACATGTACTAAAATCAGTGGTCCCAGAGGGCTTAAATTTTGACCCATCCCTAAATCAAATCATATTACGATCGAATCGTTCCTTTTAAATGGAATTTCCCATAGGAAACAGACAGGATTCAATGTTGAATTGGTATGTGACCTGACTCCACTAAGTGAGCAGTAGCTGCAAAGAGCCCTTGTTGGTTCATGATTGGTTCGGGGACTATTGTCATCCAAAAGGGAATCCCGTTCTTAACCAATCAGCATGACAGAGGGTTTTTGGACACTGCTCAAGTGTTCAGAAGTGAAAGGGACCAACTATGAGCCAAGACCATTCTGAATATCCCAAGATGGGGCAAGCAAACGCGGGCACACAACCGAACGCACGCTATGACAGGGTCCTCACATGGGTAGAATCATGGATAAATGTCTCATGACTTGGGGCTTTCAAAGATCACCTCAACTAGGCCCTGGATGGGTACTTCAAAAAGTAAAAAATGCCGTAGGTCTGTTTGAACCAGGCGGGGGCCATCCTGAAAATGGCAGTTTTAACGGAGGATGAACCATCAAAATCCATGATTTTTGGGGGGATAGCCAATCTTGAGACAAGTCCATTCTAACCAGCTAAACACACACAGGGTATCTAAGATTGGCCACACTAAGATGGTTCTTGGTAGTGGTTTCCCTTGTGGTAGCCAGGGCTAGGCTCGCCATTTAAATTTATGGCATCAAATCCAGCTGCTAGATGATGATTTCCAGAAAGGCCAAAAGACTGGTGGACAAAAACGACCGCAAGGTGACGGCAAATGGAAGAAAGGGACCACAGCGGCAAGGACGGATCAGTTCCAAAGAAGATCTCAGTTCGTTGTCCCTTCAGGAGCTAAAAGCTCGACATCGGGTCTTCGATATCCCAAAATCGTATACGGGTTTCCTACAATGGGGGAACCCCCAAATCATCCAGTCATATCCAGTCGTCATGGATGACCATGACTTGGTCTTCAAACCTATGGTGACGACTGACTATTCCCCACCCATTTTCAGAAGCCCCCATATTGCTGGTTTGCGACCAAAATTGTCATATCTACCCTCCGCTAATCAAACATGGCAATGGAAAATCCACTATTTATAGATGATTTTCCCATTAGAACTTCCATTTATGGTGGATTTCCAATTGCCACGTTGGATTACCAGAGGGTAGCCCCAGCTCAACTTCTGAGGCGCTTACATCTGGTCCTAGGCATCCAGAGCATCAACGAGCGGCCCATGGGTCTCTATGAGATCTCTGCGGGCACCAAGACGCTCCGCGGAAAAACAGTGGAGCCGGTGTGCTGGAAGGAAAAATGATGGTACCCTTGGGTAATCAAACATGAAAAAGGAAAGTTTTGATGGGAAAGTCATTGGAAATTTATGGGAATATAGAAAACCTGCTAGAACTCAATGGGGGTTTATAACTGCGGACATAATCGATTTAAATGGGGATTTTCCATTGCCACGTTTGAGTAGCAGAGGGTATAAATTTGGGGAAAGTGGCGAAAAAATGGAGGCGAGTCACACTTGAGGAAAAGGTTGGGACAAATGAGGGAAACTGGGAGACAATTTGAACAGTGGAGCCGTTGGAAAACGTAGGAGACATGGAGAACTTCATTGGTCCAGGTTATGAACAGAAGGCCAGGTTGCTAGAGAGGTCAACTTTTATAAACCACACATATAAGTTGATGGTTGGAATCCCACCCATCAACATGATAAATTTGGGGATGGGTGGATCCTATGGTTTTTTTCCAACATTAGTTGTATATTCAATGGGTTGGTTTAAGGGAACCTGTACAGGACCCCCCCCCATATTTTATAGGGAAATAGTGGAAAATCCATGGTTTCCTGTATTTTTTTTCCTCAAACCAATCTATTGATATTTTTTTTTGGGGGGGGGCAACTCGTATGGCTAACTGTCACTGAGGAAGGCACAAGAGGAGGTGGATGAGATCGAGTTGGAGCAAATCGAGGTGGGCATTTGAAGGGGGTCATGGGAATATCATGTGAATATCATGGGGATTGGATAGTCGATATGGGGATATTGATGTATTGCCTGGTTTTCGGAGAGTGAATCGTGTTTTTTCTTGTTACCACCTAGAAAGATGGAGAAAATGAATGCGACTAAGTGTTTTTCTAACTTCTTGGCAGTTGCTGCAAAAGAGAAACCACGAAAATACCGGACTTCTATGGGAGTATGGGCTTTTATAGGAGTATGTTGAGGCATGTTGATGGGGGGAACATTTTAGATGCTGCTCAACTTCAAGTGAATTGTGCAGGGTATCCAAGACTAGCCATGTCAAGACTTCTTGGTTGACTCATGGTCTACTGTATCCCGTTATATTATGTTATATTTATTGGTCAGATTTTAGCTCAAGTGGATGTTTCTGCAAATTTGGCAACCACCAAATCCGTTTTTTGCAATCGCTTTCGTCTCTGCATGTTTGCTTCAACAGATGGAATGATGGTCCTAGTTGACCAGTTTTTTTGACAGTTTTTTGAGTTGAAAAATCGGTACACAGCTAACTTTGTGAAGCATATCGATCTACTGTAATTTTTTAGAATATCCAATTCTGACTCTATACCCGTTTGAGGGAGCTTGTTTCAACCCAGTAGAGGAATCCTATGTGGGTAAAGCCATGCAGACAGCACAGCAAAATGCTCTCGCGAGCCTAGCAACCGTTTTCCCTACCTTGTTGGTGGTAAACATTTTGAATCTTGACCCTCCTGGAAAGGATTGCCCCAGCTGATTCTTGACTCATATCCTTGCGATGGGTTGACATTCTACCCCTGAATAAACACATCTCGGATTAGAGGAGTTTACCCTTGGTTTGGAGGTCCTTTTTTCACCGAACAATGCCAAACAAATCTTCCAAACTTTCCAAGTGTTTGCTCTTCGCCTGCACTACCTATCTTTTTTCGTTTTTAGATCTTCTTGGGGTGTTTTTAGAGTCCAAAGCCATGCAACAAGCTACAGATGAAACCTGGTCTTGACTTCTAGTCCAACTTAATTTAAGAATATGTTGAAATGATTTTAAATAAGTTGTGAATAGGTTTAGATAGATTTATGAATATGTTTATAAATGTGTTTGTTATCTCCACACTAAGATTCCTGCCGGCCTCCCAAAAACCCTTCCTTTCGCTCCGCTCTGCTCGTGGGCGCAGGAGACGTGGCACATCTTGACCGCCTTGAGCAAGTTTGGTCCTAGCCGTGGCATCCCAGGGGGCCGAAATCGGGGTTCCCCCACGACCCAAGTGATTTGGTTTAGGGGATCTAAGTCTCACTGATTGTTTTTTGGGCTGTTCCTATGATTGAAAAACACCTCTCTAAGGTTGACTGGCTTCAAAGCTGAAAAAGGTGGGGACCCCACCAGCATCGATGAAAATCTCTTTAGGGATATCTCTAAACCACTGACTTCACCGGCTCACAACGAGAAGCCGCACAAAACCTGACGCAAAGTGCTCAGTGGAATCGGCCCATAGCGGTTGAGTAATTTTTTTGGGCAAATCTCAGCCATGAACCAGATTCTATGATTAAGTATGGCTGAGATTGTGGTTGTTTTTGACAATGGATTATCAATCCTGAATGGGTGAGATGATTATATCTTGATACATCTATGATCATCTATGTCTATGATTTTTGAATACAGTCGTGAAGAGTAATCTGGATACATCATATCCACCTTGCTATGACGTGACTGAAAAGGATGACGGGACTTGTGAGGGCAACCACGCAAAAAAAAAAACGACTGGTTGGTGGATTAGGACATAGTTTACCCAGATAGATTGCAAGTCATTGGATAATCTGTTCTTTTATATACTTTTCATATTACATGGGATACACGTGATATAACTAAGCAGATAACAGTAAAGTGTGATAGTAGTTTGTATGGGTTTCCTGTGAAAATTTCCCATTAGCCAATCCATTGACTTCAACAATAGTCTCTCGTGCTCCCAAGGCACTTTGTACGATCGCATGATCTCGCCTTGGCGCGCTCGGGTGCTGCGCCCCTTTTTGCCTGTGCTGTGCCGCGAACCTCGCGAAGTGTTAGGTGGGGCCCATGGTGGGGCTGGTCTTAACCAGGTTCCGGTTGTGGTTCAGGTTGGGGCAATAACCCCAGGCGACCCCAGGTAATTCAGAAAGGTAAGTAGGGGCAAGGTCCAGTGGTTTCATTGTTGTTTCGTGAAGCGAGCCACACGATTCCTGGCTAGTTCACCATCAAGTAGGCCAATATATTTAGGTATTTTGAGGGGGAGAAAGGTGATTCAAGTGAATACTAGTGGGAATTGTTGCTTGCCAAATTGGCTATCGTTTCATGTTTCTTTCCTTAAAAGAAGGATGGGAAGGTTGACTTGGGTATAGGAAGACCTCAAAGGTATGCAGTTGGGGTATGGAATGATGGGCGCACAAGTTGATGATTGTCATTTACGGCATGGCTGTCATGGTCACCAACGATTCTGTTCGACCATCGGAAGCTGAAGCAGCAAAGGGGCAAAGGCGGAACTGGATGCTCTGCGCATCATGCTGGCATTGCAAGAATTGTGGCAGCTGCAGGGGCACAACTTGCAATCGCTGAAGAGGGGGCCGGGCTGTTTTTAGTGGAGCTGGTTCCATTGCAGGAGTAGATTGCATCCCGCTTGGTGGTAAAACATGGTCGATTGCTGTACACCTAGCAATATTTGGCGGGAGGTAGGCACCTAAGGGCTATCAACGTTTGGGCTATTAACCTTTCAATAAGTGGTTGCACCACTGTGGGAGGATTGACGAAACGAGGAACAGAGGGAAGAAATTTCTACGAAAGGGCAGATGACAATCCACATTGTCAGATCTACTGGAAACTCTTGAGAACCTTTTTTTTGTCATGAACAATGAAATTGCAAGGATTTTTTTTGGTAGCTTTGATGGCTTGATGAGTGATATACTTAAGTTAGTGTTGTTTTCTGTTTTTACTACCCGATTATCGTAACCCCAAAGATAGATGGTCATTGTCACACACACTATTTTGCTTTGATTTTCTATGTCTTAGTTATTTGTTTTTAGGGTGTTTGCAATACACCAGATCTCTGTCTACTAGTCCCAGATATCCCTTTCCTGTCGTTGGTGGATCCCCATTGTTGGTTGGTTGATGATAGATGTCATCATCATTCGATTAGTCTTCGTCAAATTCCGTCAATTCAAGATCAAACAAGAAAATAGCATAAAATAGCATCATTTAAAGGACATCATGATCAAGAGCTTTAAAAACAAGATAGCGGATTGTTCTTCGACTTGGGTTTGTTGTTTCGTTGACAATAACCATGTCGGGACACATATTATGCATGTTCCAATTGTTGGAATTGAATTCATTTTGCCATCTTTGTCATCCACCATCTGGAATAAATTAGGATGCATGTGGTTCGTAACCTGGTCCGTATATATATATATATGGCATAGATAGCATTATTAAGATTCAGCATACAAGCATCTATAAGAATTATGGTATCACATCTGTGCATTTACACATTGTCAACAAGTATTGCAAACATAATATATATATATATAATATATTCTATATACAGGATATATACAATTGTGTACGAACACACACACACACACACATATGTATATATATATATATACGCGCGCACACACTCTATTTCCCACCATCATCAAACGGTCGCCGCCTTGACGGAAAAGAGGTCCGGATTTGCCCTTTGACCGCTGGGCGGAGTACACCGGCTTTGACGCCTTTCCCGGGGAAGCGGCCGAGGCGCCCGGGGCGGCCGAGTTCTTGGGACACGTAGATTCTTGATGATTTTTGTATAGAAAACAATAAACATAGTGATTTCATAAAGATTTAACGGGCAATGAATGGTGATTTTAATGGGACTCAATGGGGGTTGAATCACCAAAGATGACGATCAATGGATTGGTTTATGGGAAAATCTTGACAGGAAATTACGGTTTTCCCATGAAATATGGGGGATTGCTGTGACATTTTCCCTTACACCAATCCAGTGACTATAGGATGTCATGGGGGTAGAAACAACATTAATATTGGAAAGATGAGAACTATTGAGAACTAGTGTATACTGTATAATCGATAGTTTGCTATTTTTTAAGTTGGTTTATAGGTGGCTTAACAAACGGGTTCCCATCTATGTAGACATGATGGGTTTATTAACCAACCTGTAGCAGGGGGCACAACCCTGTAGCAACCTCTGTAAGAATTCACGATATATTTCACTAAGATCCTACCAGGCTTAGTCGCGTAGGTTTTCTACCTCTTGTCAGGGGTGAAAATGATGAAATGTGATGAAGCTAGATTCCCATTTCCAGTGGGAAAACAACTCCCTGTAGACATGGCGAAGTCAAGTGGAGCAGACATAGTTCTTGAGTGTTTCAAGGTTGGATGCCAAAGTCCCACTGGTTAAAGGTCAAGACCTTATATTCCCACTGGTTAGATAATCTTAGACAATTTTTTTTTGACATGCTCCGGTGGTTTTGCACGGTTAGGTTTGAATCATGTTAGATGTCCACTTCCAGTGGTTCAAAGTCAAGTTTCCAAGCTGACCGACCTTTTTGAGTGTGTCTGAAAACAGGGTACAGTGATGTACAGGACCTAAACAATTGATGGTTTTGAGTTCAGAACCTCTTTTCCCCGCAATTTCGGACACACCGCCAAATTTTGTTTGTTATGTTCCCAATCAATTACAGGGGATTATTTCCATGATGTTTAACGATGTTTTTATAACCCATCATTTCCAAGTTTCCAACTTTCCTATCTATTACAGGGTTGATGTTTAAGAATCACCTTCCCATTACATGCAATGATATGCCATGATATTCTCTTATTTCGTCACTTAATTCAGGATTGCTACAGCCCAATAGAAATGATAGCCACAAGGGAGGTCAATTGGTCATTTTACATCATTTTACCATATTTTACCATTAAAATCAGGGATATCTATATCCATTGAATTGACCCCCCAAACGTACCTGGGGTGTTTGGAGCAGGTCATCGAAGTGGAGATGAACCTTCTGAGTTTCCAGGAGAAATGCTCGCGCCAGGCGCCTGTCGGAAGAAAATGAAGGCTTTGATATGGTTTTGCTATTGAAAATGCCATTTATAGTGGATTTTCCCATTAAAAATGGTGATTTTCCCCAGTTATATAAACGTTTACCAAAGGATAGTATGGATTTAATGGGACTTAATGGTATTTTAACGGTCATTTAATAGGGTTTAATGGGTTCTAATGGAATTCAATAGGATGAAATATTGAGATTTATGGATTCAACCAACAAAGACGGTGAGATTAATAGGAACTACACTCTGGCAATTTTTCACTCGCCTACGGACAAGCGCCTGTTTATTGATGATCTACCTGTCAAAAGTGGTTGTGATTTTCCATAGCAAACTGTTATTTTACCGCAGGGTAGCCAACAAAATTGTAGGATGTAGCATGATTCAACATGATTTATTTGGGATTTAGCAATATCTAATATGATCTATTGGGGATTCAATTCGAAAGAGACTATGTGGGTGGTCAACCAGGAGAGATTAAGTCAGTAGCAATTCAACATATCAGTTAAGCTATCAAAATTGGGATCTAATTATGGTTTAGCCATTAACATGGGAATATGATCTGATTTAAGCAACATCTTTGGTGGGATTTAGCGTGAGTCAATCACCATAAAATGGGATACAACCAATCGCTGTAGTTATGAGATATGGGTCGAAATTATCACTCCCCAAACGTTCATGACCGATCTAATACAACAAATGACCAATGCCTTGTACGTCTATATACCCCAAGTTTGAGCCACAGCATATGGCACCAGCAATTGCAATGTACCATGTGAATAAGATTTTCCATCAAAAACCATCCAGCTATTGAGGTACCCCCATTTATGGAAACCCCCCATATATACAATATACAGCCTAGCTAGTTAAATTATTACTGGATTGTTAATAGTTCTGATGATTTATTGTTGGGTTTACCGTTTAATAATGATTGGTAGTGATTCAATAATTAGTGGTTTTATTATTGGGTTTACCTTTATATAGAGTGGGTAATAACACCAGTAAGAAAGGTGAACCAAGCCTCCCTAGCCCATTTATAAGTAGGGCTTGTAACGGTTATAAGTGGGATGAGCCTTTCTTAGAAAGTGTTTGAGTATGATTTGGGGGATTAGCCGTACCTTCTCAGGAGGTGTTTGGATCCATATGGTATATATATATATACTCTCTGGTTAGTTAACATAGCCATAGAAAATCCCCGAACTAAATGGAGGTTTCTAGCTGGAAAAATCATCCAAAATTGGTCAGCTATTCCAATGGCTATGTTAGTCCTGTAATGATTAGATGGGATTATTATGGATTATTCCTCTATATATGGATTATTCCTCCATAAAATATATACAGTAGATTAACCATTAGTTAGCCATTAAAACCATTAGTTAACCATTCACCATTAAACATTAACTAATTAACCATTAGTTAGCCATTCGTATATATACATCCGTATAATATCGATCCCATGTCATCGAACTCCCCAGGGCTTTGGTGGCTTCGTCCTGGAGGCGGCCTCAGAAGATGGCATGGTCAAGGCCTGCAGAAGTGCCTTCTTTTGTGGTGGATGTTTAACCATCCAAAATGAAGATGAAACATTATTTACACCTTGAGACATTTGGATTCAACCATGAAAAAAAAGGATTTCATATGATTTAACCATGAAAAATATGGGCTTGAGCTACAAAAATGGTGATTCTTGCTATACAAAACTTGTCAAAATTCTGTATAGCAACACAAAAAAGATGCCGAAGAGCGTTTCCAGGATGTTGCCTCGATTTCTAGATTTCCAATATTTCATCGATTTAGTGTCTGCTACAGTATTAAACCAATAAAAATTGTGCTTCAACACACAAAAAAGGAGGCTTTACCAACAAGAATGGTAGTATAATGGGCATATTATAGGATATAGTGGAGATTATTTGGATAAATTTGATCACGACCTCGGGCGTCAGTGATGTTTGGAATTAGAGGAATCATGCCCAGATGGCAGAACTTTTCAGATTGGTGAATTTGACATCATGTATCCACATGGGATATAGTGGTCGGCCCGCAGTGGTCGGCTTTATCACAATCATGGTGAATGGTTAATGCTCGAAAATTGCCATATATATGGTTATGTATGATGATTCTATAAACGATGATATATGACATTGTGATTATATATGATGATAAAAGATGATATATGATGGTAAATAATGATATATCATGCAATTTTGCTAACACATTTTCATATATGGCGTGATAGGTTTATATAGTAATTTTCATATAAAACTATAGTAAGTATAGTCCTCATATATGATAATCCGATAATAAAGTATTATTGATTATGATACAATATATAGTTATATACATATATAGATACGTTGTATAATATATATGTACACATATTATTTGATAATGCGTATATTATGATATACGATACTATTTTGCAATGTATGACAATCGATATAATTTGTCAGCATATTTGATCATAAGGCAGAAAAGACAACAACGATACTACAAATAAGAGCACAAGGCTTGTAAATTGGTGAGCATACATATCACCCCTTGACCGGAGAGCTTGGAGCAACTTTAAGTCGCAGGTCTAAATCATTTTGTTTTGTTTGAATCCGTAAATTTGTAGATTAATATCTGTATATATAATATATCCATAAATCAGATGTAAAATCCCATATATATGTACATTACTATCCTTATTCCTTATCAATAACGTAGTCTTATATCATACATATTCCTATACAAGAATCATCAGTATTTGCATTCATTGAGGGTAATCAGAAGTATCCAACTTAACCTAAAATCCATACATCCCAATACATCCCACATATATATATATATATCCCAAAATCATCCAGAGTCCCATGTCATATTTGCCATAAATCTATGTTCTTAAAACGGCAAAATACGGATAGATCCCTTTGTTTTTGGATGATACATCCCTTAAAGATCCCACATATCATCAGTTTTATTCAACATATAGATCATCTATAAATGGTCCATTTTCCATAGATTTCCATAGCAAACTGTTGCATGACCATTTCGGTAAATCCTCACCTGAGCCAACTTGCCGCCACTGGGGACATGAATTGTGAAGCTGATCTTAAACGAGAACGCGCATGGAAGTCAGTCCAGGCAGAAAGACGTAAGTTGGCCAGCTTCAGCGTCCCGAAGGCTTGGAGTAAGGATGCCGCAGCCTGGCATATTTTCAGGGGTGCGGCAAGGTGTTTTCCCACACTGGAACATTGAACACACGCCACCGGCTGTTTGTGGCGTCTGCAGACTTGCTTGCGGAGCACGGCGATGAGCCGTGGGCCAACTCATCACTTCCACCAGCAGGACGAAGGAGTTCCTGGGTGCTACAGCCATCGAATCCTATACAATGTCGTGAACCCAAGGCTATAAACCGTATAAACCTACCATTTGGGGATGATTTCAAGCATTTATTGGGTGATTTTGGGGATGGTCGATGGGATTTCCCACATTACACATTTCTAGATGATGCACATCATCTACAGTACATATTGATCCGTTATAGTAGCAATCCCATCATGAACCCATTTTAACCAGTTTTAACCATCCCATTATATATGTGATTCTTGCTAAACATTAGGCTTAAATCCTGGGATGCTCGTAATGGTTATAAATGCATGTTTATGGGGCTTATAATTTATTCCAAAACTGTGCCATAGATCATTATGCATCCCTTCTAATCAATATGATCCATATTCATGGTTATATAATCCTTGATTATATGGGAATATTCCTCCATCTATGCTCTTTATTTTATCATCATTTATCTACTAACAATGGATTAATCATATTTTCATGGTGTTGAAATCATACGTATATAGTAGTAAAGTGTAGTAAATATAGATAAGTATAGTATATATAGTGATGACACATGTCTCCACACTTCACAAATGGATTACAAGTATATCATAGTATATATATATATATCCCATAAATATGGTTTTCATTTTATGGTGTTTTTTTCCATCATTCATTGATTGGTGAGTCCTAAAATCCAATCTTAATCCCAATCACATCCTCCTTAAATTGTCTATGAAGTCCATCAAAAATTCGTCAGGATATAGGTCATCATTATCATGTAGATAGAGGAATAATCCATATAATAATCCCATTATAATCAGATTAATCATCACTTATCCAATCTAGATGGGATTACTATGGATTAGATGGGTCAGATGACTATGGATTAGATGGTGTAATTATGTTATAATCATAATGATCCATAGTAATCCCATCTTCTGCTGCTTGGATCAATCTAAAATCATTAATAATCATTAATAATCATTAATAATCATTAATAATCATTAATAATCATTAATAATCATGAATAATCATTAATAATTATCAATAATCATTAACAATCATTAATAATCATTAATCATCCACTCTAAATAACTATTATCATAATAATCCATAATAATCCATAATAATCCATAATAATCCATAATAATCCATAATAATCCATAATCCATAATAATCGATAATAATCCATAATAATCCATAATAATCCATAATAATCCATAATAATCCATATTAATCCATATTAATCTATAATAATCCATAATAATCCATAATAATCCATAATAATCCATAATAATCCATAATAATCCATAATAATCCATAATAATCCATAATAATCCATAATAATCCATATCTAAGTCCATATCTAAATCCATAATAATCCATAATAATCCATAATAATCCATAATAATCCATAATAATCCATAATAATCCATAGTAATCCATAATAATCCATAATAATCCACAATAATCCATAATAATCCATAATAATCCCATCTAATCATTGTAATCATTAATCATCCACTCTAAATAACTATTATCATAATAATCCATCAATAATCCATCATTAATGATCCATCAATAATAATCCATAATAATCTATATCTAAATCCAAAAAAAATTGGTCAGGTCTACTTCAAGCAGCAGAAGGCCCAGAGCTTGGCCTCGCTGCGGCGCCGCTCCGCCACGCGCACGCTGCACGTGCGCCCCGTGGGCCGCGTGAAGCGCACCGAGGCCGTGGATTTCACGTGGAAAACGCTGGGTTTCACCCACGAAAATGGGGGAAAACCTGAGGAAAACCTAGGAAAACCTGCGGATTTCATAGGATTTCATGGGAGATTTCATGAGTATCTCATGAAAAATGCTGGAGAAACCCATAGAAAATTGATGTTTTTGTGATGTGAACCAATGGAAAACCGGTGATGTAGTTGTTATTTAAGATAATCTTAAATAGGTTTTACATAGATGAACATTTGGCAACATCGTGGAAGATCTGAAACTGGAAACTTGACTGATATCATGATGCCCAGCTTGGAACTGGTTAGTAGTGCTGATCAGCGAAACGAAATGATAACAATGACTGACAATGGTGAATGAAGATGACAATGACAATACTCATCCCAGTTTGCTCAATTATTGTCTCAAAATGGAGGATACTGGGATACAAACCATTAAATTTAACGGTTCTTAACCTGACCTTCTGGGGAGATCATGTGTCGGTGATGGAATGAACATGGGATTTCCTATTACCATATTTGATTAGCACAAAGAAGGATCAGATCTTGGCATGTTGTTTGATTTCCGCTGTGGAACTTTTTGTTATCCAAATTTGGTTCACACCCGCCTCTTGAAGAATATAAATCGCACATTCAGGCAGACACAGAAACAAGTAGCTGGGACACCATGTGGCGAACTACTGAGATGATCGTCCAAGTTCTGAAATCGTTCGTTGGGTTATAACTAGTTATAACCCCACAAAGTCTCAGGGCTATTTCATAGGACATACGAGGTATGAGGGACGAACATCCATGAACTCCAGCAATGTTGATGTGACATGAAGGGCAGCTGCAATTGACAGCCATAAAGTTTCACCCGTGGCAACATGTCGGGTTGTGAATTGGGTAATGCAGAACATATGAACCCATCAAAACAACAAGTTGGAACCATTCCCTGTGGATCCAAGTACCTTCTGAGTGCAATTGCTATGATTTAAGGAGTGAAGATGGGGTAAGTACTTTCTCAGGAAGTATTTGGATCTATATAAGGATTATCAACTACTCATTGTACAACAACACATGTTTTTTTTGAGAACAGTGTGCTCCAAATTCCCATGTTTTCTGTCATTTTCCTCATAGCAGTACATTGAGGGTAAAACTCTCATTTCTGGACAAACACACCTATTTTTGCCCATCCAGTTGGACTATATCCACATGTATCCACCGTTGATCTCCACAAATCCGATCCTAGTTCACCTAAGTATACTTCTACCAACTGAACCTCTCAAAATCCAGCTCCAACAATTCCCTTTTTTTCAGATAAAATCTTTGCTTTTTCAAAATTCCCCCAGTTTTTTGCAGCTCGTCCCAAGTTTCGGACTCTTGAGGCGGCGGAGATGGGCGATGGCAACAACTACAGCTGGAACGCCTGGGTCAACAGCCTCGCCGTGCTCCTTGGACGACACCATGGAAGACTGGAAGCTGCGGTGGGTAGCGCCGCATTTTGGACCTCCCAAAATGAGGTATTTTGTTGTTTGTTCAATGTGATAATTTTCTGTTTGTAGAGTGTGTATTAGATATAGATTTATATATATATATATATATAGGTTTGTTTTTTGAAGTATAGTTTCTGATTTTATGGATTTGTTGTTTTTATCCTGTTTGGAATGACTTTCCCAATTGGCTAGAACATCAAATGTGCTCAATCCAATATACAATGATATACATACATATCACATATATATATATATACACATATATATATATACATACATACATTGAACATAAATGAACCATCCCGGTAACCATGACTGGGGGGTAAATACACATCACCCTAGGTAACAGGGTGATAGAAGATTTGCTGAACCCTGTTCTTGGGGATGGTGACCCTTATTGGGCTTATTATCTCATCTAACAAGAATATGTAAATTAATATATATAATATATAGCCAACAATGAGGATATACCCAAAGCTGGATGATAGTACTATAAGGATATATAAGGATGTACCACTAAACAGTATTCCAAACCTATTAAGATATGGTACAACCTTTGATATCCCCAAACAACCTGTTTCAATCAAAGATATCGAATAGATCTGGATAACTTCTGGGGGCAAACCCAAAGTTTTTGCAGGGTGGTTTGATACAAATTTCAACCAGACTTTGATAGAAGTTCTTCCAGATCTTCCCTGTCCCTGCTGCTAGCATCCCCCAACATCCCAAAAGATTCTCAAAGAGATTATCAAACGAAAACAATAAAACATTCACCAGAAAATTCACCAGCATCTTCAAACATTTACCCAACAAAATCCCCAACATAATCCCCAAACATCCTGAAAATCCACCTCAAAATCCAGCAACAAATCACCCACATCGTGTCCTGCAGTTGGTCATCCCATAATCCCAGGTTGGTCTCTGCCAGCACGGACCCCCACAACGCGGCCTTGTGCGTCAGCATGGATGCACATCTGGCGGTGGTGAGGCGCTTTTGAACGCGGTTGTGTTGTTTCAAACAACGTCTGAGTGGAAGAGGTCATCAACAGCTAACCAACAACAAGTACGTAGATCAATATTTGCAACAGTTCATCAACAGTTGATCAACTGTTAATCAACAGTTGATCAACTCTTAATCAACAGTCGATCTATGTACAGTAGTGGCTGACCATGTGGAACAGGTCATCGCCAATTCATCAACAACAACTAGATCAATGTGTCAAACAGCTTCATCAACAGTTCAACAGTTGATCAACTGTTAATCACCAGTTGTTCAACTGTTAATCAACAGTTGATCTATAGTTGTTAACCATGTGGAACAGTTATATAATAAACAGTTGGTTCCTTTAGCTAGATCTTGATGCAAACCACTGAACTGAGGACAAGCAGGGGAAACCCATCTCCAGGGTTTCTATCCCAGAGATGAAGGGTTTAGGTCCACGAAAACCAGTGACCCTTGGCTTTGCCGGCTTTGACAAAGCCAAACCATTGGTTACCCTCTGGTGAACTAACATAGCTATTGAAAATGGCCATTTATAGTGGATTTTTCCATGAAAAATTGTGATTTTCCATAGCTATGTTATTTTACCAGAGGGTAAACATGATTCTGGAATCCTGATTATCCTTGAATTCATGATCAGGAACTAGGTTGTGGGTTACCACCCGTTAACAGTTCCACCCCAACATTTGGAAAATATGGCCATGACTTCAATAGGAAAATCATTCGCAAAATCCATCAAAATCCCATTTTTGGGGTTCCCTCAAACCTCTCCATGTTTTCCGTGGGAGCCCCTGTCACTTCTCTCGCAGGCACGAGAGCGATAACCAGGGCTTCACGGAAGCGACCCTGCTGGGCAGTAGTGAGGCAGGGGTGGAGAGCTGTCTAGACTGTCCAGGCTGGATGTGCATCAGCCATGTACTATCTGGTGCTGAACTGAGGGAGCCAAAGGACTATGAGTATCCATATTCCCACATATTCAATGCCAATTGGGGCTAAGAATTTCCCAACCATTTGATAATGCAAATCCATGTATGTATATATAGTAACAACCACAAATAGATGCAGAAAAGTTGGAAACCTGGAAAGCAATATCTTGATCAACGTTTGGATTGGGAATGTAACCAACCAGTATTCATAGCTTTCAAAACCAACTAGAAGCACCTGCGGGGGCCTCACCTTGTATGAAGAACCTCCAAAATTGTTTTCTTCGCCGAAGTAGATTTTCCCCAGGATATCCCCATGGTTTCCAGATTTTTTCCAGGATTCCCACATGGTTTTCCTATGGTTTTCCTTGCCTTCGCCATGGAGCCAGGCGAAGAACGCCTTCCTACGGCTCCTGCGCTTGGGGCGCAACTTGATGTCCGCCTCGGGCGATGCCGGGGTGAAGGCACGCCGGAGAACGGGGACGAATTTATCGTGTTTCTAAAGGGGAGGTTACATCCAGGATGGACCAGCAGTTGCTATCTTGCTATCTTGCTAGTAATTCTGTATTCTATTATATTATATTATATTATATTATATTATATTATATTATATTTAATATATTATAATATAATATATTATTTTTTACTATATACATTGTAATATATTGTATGTATTTAAAATATCCATAGAACCATAGTTACATCCACGCTTTTGAGTTCCACACGCCACCCGCCTCCAGGCTGCGAAGTACTTCCTGGAGCAACGCTTGCACACCCGCTGCTGGTCCCGTGCCAGGAGGCGATGGTCGTTGAGTCAATGGCGTTGTCTGCAGTAGCCCTATGGCTTTACGGAACAAATGACCGATTTATATGGTGTAAAAAAAGCACATGAACATCATATCACATAGTGATTTACGTGGTTGCAAAAGGCATTGAAAAACACAAATTAATGATAAATTCACATATATTGACATGTATATATATATATATATATTCATGTATATATGTATGTATGGCTACACACTGTTAATAGTTTTGATACACAAACCCGGTCAAAGTTTCACCCGCAAAACTTTGGGTCATTGACAGGGGGATTCAATTCTCCAAACTCGCACCACAGTCATGTTGAATGATATCTGGATCCATGTTTGATGATGATAGTCTGAGCAACCATCAAATTGGCATCAATAAGCCGCCATTGGGGCTTCTTGGCGATTGGACCGTTTGCGTTTGTCCCTACCCTTCGGTTTGTTGTGATCGTAAAATTCACCATCTGCGGAGGACAACCTTGGAGTTTCCACATGTTACGTTACCGCTGGCTTTTCCTCCTCATGTTTCTTCTTGCAGTTGTTGAGTTGTTGAATAGGATTTTTCTTTTGGTGGGTGCTATTTGAAGCAAATGGATATGTTTTGATCATATTGTTGATTAGGTCCCATTATATCCTTGTATTTCCCAATTCTGATTTGTTTTGATTATATTTCACATCCACCATTTCTGGACAAA
>BGPT01000644.1:163817-183460 GCA_003297045.1 Symbiodinium sp. clade C Y103
GTTCTGGAGGTTTTCTAGTGGAGTCGAAGTAACAATCATGGGGATACAAGTTGATTCATACAACCACTGAAACTGGCACTGTGACCTAAAAGGACGGAATGCCATCGATGAAACAGGGGATTTGAACCACAGGAGTGGTGAACTGGTCCCCTTGATTTCGTGCCTATTGTATGGGTGAAAAAAACAGGGTACTGTATGGTACCGTTTTGATCCACTATGACTACTCATATTATTTAAAGACCCGGAACATGTGCCATTTGAGTGGCCGCACACAATCCAATTTTTGGGGTTTGGTACATTCAATGTGGGCCCCCTCGACGATAGGCAAGTTGCCTTGGAACCTACGTGTTGGATCTATGGTGGACACGACTTTATGATTTGTATGGGTGAAACAAAGCCGATTGAAATATACATTGAAATAATTTTGCAAGTGGGACAGCTGTGTAATGTTAACTCATACGTACCCATACATGGATTCTCCAATAATCTCCAGATCTTCCCAGATGAATCCATGAAATACACGGTGGATTGTCAATTTGTTCCGTCTCTTTGACCCCTAAGAAACACATGGAACACATGTGGATTACCGTAAATCCATATAACCGCCTACAAGATGGTGGATCTGGTTTCCTTACCACCTACAAATGGCATATCACCCATAATAATCCATAATATGTTTATTGCCACTTTCATCCATCTAAAGAAACAACCATATATAAACCCACAGTTATTGCCATACATTTAAACCTACATAAGGCCACATAAATAACCATAATATAACTTATATATGCATATATATATATAACATTATGGAACTATAACTATTTACAATAATTCCAACTAAAGCCACCTAGCTTCCACTGACTTTTTTTCCGCATGTCCACTTGCATCGCAGGTGGCGGCCTCCACCACGAATCCGGATCCCTTCTTCCTGGCCATCGCCTATGAGACCATCTACGTCTTCCTGAAAAACGTCGCTTGGGCGGAAGACCTGGGGGGAGGTCGCGGCATGGGGAGATGACACGATGGGTGGTTTTTTTGGGTGGTTTTTAGAGCGGTTTTTATGGTGGTTTATGGTGTTGAAGTCCTATTTTCTGTGTAGTTTACAGTTGTTTTTCTATAGTGGTTTCCAGTGGTGAAGTCGTCTAGTTTACAGTGGTTTTGATATTTGTTGATATATGATATATGAATGTGGTGTGATTCAATGGGATTGGTGTTTGATTCGGATGCTCTGGGTAAAACCTATAGTAAAATCATGTGCTTCGATTAGATATCGATTCAGCTTTGTATGTAAAGGTGCCAAGAATTTCATGCACCTGGACTGCTTCCAGATAGAAACAAAAACAGATGACTGGTTCGCAGAATTGCTTGAACAGAAAACATCTAGGAGCTCCCCAATTATTGGTTTTCTCCTCTTTTCTCCAAATTTTGCCTTGAGTCAATCCACTGATTGGCCCTTCTTTGAATCCATTTTGGGAACTGGAGGGAATGTATGGTTGTTCCTAACTGGGTGTGTCTGAAATGCGGTATACAAGAATGGCTATTTAAAAAATCGGGAACATATGGGAAACTGATGAACCAGTGGATTTTGGTGGTTTTCCCCTAATTTTTCGGACAAATCATGTCATATAGTATCATACAGTCAGTCATGCTTTAACTATAGAAAATCAAGCATGTATAGATTAATGTCCTATTAATCTATTCAATACCTGCCTTACTTTAGTTCAGGATTTTTCAACAACCGATGGGGGCGTTTTGCTGTGTTGACTCCAACCACCCAGCTGTCTACGAGGATATGATGCGTGCGCAGCTGCTGTCCAAAGTCATCTCGCAACTGCGAGAGACGGTGACACTGTGGGGTGAACGGGGGTGGTGGTGTTCAATGGTGGTGTTTTACCTGATAACTGATAACAGGAGGAGAATCTAGGAGGTTTATAATGTTTATATAGGTTTTCAACTTGCAAATGATTAGGGGAGTTCAACTACTTTTTAAGTTTTTTATAACACATGGGGTTGTCAAGCAGCAAATTTAGGGAGGTTGTAGATATATCAAGCAAATCTATGCAAATCTGATGACTTCAGCAATAAACCAATTCAGCGATGTGAAAAACCTGCGGCTCGCATGGGGAGTTCAACCAACAAATTAGTGGATTTTGTTGATTTTATCCACAAGACGGATGATTTTCCGTGATTTTCCCATGAGCTTGGTGGTTCAACCCAGTAGAGAAGGGATGGTCAGCAACCTCGAAATGGGGAGCTGAATGATTCTGCATGATGGAGGGTCGCTTTTCATACAGTATTGTGTATATATATATATATACATTGATTGAATCATTGTTTAGCTTGATTGTTTTGAATCACTTTGTTATCTCATGAATTAGTTCTGAATCATCAGATTAAAAAACCCTTTTCCAAAACAGCCAGAATTGGTGGTTTATTCAAAAAAAAAAAACACACATTTTTCTCATTGATTTTTTCCATAGACCAGGAAAACTAAGCGCCCCGGGATGGTGTTTAACATCACATTCATCATACATTGGCAGCGATATATTATTATAGTCCAGCGGCAAAATCACAAAAAGGAAAAGAACAATTGGGAATTGCCCACGTTGAGTTGAAGTTATTAGCAACTCCAAATGGGGATGGGCGGGATGTGTCCAAATTGAGTGCTCCGAGCATGGGGATGGTTTACTCACCATATTGGATCAAGTTCAATTGCCAAGCGAATCAACCAGTGCAATAGAAAGTGATCAAATCTAAGATCTACACATGACAATAAATGGATCCGGGATACATGGATAGTGTGCAAATGGGGCATGTTGCATTGCCATGTTAGATTACCCAAATGATCAGTGGTGGTCACAATACTGTGCCACAAACAATGTCTATACAGCAAACCCCCAAAAAAAGTAGAAACAGATATGAAAACGTAACATCCTACTCAAAACATGTGGTACTGTACATTTACTTTCCATCTTTTTTGCTGGGTCTATTCCATCCCGCAGGCCATTTTGCTTCCCTACATCCGCGGGCCCTATGTGTGGCTTGGTTTTGGAAAAAGTTTATATACAGGGTCCCAACATGTCCCAACTGTCCGAATCGTTTCCAAACGCCATGAATATCAAAAAACATCACTCCAAGTGTTTGATTTGCTTTCAGGCATTTCTTTGTTTTTTTTTCCATCCGCATTTGTTGTTGCCAACAAAATAGGCTGGGGCAACTTGTTGCACTCATCCCGGGTTCCACCTTCTCAGACTGTTTTGAAATTGGGGGGATTTGAACCAACAAGAGATGGGATTGGTGCAGTACGGCATGATTGAAGTGCTGCTGTTGAAAGAGAACATTGTGTCTGTATAATTATGTAATATTATGTATATGTATGTATATACATATACACATATCAACAATGCTGAACGCATGGCCCTGGCGCAACGAGATCTATGGTTTTGAGTGCTGGACACATTGGCAGCTCACGTACATTTGACGGAAGTGTCTTTGGGTTTACTTGGTTTGGATTGCAACCCATCGATTCTGGGGTTCAGATTGTAAAGACAATATTCAGCACAACCTTATATCTACATCTGAAACCCTCCAATGCATGAACACATTATTTCACCATGCACCAAATATCCTGCGATGTCCTTACGCTCCAGGAAAGATGCTCCGAATGAGAAGTACATGCAGCTTTGGTGCAAGTGCGAGTTGAAGTACGGACACTGGGCGACAGAAAGAGCTGGGCCGCGAGTTGATAAGATTTGGAACCCCAACATGCCATGGTTTCTTCTCATGCTTTCAAAAAAACATGTCTTTCCATGGCCCAGTTCCAGACAAATGCCTTCAAAAACACTATAGAAAAATCTAGAAAACCAGGATACCCTCTGGTAAGCTAACGTAACTATGGAAAATCACCATTTTTTATGGGAAAATCCACTAAAATAATCACCATTTTCAATAGCAAACTGTTTACCAGAGGGTATCCAGATCAATGACCCTTGATGGGGAGGCTTCATCCCTGCCGGACGTCAGGAACCCCCAACGCTGCGCGTGATCGATTGCGACAGCTCCACGACAGCCAGGAGGGTCGCGGGGTGTTTTTGCGAGGATCGACTGGGAACTGGAGAACATCCCAGAAATCTTGGAGAATATTGGTTTATTGGTGGTTCTTAACCTGGGATTTTGTGGGGAAAACAACAATTTTCATCGAATATACTGCAGTGGAAACTCACCACAATAGTGATATGTTGATGTGTCTGAAAATTGGTCATACCCCCAAATTGCTATAGTTCAATAGAGAACACTGTGATTTTCTGTGATCAACCAGTAGATTTAGGGCCATTTAGGGGTACCCTAGGTTCAGACGAGCTCATATGAACAAAATCAATCATAGGTTTGAGTTTGAATATGGATCCAGCTAAGATGTTTTTTTCTGAAGGCGTGGCTTAGTGAGATCCAGCCGGACCTGAGGCAATGCACTTGCCTTGTCCTTGTTCTTGATGTTCCATCGCAGGGATGATGATATTCAATAATATATATATATATTATACCCTCCAGTAAACTATATAACATTAGCTATTGAACATGGCCCATTTGTAGTTGATTTACCTATTAAAGATGGTGATTTTCCACAGCTATGGTAGTTTACCAGAGGGTAATCCTGAGTTAATTCGCTGAAGATGTTTTATCAGAATTTCACTCAGGATCATTAAGTACCTTGATGTTTAGCAAGATACCCTCTGGTAACTAACAGTTTGCTGTTGAAAATGACCATGGAAATAGTTTGAAAATCCCATGAAAAACCGGGCTTTTCAATAGTTATGTTAGTTTACCAGAGGGTATGTTGACTTATCTTGACCAGTTACCAGGATCACCGAAATTTTGTAACTGCAGTGCCAGCCGTGAGGACCCCGACGAGTCGTCGCAGTGGCGGGAGATGGTCCCCGAAATCCGCGACCTGCAGTGCCTTTGGCCTTTCACCAGCCAATTTAGCCTCCGAATGAAATGTGACTGGGAAATTCCCTGTAAATGAAGGTTGTAATGGGAAAATCATTTACAAAAGTTTGATATTTTCCATTGCCACGTTTGATTGCCGGAGGTATGGGCGATCTAACTTATCAACTAAGGCGATGTGATTTAAGCAATGAAATGTTTGACGTGGCTGGGTAAGCCTTGAGAATTTGCCGTGAATGGTTCCCGTTGTTCTGCTAACGCCTACTCAGCATTGAGTAGCTTAGTTCTTGGCTAAATGGTGTGGGCAAAAAGATACAGACACAACAACAACAATGATCCAACTTATCCCTTTGTTTTTGTTGCTCGCTTTTGGGGCACAAATCGGCACCCTTCAAACCCCAGTATATACCTCACCAAAATCACCAATCAGCTCAAATTCCGGACCCATCCAGCATTTTGATAGGCGAAGCTCCCCGATTGTTTGCTGATGATTTTCTCATGTTCACTGGCAACGGGCCGATCCTAATCCATGATGAACTGGTCAATGTCCATGATTATACAGCATGCTTCATATACATCAAATGAATAGATGTGACAACCCCGATCGTCCGACCCACCGATTTAGTCTGTTGTCTCACCATATCTCACCTAAGAATGATAGGCGACATCCAAATGTTGTTGGTTTTCTCCAACCATATCAACCATTAACCACGGTTTGACTACCACGAAGTTTTTGCTGTATACATCGAGCTCCACCTGGGACTCCTGAGGAACCCCATGATGCATCGGACTTTGTTGGGCATCGTGAAGATCATCCAACTGCTCAGTGCCTTGGTTCGAACGGTTGGTCAGCGGGGATGGAAGGAACTGGTTCAATGGGGTTTATTTATGATTATTACCCTCTGGTTTTTTAACATAGCCATGGAAAATCACCTATAAATGGAGGTTTTCATGAGAACATTATCCATAAATGGTGGATTTCCATTGACACGTTTGATTACCGGAGGGTATACCACTTGTTGTACCAGAAAAGATGTGGGAACCTGTTTCAGAATTTGTCTGGGGGGGGGCTTGATACAGGATTCTTACCACGCAGATTTGTGTCTTTTTGTTTGTATAAACTATAAACAGAAAAGATTGTGTTTCTTCTTTATGTTTTTTTTTCATCAGCAGAGAAGGGTTGGGAATTTGTGAAAGGGTTTAGTAGCCAAGAGGGGATCTAGGTGATGTTTACCATGCGAAGTTGGTCCACTGCTTTTTACATCATTTTGTTTCTGGTATTTTGGTATGGCTCAAACTTAGCCCCACAGATTTATGATTTCATACTATAAATGACCAGCCTTTTTGTGGATGCATTGGTAACATTTGTTTGAAAGAGAACACCAAAAAGTAATATGTATTACCCTCTGGTTATTTAACATAGCCATGGAACATTGCTAATTTTGGATGATTTTCCCATTAAAACTAACCTCCATTTCTAGGGGATTTTCCATGGCTATGTTAAATAACCAGAAGGTAATTATAATGTATGAATTCTGTATGTCAACATATACAAGGTGAGGTGAGGCCCCCTGGATAGCAAACTTGACGCACATAACTTGGTTAACGTTTGGGTCGAGTGGAAGGCAACTACAGTATTCATCGCTTTAAACCAACAAGTACAACTGCAGGGCCTCACCTTATATACATATATATATATACATACCACCAAAGAATTCCCTTCTGATGCTCAATTGAGCCATTAGAAAAATCCCTAATCCATCTCATTATCCTAGTTGGTTGATAGGTTTCCCTCGTAGTGGTTGGTTCAAAATCCCCAGTTTGCTTCGCAAGGTGAACTGGCGCAGGGCGAAGATAGCGAAGCCTTGAAGCCCGTTACGGAGCCGCCGCTGTTTCGCGTTCGCTGTGGCCGGTGTTGTGACCCACAGAAACCCGGGCCAATAAAGAAAAATAGGTGGGATCCCCAAGTCATCATGGTTTTTCAATATGTTTCAATACTAAACTGGTTTATAAACTTGGGTCTGTCTGAAAATGTGGCCCAGACAATGGCCGGCTATGAGATCGGGAAGGTCTGAGGTCCTTAACCACTGGATTTCGAGGGAGCCTATTTTTTTTAGAGAAAGTCATTTAAGATGATAATTAATTTAGGAATTAGGATCTGGTTATTTAACATAGCCATGGAACATGGCTAATGGCTAATTTTGGATAATTTTCCCATGAGCACCCTCCATTTATAGGGGATCACCAGATGGTATAATGTAAGATTATATAAACATATATATATATATAAACCATACTTAGGGTTTCACCAGGAAAGTAAACGGTTTATTTCGAATCATATATTTAGCATTAATATAACCCACTAGATGTGGATCCCAATACAATTGTCAATACAACTGGGTGGTTCTATAACCATATGGGTTTGTCTGAAAATAGGGAAAATGATGACAATCCATTGGTAATGGGGGTACCCTAGAACCATATTTATCATATACAAAGCACAAAATTGAGGTTTCAATAGAACTGGAGGTTTCTATACCCTCCAGTAAACTAACGTAGCTATGGAAAATCACCATTTTTTTAATTGGAAAATCAACCATAAAAGGCTATTTTCACTAGCAAACTGTTAGTTTACCAGAGGATAAGTCATCATTAATCCCATGAAAATCCAATTAATTAAATCACAATTTTCCTATGGTTTTCCTATGGTTGTGTCTGAAAATAGGGGATTCACCCCCAATTATAGCCATTAGCAGGACCTCCTGGACGCCTCGGGCCGCGAGCGTTTGTTGATCGGTCCCACCACGGGCTTGGTGACGTGCCCCGACTTCGACGTCAGGCGCCTTTGGGATGGGGGAAATGGGTGGGGAAAGGATGAAATGAACCATGAACTATGGTGATTTAGAGGAATGTAGATATGATTCTTAAGATTCGCTGTTATCTATTAGATATGAAGATATATACAAGAAGTTTATATGATATATACTGTCGTAAATAACTGCATAAGATATAACGCTAAGTAACTCCCCAGTGGATAGGAGGGAGCAATTCGGAGCCAGTTGGAGCTGTGTACAGTCAGAGTTTCTCAACGTTACGATAGACTAACATGGTGGATTCGGTTGGTTTTTAAGCATCAATCTTTGAGGCGGAAACAGTGCCAATAGAAGAATCATTTGGGGATAAGAACAGTTTTCTTATGGGAATGTGATTATATATAGCAACCCACTAAAATAGAAAGACAAGTTGGACAGTTGGACACCTGGATTTTTTTTTGCGCAACATCATCTACAACATCCTGCAAAGGCTTTGACATCTTTCTGGTGACCCCTATAAATGAGATGATTTTTGTATCAGTTTTGCAACATGATTTACCATTTTTGTTATCACCATGGCTGTCATCATCGTATTTGTTTGCATGCGATGATCATGATACTGTATCAACCCTAATGGTCAACCCATGAAACAGACATAAGTGACACCCAGCATGCAGTGAGTGAGGGTCCGAGAGGGACTATATATGGAAGCGATGCAAGTGTATGTTTAGGAGTATTCAGAATAAGTTGAGTGGGTTAGTTGCAACATTTGCTGGCTAACCCTAGAACAACATGGGATTTCATGGGATTTCAGTAGGAATTAATGGGATATAACTTACCGACAATGTGATATGTGGGTTTGCATACTATGGCCATTGAATGGGGAGGAGTCTGATAGATCAGCGGCAGACGAGCCCATGTAATTGTTTGTCAAAATCCATATTTCTTCAACTGGGAAAACTACATGGGTTTGCCTGGAACTAGGTGTACCCAAGAATGCCATAGTTAGTTCTCAATGTTCCCAAATCTTGCAATTTTTGGATATCCATCAATTCAAAGTATCAAATTGGCTATAATGTGTATATATATATATATGGTGCAGCGTCGGACGGCACCCCCCCCCCTGGGTGAGGGGGAGGGGTGGCCCCCCCCCCTGTGGAATTGGACGGTCTTTCTTCTTCCCCCCCCCTGTGGATGGTCTTTCTTCTCCCCCCCCCTTGTGGATGTGGACGGTCTTTCTTCTCCGCCCCCCTGTGGATGTGGTGTGGTGGGGGGTGGGGGGGTATGTTGTCTCTATGATAAATCATGTATGTATGCTATATATGTTGTTATAGGCTTACAAGCGTTAACATATCTAAGTCATTTCTGGGTCTAAAAACCTCCCCGCGTGGGTCCGCGTCAGTGTCCGCGTCAGTGCGTAGAGGGTGGCGTGAAACCGCGTTTTCGTATATATGTAGGTCGTGTTGTGCAGATGCTAGTGCGTAGAGGGTGGCGTGAAGTCATGTTTTTGTATATATATGTAGGTCGTGCTGTGCAGATGCTAGTGCGTAGAGGGTGGCGTGAAGTCATGTTTTTGTATATATGTAGGTCGCGTTGTGCAGATGCTAGTGCGTAGAGGGTGGCGTGAAGTCATGTTTTTGTGTACCTGTAGTTCGTGTTGTGCAGATGCTAGTGCGTAGAGGGTGGCGTGAAGTCATGTTTTTGTGTGCCTGTAGTTCGTGTTGTGCAGATGCGAGTGCGTAGAGATGGCGTGAAGCCATGCTTTTGTGTACATGTAGTTCGTGTTGTGCAGATGCTAGTGCGTAGAGGGTGGCGTAAATTAGACGAATCATGTGTTGGCATATTATCCAATGATCATTCGTCTTGTGAAGATGCTGGTTCATTGGAAACGGACTTGATAGCATAGGGGATAGTGTCGCGTTTCCCCCTTAGCGCTTGTTTTTTGTATTTCCCATGCAAGGTATGGGGTTGTGTTTATCTACTAGGTCTTGTTTTCTTCCCCGTTCATTTACAAGTCAGCGGTATATATAGCCTCTGGCCAACTGCATTTTCAATTGGGTTTGTTTGCGCAAATCACTTGTCAAACCGTGAGGAGGACACAAGAGCGGGCCCAAAATGGGCAAAAACACTTTCAGATGCAGACTGTTGTTGGCTGGTTTCATGTCACCATTTTTTCCAAGGTAAGACTTGGATCTCATTGTGGATCTGTTGTTTTGGCCCGGTCGGCCCACTTGCTGAAGTAGATTGTTTTCATTGTCAGTTTTTTATTTTGGCCTTTCCGGCCTACCCACCGCTGGCACATGAACACAAGAAATTGGATATGTTCGCTGGAGGGTGAACAGTGCTCAAACAGATTGCGTCTCAAACCCAGCCTCTTTCGCAATGAGTCAGCGTGGGCAGCGTGGGTTGCTGGCCGCAAACATCCTGGGTGATGTGATGATTGCTGATTCCGACAGAGAAGACTCAAACTCAAGGTGTGGGGCGTAGTTTTCAGTTGCCAGATTTTGAATGAAAGAGCAAAACGTTCTTCCCAGTTTTGTTCAATTGCTACAGTTTTGGCCCTTTACCAGTTAGTTATATATAGTCATAGTTATACAAACAGGTTGAAATATTCGTAACTTACAACTTTTACCCCATTTAAAGCCGCCCATAAGTCTCTATAACCATTGATAAGTTATAGTTTAAGAATCTTAATCGGCAAAGGGCTTTGACTGTAGTGATCTTTTGCCCCACATGCTGACCGCACAGGTCACGGTCGCGCAGCCCCCGGGGTATCTTAGAAGCAGAACCAGGAACATATATGCCGCAAGCCTTTCGGTGGGCTGATGTTGGGATCTCTCAGATGGGCTTAGATCCTGCAATTTTCAAGACGAAGTTGGACAACCCACTTGCGCCTTTGTGTGATTTCATTCAGTGGGCATGAGCTTGAATCCCCATGCAGCACCTTCCATTTTTTTGTGTGCATTGAAGCCATGCCAGCCTGATGTTTCATCTATTTACTGGAATGCTTTGGATGCTAGGTGCTTACCACGGGATGCTCTGGAACAGGAGCGCCGACCCATGCGCTAGAGCAAATTGTGGGGCAGGGAAACATTCGTGAAATAGCTTCGTCAGAGAAACACGCAACCTGGTTTTTATTTTGGTGCTTGTGGCATTGCAGGCATATGCATCGAACTCTTTTGGTCGTAGAAGCACTCAATCTGAGGAGTCCCAAGCCCCAAGTTTCCTGCTTGATAGCCCAGGTTGCCACAAGGCAATTTTTGCTTCGCAACACGCAGCCCGACGTTTGCTACAAAGATATCACCTCTGCCAGGACCCATGCTTTTCATTTTGAGCCAATGATTCCCTTTGAGATTTCTTTGGATGGATTGGTTTATCTTCCCTTTTGCAGTCGGCTCCCTCCTTAGAAGCTCTTGGCCTGAGCAATTTTGTCTCCTAACGCTCCATCACCGGTTTCAAAACCTTCAAGAAACGCCACTGGCTACAGGACTGGTGGCCCCTCATGGACAGGCGAACGCGTTGCAGGCCTTCCAAGCCACGATATGGAGGCGTGTCACCAGAGTCGGGAAATTCATATTGAGGCTGAGATGGCACCCCTGGAGAAGTCTGTTGGGAAATGTTGATGGGGCGTGCGTACTCATAGTATCTCATAGTGAGGCAGTTTTGTTTGATGTGTTTTACATGCCTGCCAGTTACGACTCAGGCTTAGATAGGCTCACTAATTGTTTGCAGTCCGTCATGTGATGCCGTTGCAGTGGAAAAGTGCATTTTGCCAGGGCTACGTCAAGGAAGATTTCTTCATCTGCGGGTTTACTTGCAAGGCCTTTTCACAGGACCGCTGGCATTGGAGTGTCAGTAGTTCACCAAAACCTGTGCTCTATTGGATGCTCTTGTGTTTCAAGTTGAAGATGTGGATGCATGCGGATGGAGTGTCATGGGTAGTATGCCTTTTTTTTGGAAGCAGGACAGCAGCTGCCGCTACAGCTACGCATGGACCCGGGACATGTTTGATCTTGAAAGCAGCAATGTTTCTTGACTATTCTGGCCGATTTCAGCAGCTTCAATTTGTTGGCAATGTTTTGCCAAAAGTGGCTTCTGCGATTTGCCACGGTCCTGGCATCTTAGGCTTGGAAAATCATACCGTTCCACGAGTCAGTGGCCCACATCAAGCGGCGCCAGCCCAGGCATCCGTCCGACAGTCCAGAAAGTGAATGGTAGCTCAAAGGTACAGGCAGTGGAGTAGGCAGACAATTGGTATATCATTGCAGCTATCTCTCAAATGCTTTGGACAAGAGACACGTTAGCCTCTCGAGTGCATTTTTTTAAAGCTGCCGGTTCAGCCTGAATCGTTGATTTCAGGTTCTATGTGTTGGAGAATGTCTTGGGTTGTTTGAATCAGGCTGCTGGCGCACGGCCAGAGGATCAGTGGAAGGTGCCACCCCTGCTGCAACTTCTGGCTTGTGCAATCTGAGATTTGATTTTCTTCTTCATTTGATGGTTTTCCTGCGGCATTTTCGGAACTTGTCGGTTGCAGTCCGTGGTAGGGACACTGCTGTTATGCCGGCTGTTTGTCCGTTTGTCCTATAGCGGCTCAATGTTTGAAACATTGCAGGTGTTGACCCTTGTGGCTGCCAAACTAAGAAGCAATGCAGATTGGCATTAAGCTCAAAATAGGGGTGCCCGAAACTTTGTGTTCACCCCCTTGTTTGAGACATTCCGAAATTGACATTTACAGGAGCATTTGCACATGAGTCCGGACAATTCACTATAGTCTATATTAGTTGTATAATGTGTTCATTTTATGCCTGTCTGATGGGCTGGCAATTTGACAACGGAGCGGACAGAAACCTTCTAGTTTCATCGCAATGGTTTTCGGTTCATTGGCTGCCTTTTGCATGTCCCAGCTCCCTGGGAGTTCAACGAAGAAGGAGAAGGCTAGGAACCCGCGCCTCTTCCCATAAGAGTATATCATACAGTATATCATATATCATTTCAGTGCAATGAGCAGGGGAAGGAACAGGGGTTGACCGGGTTGACCGGTTGATCAGGATAAATAAACGTGACATGCTCATATTATGATTCCAATCTTTAATCCCGATCCCTGGTGTGCCAGGCCCTTGAAAGGCCCAATGTCAATGTATTGCAGGATGCGGACCCGGCGCTGCCACAGGGTTCACGCTCAGGGGGGCGGATGCACTCCAAGGCCATTCGGCTGGGTTTGTTCGAGTCCCAGATGAGGCAGGCTAGCAAGGTCAGTTCCGTGTCGTCAGATATGAGAACGTCTTTGGTGAGAGATGTATTTGGAAAGCTCAATGCTGTGGCCACATCCTGTGGAATGCATATTTCCCAGAATTTGGTAGTTTTCAGAGCGGCTGATGGCACCATGGAGCCATTTGACTACACGAATGACGCCGGTCACACGCGGAGTCGTCAAAATTCCATTGGTGTCTACAGCCATGTTCATGCCCAGCGCGATGCTCTCAAAAATTTGTTGCGGGAGAAACCCTTCAAACACGCCATTGTTTCTCGATTTTACCCAGCGTGTTTCGAGCCAAAGTTTGTGATGTGATTGAAGGTCTCAAGATTTGTGTGGGAGACTGGTTTCCCTTTGTGTTTGATGAGCGGGTGATTCTTTGTTCCGCACAGTCCTCCCAGGTAACTGTCGTATCTGATGATACGAATGTTTGGGTCAGCAACTACACTACAAGCAACGTCGTGGACCCTGCAGCGTCTGCGGCAGAAAATGGACAGAGGACCAAGACTTCAAATTTGAGAGGCATGAAAAAAATTCAATCACTGTTTGGGATGTTACAGACTATTTTCTTGAGAGATTCATCGAACGCTGAAGATGCGGGCCGCGTAGTTCCAGTGCATGCCCCAAGCCAACTGTTGCCTCGGGCGAATTGGTCCACAATCCACAGCCGGATGAAGAGGTGGTCGGTTTATGGAAGCGCGGGCTGCGGAGAGCCCCATGGAGGCAATGATCTTTGGGCTGCTTTTTCTCAGATTCCGCTCAAATTGGTGATTCATTGTCCTGGTCTCAGAATCGGTTTTGATTTTTTCCAAGTGGTCAAGCACACGTAATTGCAGGATGATTTTTCCAACTCCCTTGGTCAACCATCCCACGCCTCTGGGAATATCCTTAGGTACGGATGCTTTGCCTGCGAACCATTGTGTTCTCGCAGCTGAACATGCAGGTTGGTCAGATTTGCGGAACCAAGGGGATGCGAATGCATTGGCAACATTGCAGTATGAAACCAACTGCCTCCACCACCAAGCGTCTCTTGCGAAGAAACCGGGTCTCCTCCAAATAGATGGCTTGTGCTCTAGTATGGTCCGTTTCGCGCGGGCCATGCGCAGTTCAAAGTTCCAAGTTCACTTTTCAGCTGGCCTGGATTTCATTTCCAAACAAGTTGATCGCCGCGTGGTGCCCGTGCTCCCTGCCACGGTTTTGGAATGGCAGACCAAGAACAAATGGGTTTGCCAACTTTTGGCCACTGGCCTGGATGAGAAGAACACAGAATTGCTTTTGAAAATGTTCAATGGAAATTGGCGCGACAGCTTTGAGGAAAGTGCATCTTGGACCCACTATTGCTGTGGCTGTTGTGCGAATCATGAAGAAACTGTGCTGCAGGCACGGGAGTGTTTGCGGAACATATTTGAGTATTTCCCTCAGATTCCATTGCTCTACCGATGGAAAGGATGGGAATCGATTCAGGGCTACGTCGGGTTTGGAATACTTTTGCACAACTTCCTCCCGTTCTTGGTGAAGCAGTGTGTTGGCTCTTCTCAAAAGGTATATGACCTATTGGAGCAAGATGTTGATTCTGCCGACTTCTCCATTGCCCTCAAACAGGAGGTCAGAATGGGCAAGACGCTGGCCTTCATCACCTCTGACACCATCCGAGAATCTCAGCAGTCTTGCATTCTTCCTTTTGCTTCTTCTTTGGTGGAGTGGAGTGGGTGCATGATCCGGGAAGAAATTGCAATATTCGGTATTCGCAAGAACACTTGCCTTGAAATAGGTCTGCATGTCAGATTTGATTTGGGCCGAAGATACTGTCAAACTCTGAATGATCTATACCACTTGAACTGAACTGTATTGAGAGCTAGTAGGTGAGGTTGAGTGTTTCTTCAAGGTTTTGTTTTCCTGGAAACTTAAGGAAGACATCGGAACTGCAGTGCTGGTAGCTGGCCCCCTGACATCTTTCATGGACGCTTTGTCTTTCATCGAAAGCGCCCGGCAGAGGGTATATCTGAAATCGCGGGGCTTGTCCCTTCCTAAGAGCACATGCACTGCCACCGCAGCGGAGATCCAGGCTTTGAATTGGGATGTGTTGAGTGGGCTTAGGGCTTTGGAGGTGACTGCGGAGTTCACTGCGTTCTTGGAATTGCATCCGCAGAGCGAGCTCTTGACTTCTTTCGGATTGACTTTTGAACTTGTCTTCCCCCGAGTGTTTTCGACCATGTGTGATTCCTATCGAAGATTGTGCTTGCCACCTCTCCAATGCAAAAGCCGAATCTTGCAGATTGCCTTTATGTCAGTGGAAGATGCAGCTGACTATTTGAAGATGTTGTCCACTGTGCCGGAGTGCTGTTCTGGGCATCCTTTTGTTCAGGCATCTGGTGTTCAACAGGAACTGCTCATGTAAGTGACTTCCGGTGCTGAACCCATCCATTTTGGGGACCTTCTTTGTCGCACGTGCAGGATCAAATTTTGAAGTGAAGAATTATCGTTGTTTGCATGATGGATCGAATTTGCTTTCTCAACCACACTCCCCTGAGGTCTCCTTGGCTCACTGCGAGTCCGGCCAGAACTTGGAGAAGGTACAAGAGCTGATCGACTTGTTCAAGGACGCTCTGGTGCACATACCGTGTTCTTCTATCAACGTTGAAAAATTTCACGCCTGCACTCAGAGAAACTGCGCCGCAGTGAAATCTGGAAAGATGGCTGATGTGATTCAATTGAACTCTTACCTGATGGCAACAGCTCTGGAACACTCTCGGCTGAAGACTGCAGTTGAAGATGAAACATTGGGAGCGTGCAAGATTCGAGCCTCAAGACTCTTGACACAAAGGGCAACCAAAAGAACTTTTTCTGGGAAAGCAAGAGTGCGAACTCAGCAGCCTTCAAGAGTTCGAAAACCAGTTTTGAGTCTCGGTTTTCTTCAGCGGGGTTTCCGCCTTTTGTATGGGGTCTGTGGTTGTGGACCTGTGGCTTATTGGCTTAGAGCCCCGAAAATTCAAAGAGACTCACAATCTTATGATCTAGTCGTTGTCATGTGTGCTGGCAACCCTTGGCCTGTAGGAAAGCTTTCGGAATGCAGAGTGCTGCCCACACCCTCCGCAGAAAGAGGCGCGTGACCGGGATCAATGTCTTCCAGCAGCAAAAGATGAAGGGTCTTGGCTTCAAAATTGGGACAGAGGATTACAAGCAGAAGCAAAAAAGTATTTGTGAAGAGTGGAATAGGCTAACAGAGGCCGAGCAAAAAAGGTTTGAATCCATTGCTGCTGAGCAGAGTGCTACCCGCAAACAGTACAGTTCCAAACCGTTGTCGGAGCAAACTGCCGCGGATGACATTGGGGCTGGCAACGGGGCCGATGGTGCTGGAAATTTGTTTCTTCCAACTTAAATTGAGTGGACCGTTTGTATTTCATATCGAACTTGTGCTGTTGCATGACGCGGCAGTGACTAGGTGACTAGGTGTCGTCGATTTACTCGTAGAGACCGAGGAAAATGATATCATTTCACTTTGTTTGAAAAGTGTTTTTTTGACTAAGGTCCTCAGCACAACGTGTTCGTCTGGGCCAGCAGCGACTCGATTGTTCGCTGGAGAAGTTGGCGAACCACAAGGTTTGGAAGAGCGGGTTGGGCATCCTGTCACACATTGGCGCTTTGGATCCCAGTCGGGTTTCTGACATAGATCCAGCTGAAGCAGCTGCAGCAATAGGGCCTGATTTCAGCTATGACAAGATCCCTGTGGCAAACCCTGCGGAGAACCCCGCTCTACATCGTCCTTGCTGCGATGTCTATCCGGGGTGCTGCCGGCGTGAGACACATTGGGCCAGTGTGATGAAGTGTGTCCAGCAGCTTCAAACGGGACTGGAAAACAAGAAAGCTGCAACAGGGTGCACTCTTTTGAAGCTTGTGCTGAACTGTGGTGATTCTGTTTTCCGAACTTGGCATATGCTGGGCTGTGTGAGCCTACGGCCCTTGGTGCATGTTCTTGGGTGGCTGACGCCATTCCAAAACCCGGATGGTGATCGCATGCTTGTTCCAGTGTATTCCAACAAGGTAGGTCCAAGCGGATCAAGGCGTTGGCAGTTGCACACTTCCCACGACTTGTTCCTGGATATCGCCAAGCAAGCCGCTGAAAACAAGTCACTCATGCTGGTGGAGATCGAAATCTACAAGTATGCTTGCGTTGGTGCGCTGGACGTGCCAAACCATTTTGTACCCGGAGAGGCTCCAAAGGACAAGTTCTCAGTTGGTCATGGAGTCGTCATACCCAAAGAGACAGTGGTGAAAGAGCCAGCACCAAAGGCCACGAAGATTGATCTAGGTTTTGGCATTGTGTTCGAAGATGTTAGCAAGCGCAAAGCGCCCCGTCCCAGTGGTGGTGCCAGTGGCAGTGGACGGCCCGCGGTCATTGATCTTACAGAAGACTCTGACTCTGGCAAGCAGAAGGCAAAACGCAAGTTTGAACCCGATGCTGCGACCAAGAACCGTCCTGAGCCGGAAGATTTTTCCAAGCTGTCCATTGAGCAGAAGGTGAAGCTGCTCTCTGACGAGTCCGCGACTTTACTGTCCCCTGAGGCTGAAAAGGAGCTAGGTGAAGTGGTTGAAGAGATGGCACGTTTGGAAAAAGAATCTGAGGTCGAGCCTGCGCAAGTTCCGGGCACCACTGCGCCCATGTCGGCAAAGCTAGCTACTGGCGGCTGCAGGTTTTCCGCACATTTGGGCATTCAGGATTTGAAAGTGGCGAAGAGGAGAATGGTATGCTTGACCTGCAACCAACCAATTCACATTGGTGATTTTCGTTACGAATATTTTTTTTCGGTCAAAAGACCTCCAAGATCCATCCATACAGAATGTGTATCGCAAATTAGTCCAGAATGCATGGAACAGTCAAGAGACTGGCTGCAAGCTCAATCAGAGTCAACTTCGTCCCGTGACAAGCGGGAACTTGACTTAATTAACAGGTCTTTGGAAGTGCTTCAAGTGCACCTGAAGGCAGTGCAAAACACGTGACAAATCGTGACAGTACAGTACATCAGCTCAGGCATAGACATGCAGAAACGATGATCATGGTTGGGCAAGTGCCATGGACGAAAACAAATGGCCGGCCGAGTTCTGCTTTCAGTTGTTTGACCTGCTCAGCTGAAAGAGTAGCTGGTCCTTGTTTCAGAACCCTTGTCCCTGCGCCAGTGTCCGTTGGACTTCATGATGACCGGTGTGAATGAGGAGAGGCAAGCTATCGGATTGGAAAGCATCTCAGGCTATGGTCTTCGCGTTGTCCGCTTGTGGTGCCTGGCCATGTCGAACTAGAACTTCGCAGCGAAGCCATTGAGGGGATCTTGCATTCACGTATGGCAGTGCAAAGTAGGTTGAAGCAAAAACGTGGGTAGAGTAGAATGGTGTTTTGCTTTTCAGGCACTGGAGGTGCTACGTTTTGTCGCAATTGGTCACTGTTCCGAAAGATTTTGCTTTGCCGCCAAGGTCGAAAGAATTTGGGCTGCCAATGCCCCGAGGTCGTCTTTATTTCATTGGGGCAGAGCTGTTTGATGCCAACGGGGAGCCGACCGGCAACACCGAAGCCACTTTGGACCGCCTGGTTTCCAAGCAATGTCGCGTTGCACAGATGTTGTAGAAAATGCTCACACTGTCTGATTGAGCTCGGGATAGTGCAATGTTTGGGCCCAACTTCCAACCTGAATTTCTTGTTTTCGACTTTGTCTTGTCCCTGTCATTTCATGCCTGCCGCCTGCCCTTGATTGATCAGGACAACATTGCGCATGTGCTCACTACACAGCTGCAGGACCCGTACCTCACTGAGTCTGCTTCGGTGAACAAGTTCATCGAGTACCTGAGCCACCTTGACACAGATTTTGAAGAGGAGGATTGGTGAATTTATTGTGCAACACCTGCTTAATTGCCCCCTTGGTTTGCGCAGCCTCATTTTGATTCAGGTTTAAAAGACGTGAATTCCTGCGCCCAGTGTTCTTTTTGAGTTGGGTTGTGAAGATGAATTACTGTATTCATCGCTCTATATTCCATTCGCGGCTTTTTTGCCGCCTCGACTTCCTGCGTTGCATTGATCACCTTGAACGCGACAATTATAGCAGTCCTTTGGATCCCTTACCACGCCTATATACTATATATTTTGTAGCTGCTAGTCCGGTACGGCGTAGCAAGCACCTGTGTGAGCATTGCCGTGCCCACTTGGATCTGGGGCTCGCGGTGGAGGTCCGGCAGTACCCACTTGGATCTGGGGCTCGCGGTTGGGTCGGCAGTGCCCACTGCGATCCGGAGCTCGCGGTTGAGGGCCCGCAGTCCCCACTGTGATCTGGAGCTTGCAGTTGAGGTCTGGCAGTGCCCGCTGCGATCTGGAGCTCGCGATTGAGGTCCGGCAGTGCCCACTACGATCTGGAGCACGCGGTCGCACGCCCATTCAAAGACGCAAATACAAATCCCGCATGACGCGGACACTGACGTGGACACTGACGCGGTCCTGCAGACCCGCGGGCCCATCCCGAATTGACATGGACACTGACACGGACCCTCGCGGACCCACGCGGGCCCAAATCGCGCAAACTGACGCGGACACCGACGCGGACCCACGCGGACCCACGCGCACCCAAATCCCGCACTGACGCGGGCAC
>BGPT01000644.1:183468-203988 GCA_003297045.1 Symbiodinium sp. clade C Y103
AAACTGACGCGGACACCGACGCGGACCCACGCGGACCCACGCGCACCCAAATCCCGCACTGACGCGGGCACTGACGCGGACCCACGCGGACCCACGCGGACCCACGCAGGGCGAAATCCCGCACTGACGCGGGCACTGACGCGGACCCACGCGGACCCACGCGGGGCCAAATCCCGCACTGACGCGGGCACTGACGCGGACCCACGCGGACCNCGGACCCACGCGGGGCCAAATCCCGCACTGACGCGGGCACTGACGCGGACCCACGCGGACCCACGCGGACCCACGCGGGGCCAAATCCCGCACTGACGCGGGCACTGACGCGGACCCACGCGGACCCACGCGGGACTACCCGGAACCCCCCCTCAGAACGCTTACGGGGGGACACGTCGAGACATTTTGCTGCAGATCGCATGGTCCCGCGTGGGTCCGCGTGGGTCCGCGTCAGTGCCCGCGTCAGTGCGGGATTTCGCCCCGCGTGGGTCCGCGTGGGTCCGCGTCAGTGCCTGCGTCAGTGCGGGATTTGGCCCCGCGTGGGTCCGCGTGGGTCCGCGTGGGTCCGCGTCAGTGCCCGCGTCAGTGCGGGATTTGGCCCCGCGTGGGTCCGNGTGCCCGCGTCAGTGCGGGATTTGGGTGCGCGTGGGTCCGCGTGGGTCCGCGTCGGTGTCCGCGTCAGTTTGCGCGATTTGGGCCCGCGTGGGTCCGCGTGTGTCCGCGTGGAGTCTGTGTCAGTGTCGGCGTCAGTGCGGGATTTGGGCCCGCTTGTGGCCGCGTGGCTCCGCAGTGGGTCTCAATGTGTGATTTGGGCTTGCGGGGGTGTGGGCTTGGTTTTTGGTTGGGTGGCTGACGGATCAGCTGGCCGGCGGCCAGCGGATGAGCATGCTGGCGGGATGGCTGGGTGGCGAGCGGCGGGATGCAATGGAAAATTTGAAAGAGAAACTGCGTCGCGATGAGATCAGATGAAATGAGAAAAGATCCAGCGTTCAAAAGACATGGCACCGGAATGGCAAGTCAAGAGATGGCGGAAACAAGTTTCCTGGCATCTTTGGTAGGAAGGATATTTCTCTTTTCGCAAGCCGTTTCGGGAAAGCTGCGTGCAAAAAAATCCCGCCCCACAATCTACTAAGCTGGAAGGAAAAATGACGCATTGCAAGTTCTAAGCGTTTTTTAATCCCTTGTTTGTAAGACGTGATATCCGGAAGCTATGCGCTTCTTTTGTCACGGTCATCATCTCCGAAAGCAGACACTTCAGAATTAAGAATTTCACCCGGCTTTTGCTGGAGCCATTTGTGGTTTACAGTGAGTGACTGTTTGCGCTTGGTTGCACCGTTCGTGACTGGCACCTGCCGACTGCCGAGTCTGAGATGGCAGACCCTTCTAGTTTCGGTGAGATGGTCTTCACCTGTGACATGTGTGGCCAATCCCTGGGCCAAGCCGATTCTTACTCCGGGGATCGCATGATTCCAGTGAAGTGGGCACGCTTTGATGTCAACCCAGACACCGGGAAGCGAGATGTTCCCGCGGGAAATGAATGCTTTTCTTGCCAGGCAGGAAAAATCATTTCGCAGTTAATGAAATTTCAAAGACCGACGGGCATTCGCAAATTGACATGTGAGAGTTCGGTATGCCAGCAGTATGCTAGCAGCACATCTTTCATGCCATTTTGTGCGGCGCTTTGTTCAACCCAGTTTTCACGCTGCCTTGCAGAAAACTCGTGGCAATACCTTTGGAAGAATGTCAATCGCGGACTTGAAATCAGCGATGAGCAAGAGTGAGGACTGCTGCAGCGCAGTCTGGTCAGTGATCTGGGTGGTTTGGCCGTCAAACCCTTGCTTACCCCATCTCGTCTAGTCTATACAATAGAGTCAGAGTCATACAATAGCCATATCAGCCTTTGCTTCCGACCAATCCGCAATATTCTCTGGCTAGCTTCAAACGCTGGGTAGATTCGAAATTTGCCACCTGCCTGCGGCTGCAGGAAGTTGAGGAGAAGTGGCATGAACGCAGGACTGACAATGTCTTGAACAAGAGGGTTCAGGCAGACCAAATGGACGTGGAATCTGTCACCACAAAGTCTGCGTCCAAGCCTTAGCCTTGAAGCAACACCATGAATTTTTGACCTGCAAAGAGTTCCCATCATTGCAATGTGCAATTTGCATTTGCGCATATTTGCACCAAGCCTGATAGATCCTGGGTAACGGGGAGAAAGTTCCTTACAGCCTAGCCTATAGCCTATAGGCTATAGCCGTAGCTACGTACCGTATAGCGTAGCCATAGCTTGAAGCCTTTGAAGCTTGTCGCAACATTCTTTGGGTCTCCGTGTGGCGGGCGTTGAGGTATGCTGATTGCTACGAGGAGGCAGATTGGCTCCCAGTGGCTGTCTATTTGAAGAAAGCAGGAGCAAACTTGGCCGAATTTGACACGCCCCAGAAGCAGGTTGACTTTGTGAAGTTGGGTTTGAGAGAGGAAATCAAGTACATCGGTGGCAAGCCCGGAGTCATTGTCCCAGACTTCGACGACGGCAGAAAGAGGATCAAGATCGGCCAGAATTCTTCCACAAGCAAGACTGAGGATATTCTGTGATGTTATGCGTGGTAAAGTGACACGCCATGATTGAGGGGTGTTGTAACGGTGCGCCTTTTTTAAATCACACTCCACTCGATCGTTTTAAATTAAGCTTCGATCTCCAAATAATCAGCCCGCGGTTGTTTTTTGATTTGTGCCACATCTAGTCCTTCACACCAACAGGAGCATGCCGAGAGCTTTGGCAACGCTGCAGCCTGTGAGCAAATCTACAAGGCCGCGGATGACGCGAACGCATCTGTGCTGAAGGGCCGTTCCCTTCAGGATGTGCGCCGTCTTGTGTCGGAGCACCACGCTGAATCCGAGCCTGAGACGAAAGAATCACGGGCAGGGTCCGAGTGCATGGAAGAGGTGCCCCGCTTGAGCTTCGGACTTTTTGATGAGCCAGGACCATGGTGTATGTGAGAAACTCTTGTTGAGATGATACAGATCAGTTGAATCAGTTGTAGGAAATAGGATTAAGTTCCCAACAGCATCTTCTGTGCATGTCATGTTTGCCTCTGCAGCTTGCAAGAAGCTTGTGCCCTGTGAGCTTTCTTTGCAGTTGCAGGACCATTGGCATCAACTGAGAAGGCCCCAAAAAAACCGAAGCGCGTGTTTCCAGGCCAGGAGTCGCAGCCCAACAAGCGCAGGGCAGCAGAGGCTGTATCTACCGGAAGACCTGCGATCAGGGAAGATGTGGTGGCATCTTCGGCAGCAGCACCAGCCGAGACACTCAGTGTGAAGCCAAAAGTAGAGAGTGCGACTCCCAAAAGTCGGCAAAATCCTGGCAAGCTGAGCAAGAAGCATTCCGATCTGTTGAGCAAAGGGCACACGCTTCTGGAGAAGAACATGGAGACCTTCAGTGTGAGCAATATGTGGGCCGGAGGTATGCGTAAACGTTCTCTTGAGTCTGCTCAGAAAGCTTTGGCGAGCATCAGCACCAGCCTCTTGACCATGCCGCACACAGAAGAGGGTGAGAATCTTTGCACCAAGATCAACTCTTGGTGTGATTCTGTTGAGGAGGAGTTTGATTTCCTACAGGCGATCAAGAAGGATCCAGCCTCCTTTGTCAGCCCCAGCAAGATCAACAATGTCGGCATGGAAATTCTCCTGCGCATGTCCGTGCAGAATTTGAGTACGATCTTATTGTGGGTGGCCAATGAGTTTCTCAAAGGCTTGGATTTCGATGCCCGTGCCGAGTCATCATCTGAGAAGTTCTTTGCTGTTTGCGCTTGCCACCATGATCAATCGTTGACCGTGGGGCTGGTGTTTCGCGCAGCATCCAGGGGAGCTCCAAGCTTCGCACCCCAGGTCGCTTCCAACTTCCAGCAGCAGATTCTGAGCGTGTGGTATGACCGTGTGTTTCGCACCAAATCGGTGGACAAGTTTCGGTCTTTGGTTGGCATGCCCCTTGGTATGTGCATGGTGGTTCGGGGTGTGTGGCCGGCCATGTGGCGTTTCTCAAGGTTGATTTGACTGTGGCCAGTTGATTGCAACTGTGCTAAGCTAGAGTAGTTTTCCAGTTTGGAAGCGCTTTCCATCTTCCTTCCCGCAGCAAGGTGTCAGATTGAGAAAGTTGATCTTTTTCGCTTTTCTTCGGACAAGCCATCTGCGAATGACTTGTCGTTGCCAGACAGTGGCACACCCGGGCGTGCATTTTCTTCCTTGGTGGAGATGGAAGCGCAAGTGTTGAGAACGATGTGCACTGCAGACTGGGATAAGGTCCGGTCAGTGTGCTGAACGTGTTTTCAGCATTGTGTTTTGCTCAGTTTTTAAAACACAGTGGCCTTTGCCCTTTGCAAGGCATCGGCGTTGGAGTTCACGATCGCGCTCATGGCTATTGAACTGAAGGGTTGTCTTTCTCTCCGGCTCCAAACCAATTTGCGAACAGCTACGACCGCAAAGTCCCTAGGTGTAGCTTAGGGGCATGCAAGAGTTTAGGATGGTATGGCCCGGGAAGACTGGTACATCAAGAGTCTAGGTTGGTATGCACGATGCAGACAACTTATCGAGGGGTTGCATGTATGATCTGACCTTTGTATGACGACGTGGTTCTGTTTATGTTTCTTTCAAATGTGTTTCTTGGTTGCGGCAACCTATATATAAGGACCTTGTGGACCCAGATGGAAGCTGCCAGCAAGCGTGCTGTGACTCCTGCTGCGGTCACCACTGAAGCTTTGGCTTGCGTGTCAGAGGTTCCGAAGGACAAAATCGAAGCAGCAGTGGACAAGAAAGACCTCCGTCTCTTGCTGACGGACCGCACAGGGTTTGCATCCCACAGCCAGTTTTGCCGCAAGCGATGGTACACAATGTGTGACAAATCTACCCTAATGTTTGCTAACCTCCCTGACAATAGTGCTGAAATCGATAGCTTTTCTCAGATTTGCCTTCAATCCAGGATGCCTTCCTCCGAACCGACCGCGCGATTCAAGCAGTCGACGCTTTGAAGGCCTTGCCCCAGACTTCAGAGGTCCCCACCGACAAGATGGAGACCCTGGAATTTGCAGCGACCAGCGTGGACACTCATCGAATATGGTTTTATTTTGGGTTTTACCATGAATTGCATGCCTCAAGAAACGGCTGTTAAGGGAAAAGGATGTCAAGAAAGTTGAAGCGGACAACCGCTTTGGCAACTGGGGGCCAGGCTTCGTTCCTATAGGCTTTCTCTTTTCCTTTTAGGCGACCCCCTCTTAAAAACTTCCGCCGCCTTGCTTGCCCGGGCTCTACCTGTAGAAGCTGATGTTTGCCCATTAGATGTGATGTGAGTCTTTGAATGTGGTATGAAAGGCTTGGGTTTGCACAGTTCAACCTTGATATTTTGGTTCAAGTTATAATATGATATGTGCCAAAAGGACAATTTTTCCCACCCTGGACCCACCCTAGCATCGAGTATTGCCACGTTGCGTAAATGAAGTCACTTAACCGAGCACAGGTGCACTAGGGCTAGACCGAAAGGTTTGCCTTAGCCCGAGTGATTGTGATAGACACACCCCTGCCCCTGGTGTGACTGGAGATTGATGTGGGATGCTTGGGGTGGCGGCCAGGCTAGCGCTGTCCGTGCTGTAATGTATCTCAACTTCGAAACAATCAAGGCTCCTGACGGTGCCATGCTGCGCCTTCTCAGGGAAACTATACAAGTAAAGCCCGCACAAGGGGGGTGACAGACGTTTCCAGCGGCAAGGAAGGTTATGTTATAGTACATATTATATAATTTATTTGGATAATTTTAATTTATACAGATACAGATACAGGGAAGGACAAGTTTGCCTATAGGAGTTGGAGTGAAGCCTCAGCTCTTTTCAACTCTTTTTTGAATCGGTCATCATCTTCTCTCAGCTCGTAGCACCTCTTCTCAACTCTTCTCAAGCCATCTCAGCTCTTCGGAGCTTTTCTCGCCACCCCACTACTATGATATTGGGGCCCTTCACCTTTTTTGACTGAATCAAATGCAACGTAAAAGCCGCCTTTGCTGGGCGCATGAGAACGCAGAAACTTTCTTGGAATTTGCGGCCCCTTGTGAGCCGGCCAATATTTTCACGAGTTTTGAACGTACTTTGTTTGCCAAGACGGAAATGGAGCTGGAACCCTGGAACCTTGAAACCTTACCTGCCGGGTTGCGCAGGTGAAATAACAAGTCAACAGGTCATCCAGCCTATTCGTATTGCTTATTTTACTTTTACCGTAGTATCGATCCTGGATGTTTCATGTTATTTATGATAATTTAATAGTCTAACCCCCGTGTTCCACATGCAAACTAGCGCATATTCATATTATATACTGCATAGTATGCTAGTGTGAATCTGTCCACTGAAATGTGTGACTCACCACGTCCTTCCCGCTGCCCTGGTCCAAAACCCCCTAAAACTTAGGGCCCTTGAGCTGTGGTTGTAAAAACGGTCCCTAGCGCAATTCAAACTAGTATACGGTCTGAGAAATTTGAAAAATTTGTCACATTTCATATCATATTTACTTCAATTTCCTCGGCGGCCAAGCCTCAGGAAAAGCTTGTGGCCTCTGAAGGAATGAAGCTATTGCACGATACTTGTATGTCTTTGGGAGAGGGCTTCTGGACCGACGAGTTGAGCCAGCAGGTGACCAGATTTGCAGGAGAGCCCCTGTCTCGATTGGTTTCCTGGTTGATGCATTTCAAGGTTGGGCAGAAATGTTTGCTGAGGGTGTGCTGAGCAAAATTCGGGAAAACTCAAGTAGCTTGTGTTTAAAACCTTGCTCTGGGTACCATCTTTTGCCTTCTGAATGTGGTGGTTTGAGAAAGCCTTTCAGTGCAGAGCCTGCAAAGCTTTACGTAGGAAAACCACAAATCACAAGGACCGGATTGTTTCTTTTGAGCCCTTTGGAGGTGGTTTCGGCGAAATTGCGGGCTGCACTTTTCCGCGTCGCGGATGTCTTGTCCGAAATGGTAGGATGCCAAGTGATCATGCGCGCGGCGGACAAGAAGCTCACAGTGGAATCCTTCATTGCAGCCGTGCGAGCTATGAGCAAGCTTTCCAAGAGCAAGCATCCACAAGATCTTCGCCAAGCAATTGTGGAGATGGAAATCCAGAGCACTGGCGAAGGACTGATTGAGTCTTTGGTTTCCGGCTCGTTTCTTACGGCATTTTTTTTCTTACACAGGTTCCATCACACAAGATGGGGGAGGTCACTCAGTCGGAGGCAGGGCAATCCCTTTTTTTCTTTGGTGCGTGTGAAAAGGGACTCACCGCATTATTTCGCAGGACAGGATGCAGTGCTTGCTAGCTTGCTGGCTGCCGCCAAGCAAGTGGTCCAGGTGTTTGAATTTGATGCCAAGCGGGATCGCCAAGTTGCCTGGCTCAAGCTTCTCCTGGGTTCCAAGAAGGATGAGATGCTCCAGCTCGACGCTTCCCTGAAAGCTTCCTTGGATGCCACGGCAAGTTCATTTTTGAGGAGCGTGGAAGTGGTTGTCGAGCTTGCCAAGGCTGAGACACCTGTCCATGATCTGGACCTCTTCACCAAAACCGGCGTGAAGGAGCTCATGTCCAGGTTTGTCCAAATTTCAGAGCTGGGCACTGAGGAGTTGGTGGCTGCGGGAGTTGAAAGCGCCAAGGAAGTCAAAGACGGCCTGTTTTCAGCTTTGCGAACCGTCTTGAGCTCGTTGACAGATCAGATCAAGGAGGGAAAGTCCACTTTGGTCCCCCTGGCGGACAAGTACAGGAAGATCCTTGGTGCCGTCTCTGACTGGAATGAGGACCGGTCTTTGCTGTCCTCGCCGTATTTTTGGTCGTAGTCATAGATGGTTTGGTTTTAATAATATAGGCTATAGGCTATAGGCTATTAATTATTATAGACAATTATAGGCTATAATAGGCGATATAGCAGCTGAGAGCCTCGCCTGGTTTTCGAATTCTGAGATTCTGAACTCATGAAACAGAAGTAGCTGATGAGTGGTTTGAGCCTTTTTGACATTTACCACCTACAGCGCCCACGTATCGACAAATAGAAAGCGGGCTCTGTTTTTTGCAGGAGAGAATCCAATCGATTCTCGACGATGGGGAGCCCGCGGAAGTGAAGCAGCTTTGCGGCAGTGCCTTGAATAAATTACGGTGCCTTTTTTTTGCCTCCCAATGCATGGCGAGGGACCCCAACTTTATGTTGTTTCACGCTCCTGGCCCGACTTCAGGTGTCAAAATCGTGCTGGCGTGGCAAGTTTGCATTGACACCATTTTGCCGTGGGAGCAGCAGTTCGAGACCGTCGGGTCATCTACATTGAAGGCGAGCTTTGACGAGCTTGTTGCAAGCCACAACGCTCCTCCGTCAATTCGCGAGGTTGCCTTGATCTGTGCGTGCATGGTCGGCACCGACATTGTGATGTCCATCAAGCCGGACATGAATGCCAGTGAGGTTGCGCAGAAAGTCGCCGGATTTTACAAATTTTCCACACAAGAGTTGCATGTGCTCAAGAAGGACGTGCCAAATGCGCTGACCAATCGGCTCGATAAAGCTTCCAAGGACTGCCGGTCGGATTGCAAGTTTCCACGCGTTTCCACATCTTCAATGGTTTTTATCTTTTCTGGGGCGGCCTTCATCCTGGAAACCGTCCCTGCACCAAGGTCCTTCAAACATAAGGTGGCTTACAATTCAAAATTTCCAAGTATTGTGAAGTCAAACTTATGCGATTCACCTTTCTCTCACTACAGCTGATTTCCAGGTATCAGGTACCCACTATCATACCAATTTGGCAATCAGAGTAAGGGCATTTCTGTATGGGGCGCGGCCTTCTGGCAGGATGCGAAGGCTGATGTGAAGGGCATGCCGCCTCCTTCGCACACTGCCAAAGGCAAAGGGAAGGCCAAGGTGGCGGCTGCCAAGTGAGTCTAGGACCTAGGATCCTTCGATCTCCTTTCAAAGGCTCATGGCGTGTTTCAAAGCACCGAACAAAGAAACCATGGCACTGTAGGTTGGCCACCGCCATCACCTGTTTCTTTAATGGCTGGGTGTCGTTCGTGCAAGCTACGCTGGAAAGTGTCAACATAGTGGTGACGTCCATTTTCTGATTTGTTTTGGTCAGATGTTGGTTGAATTGGTGCTGAGTCTGACATGGAGACGCGCAGGCGTGTGAAAGCAAGAATCTAGGATCAATGGCGCTGCTTGAACAAATTTCCTTTTTCATTCGTGGTCAACACTTTGAATAAAATGCTGTTTGAGAAACATTGCCCGTTCCTGGGAGGCTTTTTTTTTGGTAGCTCGAAATTGGCGCCCAGCTGTCGCCCACAGTGGAACAGCTACATTACATTAGCACAGAATAGAACAGAGCTGACTTCAGTTTCACTGTCAACAACCTTTGGGGATGGATGGAGGCAGTGAGGAATGATGTCGAGCAACAAGCTGCCCTGCAAGTCCTGTCTGTGCCATTGTTGGTGAATGTTTTTTTTTTGTGGTGCAGCCTGCCCTGGGTTTTTCTTGATCTACGCATGCGACTGTGCAGGAGCTTGATGGTCGGCCACGCGTTCGTCTGACCCAAGAGCAGAAGGCCGTCATCGCCCAGCGCAAGGAGGAATTAGGTATTTCGGACATGACAGACGACGTCTTTTCAAGGTGCTTTGGAATAGTTGGTCGGCATTTCTTTCTCACTTGACCTGATTGAGCTCAGCCAGATGATCCAGATGATTTACATAGTCATGGCCGTATAGAACTTTTTTGCAGAACTGCGGAGCCAACATTCTTTGAGCAAGCCGGGTCAGACCAGCACAATAGACAGATATGAGATATGATATATGACAATATGACATATGATGTATGATATAGTATATGATAGTAATTTGATGTTGCGTCACCACATAGGTGTGAAGTTATGTTGTTTAGCGACATTGTTCGGCAGTCATTCCTAAATACCAGGTCTACTATTATAGGCGGTGAAACGACTGAACAGTGACTGACAGGCACAGTGACTCAGCCAAAGCGACCTGGCCAAAGTGGGAAGCAGAGATTCGTCCGCGTGAGCAAGCCATCGTGGACTTGGTCTATTGGACTGCTGTTCAGTCGTCGGCCAACTTGGACAAACTTGTCGTGGACATTGCCAAGTCCTACGACAGAAAGGCATGGCGAGACGACGGGTTCCTTCCTTCGTTCCTAGGTTTCCCACAACCATTTTTTTTGGCATTTCTCAGGTCCCAAGTCAAAAATCATCATCAGCTGCCGCGGGAAAATTCTCGCAGAAATTGATTCCCCACCGGTGCACCAATCACTCCATGGCTGATCCAAGAGCGGCTCAGGCTGACCACGAATTCCAAGTTGTATTCGTTCAAGCATGGGCGGCTTCTCCGTGGCTTTGAGCTACTAGGAATGTGCCTCCCATGCACTTACCGCAATGTTTGCTCTTGACGTGATTGAATGTCCATGAATTTTTGAAGCAGATGATTTTCATCACAGCGATCCCTCTTTGCATTGTAGAGAGGGTAGGGGTCCCAAGAGTGGTGAGTAGGTTTCTTCAGTTTTAGGTTTGAATCTCTGTAGGCACGGCTTCGCCATCCAGAAGCTTCACTTCTCCGGCTTCAAGAAATCTTCTCTCTGGTCGCTGCTGGCAGGCAGCGGGAAACAGAGTCACATTGATGTGCCCAAACAAAATCACGTGCTGCATTACGAAGCAGCAATTGCTGACTAGTCTAATGCTTGGCTATATGTTTTTTTTTCCGTGGCCAGGAAATTCAATGAGCATTCCTGTCGTGGGGAACGTCCTGCTTTCGATCTTGATGTATGGGAAACTTGGCGAGGGGCGGAAGCACATGTGCCAGGCTTTGGTGCCTACTCCCTCCTCGCAGGCCACAACCCTCATCATGCAAGGGTGGGGCGAAGATTCTGACACTTCCCTTAAGCTGGAAGATGTAGACGAAGATGAAAACTCAGAGGAAGAGACTGCCTTGTGATAGGGCAAGGTGTTAGCTTGATCCGGACGATTCTGCAGAGCGATGTGCGGCACTGAGCAAAAAAAGTTGCGTAGCCTGCCACTCAGGCCATTTTCAAGGGATGCTACACACATCTGGATTCACCATGCATATTTGCCATACCTATTTGGCAGCATTTTCCCTCTACCTTTTTTAGAAAAAAGAGGGCATTGATTTAACACAGGCATTTTGCCACACATTTTGCAGCAAGAATGCAAGGCCAGGATTTGACACAGGCACTTGCCAGGCACTTCTGCCAGGCAAAAATGCCACACCAAGGGCCCTAGTGTTAACGCTTACGGGCTCATATCAATATATATGTTGTATTTATATATATATATACATATATATATACATGTATGTATATATCTATTATATATATGCAGTAAATATGTATGATATATATATATATATGATATGTATTATATATATATACATAATATGCATGATATATTTATATATATATGTATGTAATATATGATATATGTATGTATTATACATACATACATGTATGGTCTATACATAAATGATCTCGTGACATATTGGATATATATATATATATATATGTATATATATATATATATATGTGATATATAATATACGTTGGGCGGGGAGGGTTGGTGGTACATATGGAGTATACAGATCGTCTTTNTATATGTGATATATAATATACGTTGGGCGGGGAGGGTTGGTGGTACATATGGAGTATACAGATCGTCTTTAGGTAGTATATGGGTAGTTCAAAGGTACGTTATAGAAGCATGTGTAGTATATCAATGGGAGGTAGATACGTAGCATATGTATATATATATATATATGGTTTTCTGCAGTACGTAGGTACTTTGAGGGAATGTATGTACAATGTAGGTCGTCCACAAGGTAGCATATACCTAGTAAATAAAAGGGTGGAACTCAGAAATGCTGCAAATACCTAGTAAATACAAGGCTGGAAGTCAGAAATGCTGCAAATACCAAGTAAATACGAGGCTGGACCTCAGAAATGCTGCAAATACGGAGTATATATCAGGCTGGACCTCAGAAATGTNGGGGGGGGCACCCGCCCGGGCGCCCCCCCCCCCCCCCCCCCCCCCCCGCGGGGGGGGGGGGGGGGGGGGGGCCAGCAACACGGGACACGGAAGCATATATACACAATTCAATATATGTATTCTCAATTCTTGGTTATAGACAGGTTATACAATACTAATACCCTTCGATTTTAAGGACAATGCCACATTAACTCAAATCGAGTTTGGAGATTCAGAGTTTCACCACGCCGTTTTTGCAGGGTGGAGAGTCTCAAGTGCGTGCGAAACGTCTTGGAAGCAACACCTGAGAAGCTTGGCGACCGGTTCAACGGGTTGCGGCTGTGCCATTGGGGCCCTTGGATGTGAATATCAATCACTTACCCTCTGGTAAACTAACATAGCTATGGAAAACCACCATTTTCAATGGGAAAATCAACTATTTCTATGGCCATGTTCAATAGCTATGTTAAATTACCAGAGGGTAGTAAGTGGTACATGACCCACAGCCATCGCCCACAGAAATAGTCCATACATCAAGCATCATCAAGCCATCGAGAGGCCTAATAGCATCCCACTAGCCATGCAGAAACCGGCAGACAGTGACCCAACCGAGCCATGTACAGATCACCTTCCGGGTTTCCGGGAGATTCTTGGGATGATTGGTCTCAGAGTTTTGTGGAACAATAGAATAGACCGATCTAATCACCTGACTTCTCGAAGATGTTTGCTGATTTTTTGAATCCCAATTCACCAGTTGCTGTTGTTTCAATTCATAAACCAACCCAGTCACCAGCTGTTGTTTGGATTCCTCGCCGGCGACTCGCCCACCGAGTGGCTTCCACCTCTGATGGCCGAGGCAATTCGATTTGGAAGAGATGGGTTGGCTCCTGAACTACCTCACCTCCGTAGGCAAGACGCAGCATTCCTGATGACAGTTTTAGTGAGAAGAAAACATGAAATTGGGAGCCAGTGAAAAAAAACAGACGATAATAGAAATACAGCGGGGATATAGTGGGGATATGATTTACATCAGCATTCTTACACTTGATGAGAATTATGATTTGTCCATCAAACAGGTGGATAAAAGTTTCAAAAACATGTAATTAAGCAATATTAAACATAGTACTCGTAAATATCTTGGAATGACATACAGGAAGAGGCCCCTAAACAATAGGACAGTTTGGTTCAAAGCAATTAGGCTCACTAGGATGGAATTGTGGTATATAGATGTGTCTATAGATCAATGGATCTACCCTCCGGTAATTTTACAACATAGCTATGGCTATGGAAAACAATCATTCTATAGCAGGTAAATCAATAAAGCATCATAAATCACCTAAACATGGGCCATGTTGCGTGGCTATGTGAAATTACCGGATGGTATAAGCCAACTTGTAACTAAGCCGCATGATTTCGCCATGAAGGACATTGGGATGTCAATACAAGTGTTGTTAGTCATAGTGTTGCCAAAATGGTCTCAAGAACCATGGGTTTACCCTCTGGTAATCAAACGTGGCAATGGAAAATCCCCTATAAATGGAGGTTTTAATGGGAAAATCATATAAAAATAGTGGATTTTCCATTGCCATGTTTGATTACCAGAGGGTACTATGGTTTATTATCATGGTTTGTGATGGTGTATCATGGTTTATCATTGTTCTGGATAAAATATCGTGACCTCCCTGGATGGTTGGGATGGGGGGAATCATCCCCTAGCGATCTCTGGACGATATGTCCAGATTGAGGATGTGGAATTTTGTACGGTTGATTATACGGTATTATGGTATATTATATGATCCATATGGTGTATATGCAGATACACAATATCACAATGCGTTAAAACTGTGAACAGTTTTTGAAACCAGCAAGAGACGTGTCAAACGAAACAGAAAAGTACCCTCCGGTAACTGGAAATCCCCGAACTAAATGGAGGTTTCGGAAATCCCCGAAGTAAATGGTGGATTTTCCAGCACGCCATGTTTGAGGACGCCAGAGGCTAGTTGTGGTTTTTGTTCTTCCCCATGACGGGAGACAGCGCGTGAGACACCGCAGGCATGGGCATTGGAAAACAGGGTCTCTTCCTGATGGAGGTGATCGAGCTCATCAAGTGGCTTGGCCTGGATCTGCTGAGGCGCACCACTCGGTGGATAAAATGCTGCTGACTAAATAGATATATCTGGGTAAATTATAACGACCTCACTGTGACCTCACTGGAATATATGGTTAGTATAGGGAATCATCCCCAAATGGCCTTAATTCAAATTAGTGAATGGTGAATCCTCAAAAAAGAACCCCCAGAAGCAATCAGAAAAACCACCACTGATATTCATTGATATGTCTCCCCATAAATGTAGGCTGTGTGTTAGAAAAAAAGCCTTTGAAATGAGGGTGAAATCCCGATGAACTGACTCTTAAAATTGGTGGAAATGATAGGGACCCCTGGCTCGTTGGACCCCCCATTCCCATGTTCGAAAGCGAAAAAAGGAAGCGACCATCGGAACAGGAGCATCATTGGGAGTCTCTCTGAATTCCATGGATTGATGGGAAATCAAGGGGAATAATATATATATATATATAGTAATGTTGGTAAAACAATAATAAACCATCCCCCAAATCACCATAAATAGTTGGTATATACCATTCCCAAATGGGTGGTTTATTATTGTTTTACCAACATTACATAGTTGAATACAATGGGGATCAATGGGGATGTAATGGGAATTGTCATGGGGACAGAATGGAAGTCAACCATGGAGTACATACATACACATCCCTATGGGAAAACCAAGCAACATTCATAATGTAAATTTTGGATGGGATACAACTGCTTGACAATTATAGGGATGAATGGTTTAGGTCTATTGTAGAATTTAAGAAACTGTAGTGGTTTACTGGTGTATTTACGGGATATAATATGATATAATTTACGAATTTGATGAATGAATATTTGGGTTTGTCCAAACACGGAGCATTTACCCCCAGTATCCCCCAGTATGGTTTGTATCTAAGATCATACAAGATAGGAAGAATATGAACACATGATGAAACTCTGGATTTTTTAGAGTACCCAATTTTTTGCAACATACGTTTCGGTGAGTGCCATCAGAAAACCTCTAGCTCTGGTACCATCCCTCCAACCAACAGACCCTGCCACGGGGTTAGTTGGCATTTCATTCCAATCTACCCTCTGGTTATTTAACGTAGCCATGGAAAATCACCATCTTTAATAGGTAAATCACCATAAATAATCTATAAATGGGCCATCTTCCATGGCTATGTTGAATAATGTTAAATCACCAGAGGGTAATAATGGGTGATTCCAAGGAAAGCGTTTACTCAAGGGGATGGTAAGGTGTATTGTGTTTTGGTATTTTTCCAAGGTAATGCACCATTGCCGGAAATGGGGTCTGTGGTATAACACCAGCGATTTTGTTGGGAAACATGATAATGAGCCATTGGATTTTGGGATACCCTCGTTTTGAACATCACAGTTTTTTGGAAGCTTGCAAGCAAACAAGCAAGGGACCTTGGGATCTTTGTTTTGACATGTTGCTTTGCGGAGAATGTTTTTTTGGGGTGACAAATGCTTCGGAAAGAGACAGTTGAGCAGTGCTCAAAGCGGTTGGTTGATGATGAGTTTGGGGATTATACTATCCAGTATCCTGGGGATTACGGTATCACTATCCATTTCCACCATAACCAGTATGGGAATCCATGATTGTATTGGGGATTAGTGTATTATATATTATGATATATTATGATGATTACATGCCAATGATCAAGCTAGTAACCAATCTTTTTTAAATATCCGGGATTACTATCCATTCTGGGAATCCATTCTTAACCCACCAGGATCTAATGAAACGACAGAGGGTTCAAGGTCCCCAAGGACATCAAACCCTAAGATTTCCAGCCTTGGGAAGTCCATGATTTTCTGACTTGAAAATCATGTTTTTCCCATGATTTTCCTTGGGAATGTATGCTTTTTTGTGTTTTTCTGACACCATCGAAGCTCTGTGAGGATGTTCGTGCGGAACAAGTCGAACACGGGACAGAGCTTCAGAAACAAATTTGCCAAGCACCTTGGCTCTGCGGTACAGAGATTTGCAGAGCTCCATGTGCTGCTTGTGAAAATAAAAGAACTTGTGGACATGGTCATTTCTCAGAATGTTTCTGATGATTTCAATGAGTTTTCTAATTGGTTTGTTTATTTCGGGGCCACATGTGACCACCCTTTAACATTGGGAATAGGCAAGAAACCACTCTGCCGGAAAATCTCAACGCCATGCCATCGGATGCGACAATGTAAAGCTCAGGGATAATCGCGGGCGCCCGTTCACTTGGCATTTTTCGGAAGCCATTCTGAGCCAAAAGCGCAATAAGGTGTAGTTACCTAGCTGGGGTGTACTACAGTGTCATTTTCATGATACATGTAGCTACAAATGAGGTATACAACATGAATTAACATTACGTCTGACACCAGCATCGCAACCCCCCAAGAGCCCAAGAGATACATTTGTTTGTCAAATCCTACTAGATTCAAATTGCAAATTGTTCCTCTTCCTTTTTTTGGGGGGGAGGTTCCTGTTTAGTGTAAACAGAAGGGGGGGGCCCTGAAGTTGGTTCATGACTAGCTCAACTTGTATTTCTTCTGGATATATCTATTGTAAGATGGGGTAAGGGGCCCTTCCTGCATCCCACAGGTATGCCATTCGCGAAAGTTTCGAGATGCTCACGGTGAATTCACGACGCGAGACGCACAACCAGGAGGAGGGCAGCACTGAAAATCGGATCATGGTGATACACAGATCTGAATGGAATGATGTTCAGTGGGGGAAACTTGGTAACTATCCCCAAATGGCATCAAATGGCCTTAGTTATAATGTTAATACTGATTATGATTCAGATACAGTATGTACATATATATATATATATATGGTGGTGACTGAGAAGCTTTGGATGGCGAGTCTAATACATTCATCTTTGGAAAAATTATGATAGAGACTCAGAGACTAAGCAAAGCAGCTACCCTCCGGTAAACTAACATAGCTATTGAACATCCTCATGTTCAATAGGTAAATCAACTCTAAATCACCATTTTCAAGTGTTAGATTACCAGAAGGTATATCTCCCATTATATAAGATCCTAATGTTTGTTGGTTCAATCCCTATGAATTGCCAGGGTTAATCCCATGAAATCCCTATCAATCACCATTTATCCCTTCTTGTGGAAGGCTGTCTAAGGCTGGCCGCTCTTGTGTTTCACCAGGAAACGGCCGCGAAGAGGGCGCTGACGCAGAAAATCATCGAACTGCTCATGGACTGCTCCAGGCGAAGTCAAGGGATGTGAAGGGGATGTTCACCATTAGAAATGATGGTTTAGTGGAACTCATGGAGAATTAAATGGTGCTCTCATGGAACAATAGAAAATTAAGTATGAAATGGTGTGGTTTTATGGGATATACATGGATATGCTGTAAAATCAATTTCTAATGGGACCTTAAGCGGGAATATAATGGAAGTTAATGGTGGTTTAATGGGACTTAATGGCACCTTAATGATGGGGGATAGACTGGGAAACGTCAGAATTTTGGGGATGTTGAACATCACTTGAAAAAGTCGTTGTTAGTTTCAATGGATGTGATATGATTTGATAAATCCCCAAATGGTTTAGGACATTTACCAACCCCCTGTGAAGGGTGGGTTAATGGGTAGATGGTCAGATTGGTGATTTGCTAAATGGCAGGCACTTATCATATCTATCTGGGTATATCTGGGTCAATCTTGGATGGGTAGTTTGGTACTTCTATATTTTACTATTGTTTTACAACTGCAAATAAATGACTTGTATTATTCACTTACCCTTTGGTAATTTAACATAGCTGTGGAAAATCATGGAAAATCACAATGTTCAAGAGGTAAATCATCATCAATCATCGAACTAAATGGATCTAAACGGGCCATTTCCCATAGCTATGTTTTATAACCGCGCAGAGGGTAAAATCAATGGGTGTTTGAGATTGGCAAATTTTCACTGTGGAATCGTCATGATACCATCTCTTTTTTCAAGGAACACATCTAGATGAGGACCATTTGCGGTTGCAGCTTTGTAACCATGTTTTCTCCCGCGTTTTACCTGTTTATCCATTGTGTCTTTGTTATCTATTTGCAGGTTTGTTTATCTACGAACTTACTTTTCCCCCACTTTTGTATATATATATATACTTGTTCATGTATACTTGTGTGATGGATAGATTTTTCATGCCACCTAAATCGTGGAGAAAAACAAGATCGATGCACCAATGCACCCTGTAGTATCGTTGTCAAGTGGGTTTGTCTGAAATTAGGGTACCCCCAATTTCAATGGATTTGAAACCTCATTAACGCCAGTAAGATTGCAATTTGAAGGCTAGGGGCCCCATCTCCAGACCCAAATATCATGTCAAAGTTAGTTCTATCCCATCTGATTCAGTATATGCCCATAAATTGTTGGGTTTCCCCATGAAATCCCCATTCAACTTCTGAAAAACTCATTCCGCCAGGCCATTGTCTGGCGGTCTGCGGAAGTTTTTACGGCGAGTGGATTTGATGGAGACCATTCGCAAGGCGACCCGTGGGGTTGTTGGGGCGACCCTGGGGATGTTTGATGACACCGGAGGGTACCCTCTGGTAAACGTTTGCATAACTATGGAAAATCACCATGTTTAATTGGAAAATCCACTATTTCTATGGCCATTTTCAATAGCTATGTTAAATTACCAGAGGGTAGATATGTTGGGGTCCATGGTAAATCGGCAGTAGGATATCTAAGAGTAGCTGCCATGCATTGTTTAAAAAATAAAGATAACTGAAGTCCCAAGCTGCGAAGTATTTGTTGTGTTGTTGTGTTTTTTTTCTCTTCAGCCGGAACTGCTTTATGGTGTTCATCAACCGCAGGAGAATTAAGGTCTGCAAAAGTTGTCGTAAGACTATGCAAAACTTCAATTTTGGCGTATGGATTTGATGTGCGGCTTCATCTACCAGTTTGTTTCCAGCAGAAACATCGATCTTGATGATGCAGGTGCTTCATGGTACTCCTTAGATTTGGGGAACCCCAAAAAAGAATTGCATTGAATCACAAATCACAATGACATTTTGAAGTCCACATGTCGGAAGGTCACCGCATGGTGGTACCCATACTAGCTAGATCAAAGAACTAGATTAACTGGCTCGTACAGTGATTATGACATATGCTGTATGTATGGTATATTGACCATTAGAATCCATTGGACAATTATTTATCTACATAACTGGTTGATTTTGGGGGTCAATGTTTTTCTGGATATTTACATGAAGCATTTGGGTTCTAACCATAGTTTTCAATGGCTAATAAGCCATCAACGGTTTCACTACAGCGGAGCCAGCTGCAGGTCCTTCAAGCGGAGGACGAGAAAACAGCGACAACCTGGGTGACCTGGGCCTAGTGTATAGCATATACAACTTATACAACCCATCAAAAAGAATCAGGATTCATATCCAAGTATTCTTTTATAGTATTTAAATCGTATTGATATCCAGAATGGTACGGATCAAAAAGGATGTTTAATGGTATTTCATGGTATTTAATGGATGATTATATCATCAACAGTATGCATGGGGATATATTGAGGAGATTTGAAAAGATACAATAGAATCCAACCAACAATCTGGATTCGAATTGTAGTGACCATTGATGACCTGCCTGTTTTCCGTCACTGGAATGGTGGGAGGGAATCATTCCCAAAATGGTCAGTGAATTATTGCAGCCAGGAGGATAAAACAATAAAATCCTACCAACAATCAACAGAAATAGTGGTAGATTAAATTTTCGGGATTATAGATTGTACTCTGATGGATAAACAATACTGGATTTTCCATCTCTCTCCCTCTCTCTCTGGAGTGTACAACAAGGGTCCCCGACCATTTCTAGATTTGGAACAGGTGACAATGCTGCATCCAATACCATTCCATGTTCCATATCCAAATACGAGGTAGAGTCAAGTTCTAGAAAACAGACGATCAGACTTGCTGTTTTTTGCCTAAGAAAAACAAGTCACTGGCTAAACTAAACAGAAACACAAATTCAAATCTGCAAACCAGTTTCCCACACTATTTTCTCAGCGAGTTTAGTTGTTCTTCATATGTCCAGCACAAAAAGCACAACCACACACGCACACAACACACATGCAGGAAGGCCCCCCCAGTTCTGTTTGTTGGTTCATAACCGCATCTAACGAATCTATCAACTTGTCTGTTGTAAATCTCAACATCCTCATCGTGCATCCTTTTGGTGAAAATACCAATGCTTACGGCTGAAATCATCATTTTTACATATTTTAACCACTGAAATCCAAGTGTTTGTTGGTGAACTTCCCCAATTTTTTTTGATCAAATCACCATAAATCACCATGAAATCACCATGAAATCACCATGAAATCACCATGAAATCACCATGAAATCACCATGAAATCACCATGAAATCACCATGAAATCAC
>BGPT01000644.1:205103-245597 GCA_003297045.1 Symbiodinium sp. clade C Y103
CATGAAATCACCATGAAATCACCATGAAATCACCATGAAATCACCATGAAATCACCATGAAATCACCATGAAATCACCATGAAATCACCATGAATCCTTAGCGTTTCGGGCCCTCCTTGTGGCTTTTTGAGCCTTTCTCCAGGAGCAAAGCAGCTCCCATGTGGCGGCGCTGGGCGTTCTCCAGACCTGGACCGGCCGAGATATCCGGCAGGTGGAGCCAGGGCGAGGAAGTTGGGAAGTGGGGAAGCAGAGGATATCCCAGTTATGTGTGGGATGATTATATAAATATATAATATAATATATATATATATATATGTATTGGGATATATTGGGATAGGATATATATATTAAGCCCGTGTCCATGCAAAGCCTGATGCCACGTTGGCACAAACACAAGTGTCTCGTCAGACTGATTTGCAACAACAATCGGTTGAACGAAAGACTTTGACGTTTGCTACAGCCAATGTAGGTTCCATGGATTATGATGGAAATCCAAATTGCACCAGCCTCAAGGCAAATGAATTGATGCGACAATTCCAAGATGCTGGCATACACATTGTGGGTATCCAAGAGTCACGTGCAAAACAAAATCAATTCTTGTCACAGGGTCCTTTTGCCAGATATGTTTCAGCAGGGAAAAATGGGCAAGCCGGAGTAGAGCTCTGGATCCAGCCACAAGCTCTGGCACAAATGTTCTGCACTGATTTTCACCCAGAGAAAGATGCCACGGTTTGGATAGCTACAGATCGAATCCTTGCTACCAGATTGCAGTTCGGAAGGTTAGCCTTAGAAATTGTGGTGGCATATGCTCCGCAGCGTGGACGCCCAGCTGCTGAGGTCCAAGAATGGTGGGACTACTTCAAAAATGCCTTGGAACAAAGAGATCGCCAAGCACCTTTGTACATACTGGGAGACATGAATTGCCAGATTGGCAGCGTGGAAGGTAGTGCAACAGGCAGTCATTGTTATGACGTTGAAGACGAACCAGGTCGTCGTTTTAGAGAAATCTGCGAGGAACTGGGCCTGTTTATTCCTTCCACTTTTGAACAGTTCCACTCTGGACCATCAGCTACATACATAGGACCAAGAGGACATGAATCACGAATTGACTTCATTGCCATTTCGGAAGAGTGCCAGCAGGGTGTCATTCGATCATATGTGGAGCAGGATCTTGATTTGATGAATGGTGACAGGGATCATGCACCTCTGTGTCTAGAGTTGGCTCTGTGTGTTGGAGCGTCCAGTGAAATCGCACGGTTTACCAAGAAGAATCTCTACAATCGTCATGCAGCACGAGCTGAAAAAGCAAGTTCACGCAATTGCATGCTTGCGGATTTGCCGCAAGTGGATTGGAAAACCGAGGTGAATGAACATTGGGACTGTATTCGAGAGCATTTGCAGCAGAAAGCAATTGCCAGTTTTCCTTGTCCGAAACGGCAACAGAGACAGCTGTATTTCTCACCTGAAGCATGGCAGACTTTGTGTGATCGGAAGGATCTTCGACAGCAATATCGCCATTTGCAAAGGTGTCAAGCATGGACGCTTCTGAAAGCTACGTGGTATGCTTGGAAGGGTCAAACACAGCAAGATGCAGCAACAGGCTACTGGAGACTCCAACGGTTTGTGTTGCAGCAACAGGAAGCGTGTTTGTATGAAAAACGGATGCAGCTTGACAAGGATTTTCGAAGACTCAAACGAAGATGTTGGCAAGATTGGGTGAAACAACAACTGGAAGCAAAGCTGCATGCGGCCAAGCATGCAAATGCTGTTGAACTCTTCCACATTCTCAAGCCCAAACAAATGATTGCCAAAGCCACGGGACGATTGGTCAGATCCCTACCAGGCTACATTGATGAAGCAGGAAACCTCATGAGAGGACGGGATGAGGTTGCAGTAGCATGGCAAGCCCAATTTGGCCAAATTGAGCATGCAGAAGTTGTTGGGCTTGATGATCTTTTACAGCGATCCCAGCCACAACACTGTGAGGCACGCACATCCAAAGATCTCTCTTTTGTCCCAACTCTTTACGAATTGGAGGAGGCAATCCGAAGCCTTCAGGAAAGTAAAGCAGTTGGAGTAGACGGGGTAGGACCAGAACTATTTAATGGCCATCCGGCCCTAGCAGCACAACGCCTACACCCCCTCATTGTGAAGGGAGCGATGAGAGGCCAAGCTGTAGTCGAATGGTGTGGTGGCTGGCTACTCCCTTTATGGAAAAAGAAGGGCAACCCGAGAGACATGAAGGGTTACAGAGCGATCCTGTTGGAACCAGTCATTGCCCGTGCAACTTCAAAAGCTTGGCGCAGTCAGCTGCTCCAGGGTCTCATCAGAGTTGCGCAGCCCATGCAATGGGGAGGTCGCCAAGGACTCTCTACAGAGTCGTTGCATCTCCATGTGCAAATGTGGAGAAGAAATGCACGACAGCAGCAAGTATCCCAAGCAACGGTCTTTGTTGACATCAGAGCTGCTTTTTACTCCGTGGTCAAGCAAATTGTGGCGGGTTCTGCCAATGGCATGCAAGCTTTGACCACGGTGTTTGACAAGATGCAACTTCCCACTGAGATGTTTCCAGTTTTCAAAGAACACATGGAGAGCAACAACTTGGTGCATCAAGCCACGCAAGCATCAATCGTTGCACAAAGCACAGCAGCGACTCTGGGGCACACTTGGTTTTGTGTGCCAGATGGGGGAGCTATTATGTCACCCATGACAGGATCACGTCCAGGCGACCCCAATGCAGACTTGTTGTTCAGCTTTGTCCTTTCCAAAGTCCTGAGGGAAATTATGCAACGGGCAAGCCAGCAAGATTTACCATTGGTGCGCCACACTGAGTCAGGACCGATTTCTGACATTGTCACTTGGGTCGACGATTTGGCCATTTCAGTGACAGCTCCACCCAGGAAGCTCATCGACAAGACTACGGCGATTTTGCAGATCGTACAAGATGTTATGTATGAGCACGGATTGGCACTTTCTTTTGGAGCTGGGAAAACAGCAGTGATGTTGGCGTACCATGGGAAAGGTGCGCAGAAAGCCAAACAACAGATGGAAAGCCAATTCAAACAAGGGATTCCCTTGCTCAGTGAGTTTGCCCCTGGAATCTATGTGCCCATAGTAGCACATTACAAACATCTGGGTGGACATTTGACACGCTCGGGAACACGCATTCCAGAACTTCGGATCAGGACAGCCGCAGCCATGGCCAAGCTACGGCCTATTCGAAAGTTAATCACAAGTGACAAGCTGGATCTCAAGCAGAGAAGGATGCTGGTGAAGAGTTTAGGGCTTTCAGTTTTTTCTCTTCATGCAGGGGCGCTGTATGACCTCACTCAGGGGGAGTTCACACTCTGGCAATCAGGCATCTTCAAGCTTTACCAGTCAATTCTGCCCCGCAACTCTGATGGCACAGTGCAGCATTTGACATTGTACCAGTTGGCAGACAATTTCAAGTCAGCGATGCCAATGGAGTTGTTATACGTTCATCGTTTGAGGCTCCTGGTGCATATGCTCAAAGTTGCAGACCCGTGGATGACAGCTATGATTCTGCATAATCATGCTGTCCAGCAGGAGAGTTCATGGTTGCATGGAGTTTTCCAAGCTTTGAAGTGGGCACGTACACAGATTGGTAGGGAGTGTATTCCTGAGGAATTATTCCAATTGAATGACCCGCAAGCCTGGCAGTGGTTTCAGCCAGCAGCACATGAGCTCAAGAAAACCATCAAGAAAGTGGAGCAGTCACATTTGTGCAAGCTCAAAACATTGTGCGCCTTGCAAAAACAAGCTGACAATCAGGATGAGATTTTGCGGGACATGGGATGGACCCATGACAGTGATCAAGGCACAACCATTGGAGAAGAGCACGAACAGCATGTTTGTGTTGAATGTGGAGTGGCATTTCTCCAAGCCTCTTCATTGGCAGTTCACCAGCAGAGAAAGCATGGAGCTCGAGTGGCATTACGCCGCTTCGTCACAGATGGAGCATGCAGAGCGTGTGGGAAATGGTACCACACGAGACCGAGAGCCTTGCGACACATGCAGCTGGCAAATCCAAAGTGCTGGATATGGCACATGCGACGATATGTCCCCATGACTTTGGAAGAGGCAAGTGCCCTGGATGAGCAAGATCGAAAGGCTGGGGTAGCCGTTCACCAAAATCAATTGCGTTCCAGACAACAAGATCAGACTTGGAGAAAATGCAACGAAGATGAATTGAAGGACAGATTGCAAGTGAAACAAACCACCGAGGACCTGNCGTTCCAGACAACAAGATCAGACTTGGAGAAAATGCAACGAAGATGAATTGAAGGACAGATTGCAAGTGAAACAAACCACCGAGGACCTGCAGCAAGCCACAACTGAGCCGACTGAGGAGGAGCTCCAGCAATGGTCGCAGTGGGGTTTGCTTCCACCGGGCCAAGGTGGTAGAGAGATTACATATCGAAAACAAGTTGACATGAAGTTGCACCACGTTGGAAGAGAGACATCAGCGCTGGAGCAACGTTTACTACAGCGAGTCAACGGATGGGTACCGAACCATGACTTTGTTCCAATGCCCTTGGCGGATGGAAGGAAGTTTTTTCTCATTTTGTTCAGTGGGCACAGAAGGCCAGGAGACCTGGCAGAATGGTTTTCATGGTTGTCGGAGGATGTGATTCCGATACCGATCGATCTTGCTGTGAGCAAGGAGCACGGAAACGTGTTCCATGACCACCTATGGCAACGCCTTATTGTTGCCCGCAAAGTTTCTGGAGGTCACGCCGGACCACCTTGCGAGACGTTCTCGCTAGCCAGGTGGATTCAGCTGGACGCAGAGATTTTTCCAAGGCCTTTGAGGACAACAGAACAGCCGTGGGGATGTGATGAACGAAACCTCAGTGAGGTACAGCAGACTTTGATTGGGACTTTGNTTTTCCAAGGCCTTTGAGGACAACAGAACAGCCGTGGGGATGTGATGAACGAAACCTCAGTGAGGTACAGCAGACTTTGATTGGGACTTTGCTCATGTTTCGAGCATTGTATTTGCTGGTGTTGATTTTTGCACATGGGGGCTCTTTTACGTTAGAGCACCCGGCAGGGTGCGGAGGTCGAGACCACAAATGGTCAATCTGGGAGTCTGCTTTCATCAAACAACTCCTCCTGGCGGGTTCCATACGGCAATGGACATTTCTGCAAGGGCCTCTTGGCCAACCATTTGCCAAGCCAACCAACCTCCTTGCAGCGAGGTTGGAGCGTATAGGTGCAGCCCTATACCAGGGATATGATCGACATTGGAAGCCCACAGTTCGACTTGGTGGAAAAGCCGGGGGTGTTTGGCGCACATCTCAAGCCAAGGTATATCCAACCAGGATGAACAAGATCCTTGCAGAGCAGCATCTGGCATATGCACAGTCCATTGAGTCTGAGGGTCAGACCGACGAACCTGAGAATCTTGCTGAAGCTTTGGAAGCTTTGACAGCATATGACAGGTATCTGGACATTGCCTATGAGTCTACGATGTGCAGCGATTATCATGGAGTGGCGAGCTTTCAAGATAAATTAAATGGAACCTAGTATGCCACCGACAGGTGAAGTGAACGGTTCATATGCAAAGAACCCTGACCGCTCACCAAGAGCTTTTGGTCCAGGGAAGCAAGCAGGCGACATGGAAATGTCTCAGTCCGAGTGCAATAAAAATATATGTTTTGGGATATATTGGGATAGGATATATCGAGGTATATATATATATATATGTTATCACATATACACATATTACAAAATATGATATACGTTCTTATATATATATGAATATGTCTATATTTTTATACATGATATATGATGATATATAGAAAGAAAAAACAACTAGCAGGGTTACAGTGGAAGGAGGGCAACCGACCGAAAATAATGGTCGGTTTTATGTATTTTCACATGAAGGATTGCCACCACCCATTGCCACGCTTCTACCGTTGCCCCGCTACTGTAGTCGGTTCGAAGAAAGTTATATTATATATGGGATGTCTAATTGTTTAAGATTACGTAGCACATATGCACACTATATCTGGGTAAATTATAACAACCTCACTGTTCTCCCTCACTGGAATCATTGTCAGTAATTAATTAAGGGGAATGATCCCAAAATAGCCTTGTATGTATGTATGTATGTATGTATATATATATATATATATATGTATATCTAATTACATGTAGATATTACATATGGTATATTTATATTTATATTAAAGGACTTGAGATTTCTGGGTCCCGTACATCCAAGTAGCCTGAGATAGTTTTTCAACATGGAGGTATAAGGCCTAGTTTAAAACATATCAACAGATGGAGGTTTGATCAGGAACATGTTTGTGGTTGATGGGTAAAGAAAAACAGGATTCATAAACACCGAGTTTACTCATGAGGGGGAAAACCAATTCTTTGCAAGTAGATTGAAATGATATATCCTTCTTTGGGGGGGGGCAACCCTCCCAATTTCCCAACAGAGTTTACGAATCTAGATAATCCTGGAAAGAATGGGGTGTGGAGAATTGACCCACATTTTTTGGTATATCATTGGGATATCTATCTAATTCTCTGTGTATATATATATACGATTTCATGGGATGTAACTGATGCTGAAACCAGGTGATAAAGGGTAGTGTAGTACAAATTATTCTTTTGCCTTTTTGATCGGAATACACTAATCTTCCTAGCTCAACACACCCCAACACACTGAATTTATTCCAGCGTATCTAAGATTGACAATGTCAAATGTGGGCTTGTCTGAAAAAGGCTACCTACAACTCCAACAGATTGCTCTACCACCACTTCCCCTTTATACCCTCTGGTTATTTCACAGTTCGCCATGGAAGCCATGGCCCATAGGAATAGATGATGTATAGATGATTTCCCGATTAAACATGGTGGTTTTCCATGGCAAACTGTTAGTCATAACCAGAGGGTATAATTGCAATTTTGGGTCCCCCATGGTACCCCCATTGTTGGACCCATATTTCAACGTATTTTCGCTGCGCAAAACATCCTTGTGAAACGGTTGAACAGGGGTTAAGCCACCTGCAACAATCGTATGCAAGACATATATTGAAGGAACCTGGTCTATCTCATTTGTTTGTGTGCTCTCCAGGGTTTCCGGTAACAGAAATGAATCCTTCAAGTAACAAAATAGGAATCAGAAACGTGTTTTCGTGCGTTGTGATCGAGTGAAACAGAGCGCGGATTTGATCGCAACAACTGGACTGTGAGCCAATACACAATTAGGATTTGATCATGTTGTGCACCCGCAGAAAAGAGGCTCAAAACAAGTGACCAGACTGTGATCAGATTGTGAAAAAGCTGATCTAAGCCAGTCAAGAACTTGTGGGTAAAGCTGCTGAGTTGTTTGGTTCCAGCTCGATCCATACTGCTTGATAGAAGGCGTTAGTGCAGTTGAAAGGGTATAGCTCTTCCATCTGTAGTTAAGATAGGGAATGACATGGGTAGCATGTTGTGCAAGCCTCACACAAGGCATTCAAGTGATTCTGTGGAGTCAAATGAAAACTTGATGTTGTGCAAACAACAAGCTGAAAGCCTAAAATCATGTTGTTGGAAGCATAAAAAGCGTCATGTTGTGGCATGATTCTGGCGCTTAAAACGGACCTTTTCCGAAAATGGGCATCATCAAATCATATCAAATCATGGAAGAAAAGAGGAATGGGGGATATTCCCTTCAGAAATTTTGTAAAGCCAAGACTTGGACATCCTCAAGGCAAAGCATGGGAGCTTGGGGCATATTCCTCACGGGCCACACCTTTAGGATGGAGGTCTTCCAACACGCGGATACACACGCTTTCATTGGGGTGAAACAAATCTAGGATCTAATCATTTCTATATACATTTTTCATATTTTTCGGGTTTGTGGAATATGGTGATTTGCCCAGATCTGTTTGGAAATAGATCTCCAGCAGTGATTTTTGCGGTTCCTTGATGGCAAGGATTCATCGGTGGAAGACTCCGCGCGGGGCAGATAGGGACGGTATAATCTCTGAACACACATGCACGGAGCCTACTTTTTGTTCGGTGGTTTCCGAGAGAAAGATGTCTTACAGCATTCCGTTCAATGTAATTCGGTCTGATGGAAGTAATAAAGTTTATATCAGGCATCAGGTGCGGCAAGATGTTGTTGCAACTCGCAGGGCTCACATCCACGACGAAATATGCCTGGGAAAATGGCTTTGCACGCGCTGATCTATGCTGTGCGATTTCGTTGAGTTTTGGCTGGACTTCTCCGCCAAATTATATTTGATATGGCTTTCATTGCCTGGCGCCATTTGAAAAACAAAAAATTCGGGGCACGGGCCAAATGGAGAATTGCACCGGCAAGAGCTGCAAGGTGAACAGCAAGGAAGGGTCAGCGCAACTACAACTGTGGCGTCTAGCAGGTCGGCAAAGCCAAACCATACCCACCCCATTCCCATGGGCGCTGCGGCCACTTGCAAATGGCTTAATGGTGCCGCAACCATTGACCATTTTCATGTGCTTGCTGGTTCAGTCTAAAGTAGACGCGGCGAAACGTCCAGCTATGATTGGGAGCAAGGCTTTGCAGGGGATTTTATAGCGATTTTTTTCCCATGTTTCATTCATGACCTGATGCCTCACTGGTCACTAAATCCATGGTATGTTCATGGTTTCCGGCAACTTTTGGATAAAAACACAAACCCAGTGAACCATTCGATTCTCTGATTGCTCTTGTTGTGTGTTGCAACATAGATCTGTCTTATGTTTGGTGAACCAAACCAGGGACCTGCATGGTTGACTACCAAGAGGCAGCCCCTCAGATAGTTTTCTGTTCACCCCATACGCACTTATATAGTTTGTTTCATCACCCTGTTTACCCAGCAGTTAACTTACTCAGCTAAACCAACGTAGCTAAAGTTTAGCCCACGTGATATTCCAAAACAAAAGGCGTGCATATATATATATATACATATATATATATTCTCTTTCTCCTTCTGTATATATATATATATATTCTCTTTCTCCCTCTGTCTCTCTCCCCTTCATCTTACATTCCAACGAAATCCCATTTTTTGCCAGGTTTTGCTACCCATCATCACTTCGCCTTCTTTCCACGTGCATGGCGACGTGGTGCACACTGCGTTGATTCGCTTGGCCGATGTCTTGCAGGTTCGGTGGATGCGTCCCTGCGGTGAACCCAGATTTGCCATGACTAAATAGTTGTCCTGGGCTTATTGCCTGGTTGGAGCTAAGCCAGGGCCTAAAGGTATCAATATTCTTCAAAAAATAGAGAACCAAAGAACTGCCAAGAGTTTACCAGCCTCAGCCTCATGGTATTTTTATGATTGAGAAGATGTTCAAAATAGTTATCTTCGAGTGATCCCGCCCTTGCAAAATTTTCTGACCGTTTCTGACACATCACCTGGAATGAAACATCGCATTCACATGCATTTACATTCTGACATTCTATGTGACGTTCTTTCTGGCCTGTATTGATACTCTGACATTCTATCTGACTTTTTTTTATAGCATTCTATTTGGCATCGTTCCTGACATTCTATGTGGCATCCTGTTTGGCATCTGTTCTGACATCCTATCTCCCAATCTATGTGGCATCTGTTCGGGTCCTTGCGTGCCCAGCTCGATCTGGAGCTCGTGGTATGTAGGGTTTGGGTCCGTGCGTGCGCAGACTGCCCTATAGGGTCCGGGCCTGTGCGTGCCCAGACTGCTGCGGAACTTGCGATAGGTCTTGGGCCCACTTGTGCCCAGAATGACGTGGAGCTCGCCATGGGTTCTGGAGCGAGGTCTCGTCAGTGGAGCTGGCGCTTGCTTTGAGATCCGGGCCCGTTGGTGCCCCACAGTGACGACAAGCTGGCGGAAGGAGGAGGAGGAGGAGAAGGAGTCGCACCTTCGATAAGATCTAGAGACCCTCAATTGGCAGGTGGGGGACACTAGTGACTGTTCAAACCATAATGAAATGAATGAATCAAACATGTAACATCATTTAACTAAATCCCAAATATGGACGTGGACATTGAACCATCTCATACACCTAGTCAGTCTGATACTCCGTTTCTTTAATGAGATTTCATGTGATTTTTGTGATTCTGTACATGATTTGGACAGAGTCTACGCGATGAGTATTTTTCACAGGGATGAGAACGCGGATTGAACCAATGCCTAACAAATGTTGGAATTAATTACTTTTTGCTAAATCGGGAAATTTGTTGCTGCATACGTGGAATGAATATAGATACAAACTCTTCAAATTGATTCTTGCGGATTCGAGCTGGAGGGCAGAAGTTGAAGATATGCCAAGGGGAACCAAATAGTTGGCTATGGTCGGTAAATCCCTGATCGGGAATTGGTCATATACGTGGTAGTTGCTTAACCCATGCATTAAAGTGCAGGGTATGACCATCCGGCTTCACCCCAAAAAACTCTATATTGTTTTTTTAGTATAAAGTGATATATAATACTACATAATTAAAATGCATGTATATGTAAAACAGTGTTATATATATATATAAATGTAAATATGTATATATGTATATATGTACAGTATGTATGTATGTAATGTATGTATGTATGTATGTATGAATGTATGTATGTATGTATGCATGCATGCATGCATGCATGCATGTATGTATGTGTATGTATATGTATATGTATATGTATATGTATATGAATATGTATATGTATATGTATATGTATATGTATATGTATATGTATATGTATATGTATATGTATATGTATGTAGATATGTAAATGTATGGATATGTATGGATATGTATGTACTGTAAATAAATGTAAGTGTGTCTATATGCAAATGTGAAAATATGTATTGATGTATATATGTATATATGTATATTTGTATACATGTATATATGTATATCTATTTATATTTGCATATATATATATAGACATATGTATACATATATATATATACAAATGTATATATATATATATAGACATATGTATACATATATATATATATACAAATGTATATATGTATAGACATGTATTTATATATATATATATGTATTTATACGTATGTATGTATATATATATATATATACATGTGCCTGTGTGTCGTGAAAAAAAGACCATGAACCCCCCAGGCACCACAATTGGTCCGGTCTGCTGAATTTGGTGTCAGAATTGAATCAGTTTTGTTTACATGAACATCTATGATGGTTGGATACACCTGCAACCCGAACAGCTACTCATGTTTTCTTGAGGGTTTGAAACATCCAAAACGTATGGGCCTCCCATTAATCCCAAATTGATCCAAATTGTCGATAAACGGCTGGCAATGATACAGTGATTCCAGAAAGCGAAGAACACCGACGTGCGCTCGGTATTTCCACAATCCATTGCATGACGATACGCAGACGATACACTTCATTTGTTGAAGGATCGAACTGAGTCTGTTTCATGCACGCATGGTATTGTATCATACTGTGAAGATACGTAAATATGATCAGGAATGTATGCTGCACCTACCCCACCATCTTCTGCATACACTGCATCACTTTGTGGCTTTTGGAAAAACATGATATAAATTAACAAAAACATGCAAAAAATAGAAACCCAAACGATCTAAATCCTAGGTATGAGGTTGAAAATGGAACCGGTACCAGGGGTTTTCATAGTTTTTCTTTGCCCAACTGTTTAATCATTGAACAGGGCAAACCGGACTACAAGATGCACGACATCTTTCAGGACTGCTCCAGATGGGTGTCTCGAGAATTGTACCTATAACATCCTATAACTACTTGATAGCAACTGGGGTTGTAGAAGTTGTAATCCATTCATGATTATGTGTGGAATATACCCTAGGATACTTCAGGAACTTACCAGTGATATTCTTTATCGTCCTCAATGACCCGGCTTGACCCCATCGCTGATGGAACAGATGCACCGAGGTGGATGGGCAAAATCCATCAAAATCCCATGTTTCTCCCATGATAATCCCATGGTTTGTCCGAAATCACCAGGAGCTCCCGCCCTCGGATGAGAGCCGCCCCTGGCTGGGTTTGGACAACCTGCACAGGCCGATTGGGTTACCACCTGGAACTGGTCCTATGGTAGGCTATGCCAAAGCACAGGGGCTTCATGAGCCCCCAAAACGGCTGGTTGATCTGGATATAAAATGACAACCTCACGACGCGACGTCACTGTAATGATGCTTATGGGAGTAAGCATCGCCAAATGGCCGCAGTATTTTTCGGGTGAGTGAATTATGATCATTTATCGACGTCGATGGTGGTCAATAATCGGAAACCAACAGGCTTTTAAGTTGTTTGGGTAGCCTAAGATTTCAATGATATTTGGTGGCTCATCCCGTCCTACTTCGTGACTTAGTGGGAGGTGTACCCGAGTCCAGTTCTGTGGGTTTGCAACCCGCTTTAGGATGCTCTAGGCCCATTGGGACATTTCCCGTGGTTCTTCAATGATAAGAACGTGGCAGAAGCTTCATTTCATGGTAGCCACGTATCGACCATCTAGTAAGTTCAAGCATTCTCCCATATTATCCCTATGAATCTTCGCACTCTTCTACTTGAACCTATAAACATGTGATTTATGATAATTCATGTAAGTATAAATACTGCGAGCATTATGAAGTATACAACACTATACAATATATTATACGCACATACCATTACATACAGTTTATTTGCTCCCCTCGAAAAAGAGTGTTTCACTCTCGGCGTTTCAGTAGCTATTCAAAAACATATGAGTGAGGTGATGAATCAAACATTTCGTGTATAGTATCCGAGATCATGCTGCCAGTCCGCGGGTGATGTTTCAACTTCAACTAGCAAAACACAGTATGTACCATATGTACTATCAATCCAAACTTTTCTTGTGGTGGGATGGTAGTTTCATCAAGTATTTTGAGGAATCCTCTCATCATATCCAAATCAATTTGAGCCAGAACACCAGACGCTTGTTCCTTGTATAATCATGCATACTCCACTGAATAAGAAGATCAAAAAACATCAACAAGGAACAATGTTCCAAATTATTTCAGCGAGCATTTCCCAAGTTCTAGATTCTATAGTTGTTTATTCTTGTTTGGGGAGGTTGTTAGTAACCACCAAAAAGATAGGAATACACTAATTCATCACAATGTTCATAGGATTTTGTTGTTCTATCTTGATAGCGGTATATAAATCTATATAATGTGGGTAAAACAATAATAAACCATCCCCCAAATCACCATAAATAGTTGGTATACACCATTCCCAAATGGGTGGTTTATTATTGTTTTACCCACATTAATCGCAACCACAAATATTGCTATCTTTTTTCACCAATATCTTTGCTACAAGGTGAGGCCCCCCAGTTGGTTATAGTTGGTAAACCCAGTAACTATGGTTACAACCCCCATAAACCAAAACTTTAGCCAAATTATGTATAATTCAACTTCGCTATCATCAATCAGGTCTAAGATTCCTATGCTTCCCTAATTTTTGCTGGTTACACCATCATCAATCTCATTAAACCGCCATTGGATCCTCGTACATCAGCTATATATCCCAGGAAATCCCCATATTTTTGCTAGTTACCCTCTGGTAAACTGACATAGCTATGGAAAATCACCATTTTTAATGGGAAAATCCACGATTTCTACGGCCATTTTCAATTGGGTCTTCATCTGTAGGCACGTCAGCGACGGCTGCGATGCCGTGGAGATGGAAGATTCACAGGCGGAAATGGTGAGCAACATCCAGCGGTTTCACGTGATTTTGGGTTCCAAGAAACATGGGGGATTTTCGACTTAGAGTTGATTTATGACGGTTTTTAGGTTGTTTATAACTAGATGAAGTAGGCTTTGTGATGAGTATATAGTTACTATAGTTGATGGAACATACATGCACATATATATATATATATGATTGTATATATATATATATACACGTAAAGCATAAGCTGAGGGCTGAATATCCTCCGGGAATTCAACACGGTCCTATGGAATCTATGGCCCATTTAGTTTGATGACCTGTATTGGAAATTGTGTTTTTGCATGTTTTTGCATAACTATGTCAAATTTTCAGAGGATAAGATGGATTATAAACGTCACTAGCTATAGTTATTTCATCACTATAAAACCAAGAGTGACATAGTTGTAAATTGTAAACCAAATGAGCTAGATATGGGACACCACATTATAAGTGGAGCTGAATGTTGCAGGGTCAGCCATGGTCAAGCAATAGATTTTGACGATTGCCGGATTGAGCCATTCAAACAAGCTAGACGCAGATGGATTTTTGTTATCATTGTTTAAGCATCGTAAACACATGGGAATTTCACCATTTAACCTTCAAGAGCGAACAAACATGTGGAAAAAGCACGACCTTATCTGTTTCAGCTGCGCTGGGACATTCAGATATTCTCCGATGAGAAAAGCATGAAATTTGGACATGGGCCATCTTTCAGAGAGTCCGGCAACCACAGCTGGACAATTCATCATCTTTTCTTGGCAAAATGATGGCATTTTGGATGCTCCGTTTCAAACCAAACTTCATGAAACCATAGGTATAGTCTAGTGAGGCTAGTGTTTGTTTTTGTCAGCCACGTCAAGATCCAGGTGAGCTCCAAAACAGATGGTCATTATGTATAGTGTTGTATAGTTATTAGTTCAAGTATTCTATACCAAAAAAAATCGCTCATTACCATCATTTCAGGCTACAAAAAAGTCACCTCCGGCTGCAGCCCATTTCGATCGATCGCAGGATCAGCACGAGTACTTCGTGAACAGCCGCGGCTTGGAGCCCCTGTCCGGGCTCCGAGATTTTCGCCTCCGCAGGGCCTGGAGCAAAAAATTGAGGAGTTCATTGACGGATAAATGTCGAGTCGTTGGTTGGAATTGAATGGAATTGATTTTTAAGTAGCTGATAGTTTTTTCTATGGCCCCACCAGTTATAGAAGTAGATGAAACATGATGAAACCAGAATTTGATATATTTTGTAGATGGTAAATCCATGTAAATCCAACAAAACTAGATTATCTCCTCAAGTCTGATCTTGCTTGAAGTGGCTCTTCCTATTGTACCAACTATATCCAGCTGTCACATGTCCTGTGAATATCCACCGAGCCTATCCTTTGTGGGTCCCATTTTAGAAATCTCTTTGAAGCGGTTCTCGGTGTTTCTTGGATCAATTACCCTCTGGTCATAGAAAATCCATAGGAAAACCATAGGAAAACCATAGGAAAATGGTGATTTAATAGGATTTTCATGGGATTTTCATGATGACTTATCCTCTGGTAATTAAACGTAGCTATTGAAAATGGCCATAGAAATAGTGGATTTTCCCATTAATAGCATGGAGAGTTCCAAAAGTTCTGTTAGTTTACCAGAGGGTAGAATGAGAAATCCATGGAAATCCCCATGTTTGATGCCCACCCCTTTTTTGTTTACCTGGCTCCACCGGGGATGACCAGAATTTCTGACAGAACCGTGGGCCTGGGATACCCTAGCGGATACACAATTGTGGATGATATGTATATTATATGCATATATATATATAAATGTTATATTATATATATGTTATATTATATATATGTTATATTATATATATATATTATATATTATATGTTATATTATATATATGTTATATATATGTTATATTATATATATATGTATATGTTATATTATATGTATATGTTATATTATATATATACATATGTTATATTATATATATACTGTGTATATATATATATATGGATATATTACATTATATATATATATGGATATATGGTAGTATTATATATAAATAATTTATATTATATAGAGATATTTTTTTATTATATATGGATATATTATACTATATATTATATAAATAGAAGAATACGTCTAACACATACAGTACATATAACACCATAAACACTGAACATACATCTCAATGGTACCCCCAACATTCATATGATGTCACCCGCACCACGACGAGGCTGGACTTTGTGGGGCGTTTCTTCAGCGCCTCAGAAGAGTTGAACTTGACGTTGATCAAGTGCCAGGTGGGGGCGGATGGGATGGGTTGAACACGGAGGGGATGTGACTAATATTCATGGATTTGTTTTTCGAATCTGGATTTTTGAGTGAAAGTGATGTGTTTTTTTTGTGAGGCAGCTCTTTGTGTTCGATGATTATACATGTATGTAATATATTGTAATATATTGTAATATACATTGATATACAGTAGGTATTTTTTGGTGAATAGAAACTAATTCCGAATGTTGGTGTTTTGTATTTTTGGGGAGCATCTTCTGCGAAATCTCGAGTGGAGACTCCCAAAGTCGATGAAGAGGATGGAAGATCCATGAACTTCTGAAAAAACAAGTCACTTGACCATTATTTCCGGCATGAATATAGATAATACATATGTACGTATATAGTATTTTTAGATATTTATATTTATTTACAGTGTGCCCCTGAATCCACGGGTCTAAAACTAAATTGTCCAATTTATAGATGACAATTTTGGCAGATGGAGGAGCCAGGGGATTTTCCGCCATTTTGAGGGCGGTCGGTTTGGGGCATCCCGACATGGGTTTTCAGTTCTTGTCCAATGGAAACGGATGGAATCCTAACTTTCCAACTCCTGAATCACTTGATTTGATTCGGATTGGATGACTTACTTGTGCTTAGCAGGGAATGAGGGAATGACCTATAATTACCATTAATAATCATCCCATTCCCATCCAGCAACCCCCATTCCCTACGTTTCGCACCAGTAAGATGATTGGTTCCATCCTGGTCCTGCGAAAAAGTCCTAGGCAATGTTGGCTGCTGCAGGTGATTTTTCTGTCCCAACTTTCCACGAAGCCTGCGCTAAGGATGATGTGGCGAACGAGCTGGATGAGAAAGAGAAGTGGCCCGACTCAGACTGAATCAGACAAGAGCAGAAGTTTTCTAGGGTGGTTTTCAGCCAGCACATGTTTTTTTTTGTGTATATATATATATATATAAGTTGGTTGTGTTGCTGCTGAATTTTCAATCACTACCAGTACTCTTTGCTGCATTGAAATTGAATCCACTTTGGATGAGGAATCTCCGCAGTGCCTGGGAAGATCATGAGCCTTGGCGGATGTTGTTCAGACAGCAGGTGTCAACTTGCAGTTATAGAAATAGCATGTTATAGCTATTTTTGGCCTTTTGATGGCTATTGAATGAGGTTTTCATCTTTGCTGGTTGTGTAAGTGTAGGGGGCCTAAACGAGATATATCATGGAGATTTGATGGGGCTTTTACTGTATCTATCAATTTGTGAGGGGGGATTCACCCGGTGATTCAGAAAGAATTCTTTTCCCCTATATCCCTAATAAAAACATGACATACACCATGAGGGACCCCAAAATGGATAGACGTTTCCAGGGGGTAAAGGAGAAGAGATTAATCGACGTACGGAAGGAACAAAACGAGATATATAGATATGATATGGCCAACCAAAAGTCAGATCTGATCAAATTGGAATGTCTCGTCCAAAAAAAAGACCTCACAACAACGTTGATCGATAGTGGTTGATAAGAGAAATTCCAAACAAGGCTCGCCTCAAGGGTGTGAGATTGTATATGTTTGCCAAGGGTGTTGTGGATGCATGGTATGAACATCACAAACTATGATTGAATCCAAAAAATCATAAACGCGTGACAATCATATGGACAAAAGTGGACAAACTAATGATGCAACTTTAGCTAGTCGGGTGTGGGCAAAGCCCAAAATATGTGGGATGTAGCTCTAAAACCTAGATGAGAAAGGAGTGATGCCCGTTGGGGCCCTCGGTACCGAATCCTTCATGTTTACCACTTCAACTTAGGACAGGTTCAACCCTCTCAAGTGGCAAATGCCAAGATCATTTTATATCGGTAGACACAACAGATCATCCGGTAAGAAAACAGGGTGCTAGAATGTGTTAAATCTACTTGTTAATCGTACTTTTCTCATATTTAAAGTGTCATGTTGTGTAGGTCGAACAAGTGACGGAAAGCAAAAAAGCATTCATATTCCGTAAAAAATGTTTGGTTTACCATTGAATCCCATTAAACAATAATGTCTTCTCCCAAGTCTTTCAAGCCTTGCCATGGTCGAGGAGAGAAGAATCGGAGGCAAAGCCACTGGGGAACAGAAGAACGATGAAGATCAGACCTTGTGCCCTGGCTGCATGGAACGATTTGGTGAGTTGATGGCGATTTGGGTGGTATAATTCGTAGGGTTTTAGGCATCAACATAGGGATCTAATTGAATATAGTTGACAAATGACGGTTGGTTGATGAAACGATTTGGGGGGTATTAAGCAATTCTTTATATATTAATTATTATCATGTATTATCATCATGCAGGCAAGTGGGAGTCCTGTTCTTAGCCAACCAGGTTAAAGTGACACATTACTCAGGGTACCCACAGGTTCTACCGACTCCCTACGGTTTCGGGACGCCGCAAGTCCCGTAGGGTGTGGAAGGGTGAACAGTGGGCTGTGGGTCAAATTCTCGCGAGCACATCAGCAGGGTGTCCTCAAGTGAAGTCAACCTAAATGTACATCAATTAAATGATATATGTACTTTTGGCCGCCACAACCAAGAACGAAATGCCTAAGATCTGACATGTTCACCAAGCCAGCAGCTCCCAAGGGACCAAGTGGTGCAGGAGCTGTTTTTCACGGGACTTGGGAGGCATCGGATGTACCCAAGAAGATTCCCACATGATAGAAAAGGTGTTTCCAGATGTTTTTGTTGTACGTCATAGATGATGTTTTCTCCATCATTTCCAGGGTTTTTAAAAACCGTGTCGATCTTTTTGGGGTACATATTGAAGCATTGAAAAAAGTCAATGGGCAATAGGCCTTTATTTCTGAGTCTGTCATTAGTGAAGTATCCAAGTTGCTTGTTGTTTGAATGTTTATACCTTTGAACCTGCTGATAATTCGAGTGAGTTTGAATTAGTTAGCATATGTTAACAGAAAAGTGGTTTTGCCGCAAGAAGCTGGATTGAAGCCATGTGTTGTATGGAATTAACTAATTATGGACCGAGTGAGTCTTGAATTCCGGTAGGAATAAGTTGATATCCAATGTAACTTTGGAGCATCATACAAAGAATACTATTCCACTATTGCCAAGACATGGGTACCCATATGTATGTACCCACTTTGCACAGCGCATCCCTTCCATGCTTGCATGGTCAAATTCCAGGTTCCAACCATCAAACTCCGGTATTTTTCTTCGATGTTTGGTGGTTTCAAACATGTTCATGTTCACCATATTGAGGATGATGACATGTACGAAGATATACTATGTATATACATATTGGATGGTTTGTAGCCACCAGCCGGTACCAAGATTCATTAGGGAAGCATGGTCAAACCTATGAAATTACCAAATTTGGGGAATAAACCAGCAATAACCAGCTGTACCAAGGTTTTGGCTCATAGCCGTATAAGAACCCCCAATGAGCGGCTATTGAAGAAGGCACGGCCACAGTGGACGGCTGTTGATATTTACCGATACCTATGTATACCACTATGTACCATCCATTTATCGCTATGCAGCAAAGAAGGCCCTGAGAAGGCAATGAAAAACCAACACTACGGTCCTCCGGTATGATGTACCGAATGTACCGTACTTCTGTACCTAGAAGTGGGGCATGTTCAATGATCTGAAATGAAACTAATTAGCCGAAAAAGGAAAAATAGAACCACATATTACCCTGGTAAAAGGTATTGAACACCCGTGTTTTGTTGCTGTTCAACCCCCCTGCAACGTGTCCAGGAGTGCATTGCTGCGCGCTTGCGCGCACTGAACGAGGGAGCTGTGACGCACTTCCGGCAGAACCTCAACCACTACGACGAGAAGAAGGGGGAGCGCGGGGTAGGGGGACGACTTGTGGGATTGTGTCGACAAAAAATGGGGACATCACTAACCTTCGCCCACTCAACAGTTTGACCCTTAGAATTGGCCGTTGTTTGGACGAAAGTAGTTTTCCAATCTCCTGTTTGGCACGGTCTATGTTAGTTGAAACAGTTGGGTGGATGATGATATGATTTTACATTTGGTGGGTATACTCCATTTTCAGACCTATATGTAGAAACAAAATGGTCTGGGGGACTTCATGTGGACGCTAGGATGGTGATCAGTTCACTGCAACTCATTGCCAAATTGGTCACCCTGAGTAGCCTGGTGCCAAAATAGCAGATGTTCATGCCATTTCATGCCCCGAAGGAAAATGTCAATATAGGTATTGCCCCATCCCTATGGCCCTATGTTTTTTTTTCTGATATGTGATTGTTTGTTCTTAATCATGCTATCATTCTGCTGAAGTTGGTGTCCTCCTCAGGAGTTCTCTCTGACAAAGTTGGCCAAAGTCTATCAGAGCCGCTGGGCAGCTGGGGGATCTGCCAACGCCATTGACTGTTTCTGAAAATGCGGGCTGTAACCTCTCAGAACCATGGTATTCTGGCTTACTCGACTTACTCGACTTATTTTCAGGCAAACCATTGTTTTTTGAGGAAGGAACTGCTAAAAATATGTGAATGGCTTGAGATGTTTGTCACCCGTTGCGTTGCAAAGCAGACAGATTCCATTTGCAATATGATTGCGGGACGGTATGGGTCAAAATTGGGGGCCTGACATGATGAATCTCAAAGAAAAAACTGGTATGGATGTATGGGATATGGCATGGGCCTGGATGCTGAAAATTGTATAAAATTGTCAGATGATTAAAACTCCATGGTTTTACGTCCCAAGCGAAAAACATATCCTTGGATTCCCGGCCATTTTTTTCCGCTGCAGGTTTCAAGTCTCAAGAGAACTGAAGGAGTACAGTGCGGCAATCCAACCTGTCCAACAAAAATCAGCGATAGAGATACCTAAACTGCTTGGTGGTTTTATCGTGTTTCTGTTTTCAAACCATTATGATAGATGGTGAATCTACACATGTTTCATCATTTTTCTTATGTTTTTTGTTTGCCATGATCATTTACTTCGGAATGATGTCCAGCTGATCCAATGAGGTATAGGGTCAATATAGAAAAAGATGTGGAAAACCAATGGTTTACCTATAGGATCCTATAGGAATACTGTAAATGGTGGATTTTCCACATCTTTCTGTACAATGTTCAGAGGATAGTGTTGGGATCTACAAGAACTCTTGAATCATGAATTAGGATGATGTGGAAACACCAGTTTAATGGGTTTATAATATAGAGCACAATATAGAATCCAACTGACAAAACTGATGAATTGCTGATATGAATAAGTCAGCCATTAATACATGGTAAGACATATATAGATCTTTTTCACATGACCCGTTTAAGTCTAATCGAACTGAGTTTATTCCCGGATGAACGTTGCGATGGAAACGTTACCCCCTGAGGTTATTGGAAGGACAACGAGACCCGCATGCAGGTCGAGGTTTGGAATCATCCGTTGGTTTTCGACCGATAGATGGCAGGGGCCGCACAAATAACAGGTGTAATGAGGCAGACACAGATAATATATTTGGAAACATATATTTAATATTATTTAATATAGATCTATAGATCTGGATATACTGTAGATCTGGATCATATAGTATATTATGACTCAAAATGAAGATCAACTAGCAGCAAGTCTCTGGATATAAGTGATATCAGCATGATGATGCATATTTAATCAATGATGTATAAACCAAGCGAAATGGAGCGATTCAGCCAGCTTTTTGTGTGAATATTATGTGTACTCATTTGGTACTTAGAAGCCTCGTGACTGGTTTTTGCAAAACCCTCCATGTTGATCAAAAATTATGTTTTTCATCGTGGTGTCTATGTTCAGATGCTTCATGATCTTCATGATGCTTCTAAGTCCTTTTTTATTTTTGTTGGCTGAAAAATGTCCTTTGAGATATTTTTGGCTGAAAATTGCAGTGCTTCAAATCGCCTGATGTTCGGCCGGGCCTCTTTGGCCGCACCTGGGGGGTGGTCCGACCCGCTGCTGACCCTCTGCAGGTTCAAGAACGTCCCGATGCGATCTATCAACTGCTCCGCGTGCCGGACCTCTGGCAGTGCGACAGTACCCCACGTGGCGTTTTGCGGGTTCGGGGTAGCCACCAAGAATCAACACATTAAACATGGGGCAGTTCATGCCCCCAAATCGTACCCCAGTCGTACTCCCTCAGAGGGCACGGCTGGATCCATAGGGCATGATATTTCATGGTATTTCAGATGAAGATGCCAACAATCTGTGGAAAAATATGGGTGCTGAAAGCGTGGCCGTGTAGATGAAGCTCCAAATCATGCGTTTCCCGTCATTTTTCTTATAGCGTCGAAGCCCCCTGGTATCATCCATGCTGAAAACCCATGGGTTTCCCGTCGATTTTCCCCACTGAGAACCATCCAGTGATAGTCTACCGACCCTTCGGTGCCAGGGTTTAAACGCAAGACCAAGAGAGCCCAATGTCTTCCGTAAGGTTTTCAACCCACTTCCGTATGGGCAAACCGCAACACTCCCATCCCCCGTATTAAAAACAACATCCTTTTTTCGGGTCCCAAATATAGTGTAAATCCCCTACTGAACGATGGGTTTCATCTTGGGGGGTTTAATGTTAGAAACGGATTCAGCCATTCTGTCACCGGTTTTTGAGATCTTGTGAAGTTGTGTTGGTGATTTGCCAACTGCCAGTCATAGATTGTATATAACCTTGACTGGAAGGGAAGGAAGAACACAATCTTGACCTGAACTTATCAACATTTATCAACCAGAATGAAGAGGGAATTCAGTCTTAACCTGACATTACTTTTGCTACTTGATACATGTTGAGAAGTCTGCAGGATGAATATCTTACCCTTACACAGTGTTCACGTATCAATACTATAGACTATATAAACTATCATGGAATGTCTCAACCTGACATTGCCATGGCCACTTTGATCGCATGTTAGGACAAGATCTGTGTGGATCAGCAGCTGAAAGATCTTCAGGTGCTTCCGGGGCAAAGGGGGAGCCTTTGTCCAGTCTTGAAACGGGGCTGGATCAACTTGCATATGAAATGCATTGAAATACAATATTTCAGGGGAATGGACATCCATCTACCAGCTATTTTGGTGTTCACTACAGAACCAGGGTCTCGCCCCATACCCAAATAGGTCGTTCAAGATCTTGCTTGGATTCAAACTAGACATGGATGAGTCTTTCGTCATTTTTGTTTTTTGGTTCTATTCCCCATGCCCTTGTCAAGATGCAGCGCTGGTGCGCGCCAGTCATACCTTGACTTAGAGAGATACCCAATCTATCAAGCAGTACAATCCCTCGAGTAGTGGCTAGGAGATGGAGAAGCCGCCTGGCAAGATGAGGGCTGGGGTACTGTGGGGGGGAGCGCGGTGTCGAGGATTACCTCAACAAAACCGGAATTGCCTAGACCTGGACCCTCTGTGCGGCTGTTTAAAGATGTGTAAAATAATATGAAATATTATAAATGTATATGGTACAGTCTGCATTATAGTCAAGTACCATTTTTTTGGGCGAATGAACCCGTGCTTTCTGGGTAAATTAGGTGAACATTTGATGAAATTGACGACCCTTTTGGTATCTTTTGGTTATCCCCCCCCGCTCATGCTGCTGGTGAAAAATATTGCTGTGGGCCAACACAATTGCAATGTGATGATCCGGATCATGACTTGCAACGTGGCTTCGCGTAGCAGCTTAGCAATGTATTCCAGCTGGAAAGTGGTGAACAACCAGGGTATAACCCACTTTTCTTTATAGGATATCCCCACTCACAAACATGGTCTATGAATGTGTGTTAAACAATACTAAACCACCCATTTGGGAATGGTGTATACCACCTATTTATGGTGAAATTGGGGATTATTGTTTTACTACCATTAATCAGCTTGCTAAGTGGGTCCCGCACATCAATTAGTCCAGCTAGCCGAGTCGCCGAGGATTCCCAAAAAACATCAGCATGTTCGCCAGCCGCATCGCGATTTTGACCGCCTTCATGTGCAAGCGAAGGATGCGTCCCTCGGTCCCAATGGTGATTTGTCCAAGTTTGGGGGGACATGTCAGGGTGCCATTTTTGGGTCCCCCACACCTTTTGGGGGCTTCAGATGCACCTTTTTGATCCTTTTTGAACAATTGAAGGGGAATGTCGGGAGGGTACTTGTACTTATATTCATCATCTCAGATAGTGACGTGAAAAGTCTTGATCACTCTTTCTTCTTTCCATCCCTGGGATCCGCAATGACTAGACATCGAATCTTAGGGCTTGTGCGGTCAGGAATTCTTTACCATGGGGTAGTTAGCCAGGGTGATCAAAATCTCCAAACCCCTGCGTGCTTGAAAAGCTCGACTGAGTGGAAGAATTACGTGACCTTGAAGCAATAATCATGATTTTTTGCCTGGTACAACCATCTAGTATGTTAGATTGTAGTCAGATCTATAGTTAATTTATGTTAATTTTAGTCCATCGTGCAAAGCCACATTGAAATGGCAACATTTCACAGCTGAAGAGATAGACATCTCGTATGCGAGATGGAGCCAGCGCATCACCAAAGCTCTGCCTCCTTGCCGCATGTGGAATTCCATTGCAGAGTCTTTGGGATTGCGCTTTGTCACTTGGTGCCTCAGCCTGTTCTCATCCCCCTAGCTGTCTCCCATTCGATTCCTCCCAGAAATCCCTGCACGGTCAAGCCCAAGTTGACTGGCACTCCAGAGTCCCACAGTGTGTACATGTGTTGACCAACAATAGATTCGTTCCTGGGCTAAAACCGCTACCCTTTGGTTATTCGACGTAGCAAACTGGAAAATCAGAATGATTTTAAATATGTGAATCATCATCAATAATCTGCAAATGGCCATTTCCATCCATTTCCCATAGCCAACCCTTGAACAGAGGAAAACAAATCGGAGATGATCCCATGGGGGATTCATTTCCAGATTTTCGACGAATTCTCCAGCCATGTGAGGCATACGATCTTGAAGACCATGCTCTGTGACAGCGCCTTGCGCGATAATCCTGAAGTCTACAGGTGCCCGGCAAGCCATGGCAAGCCATGCAAGGTGGTGCCATGTTACTTGCCCCTAGGTTTAAACGCTGATTGATATAGCAACAATTTAAGGGGAATTTCAAATGGTTGAACCCGGAAAAAGATGAAACATATGAAAATAGTGGAATTTATAGTTGATTTATGTTGGCTAAGCTGGTTTATCAGTAGGTTTTCATTGGATTGATGTTAGACGTATATCTATCGTTAGTGGGATATGTGTGAACCCACAAAGCCTAACTGAAAGGGGCACCACCTTGTGTGAGTCGATGCCTTCAAACGTCAAGTGATGAACCCCCCGGTTTATCAGGGACTATGAACTGACCCAAAATAGGAATACTTATTAACCAAACAATTACCCTCTGGTAAACTAACATAGCTATTGAAAATGGCCATTGATAGTTGATTTTCCCTTCAAAAATGGTGATTTTCCATAGTTATGTTAGTTTACCAGAGGGTAAGTCAGATGAAAAAGGGGGTACTTTTCATGGCTCAAATGTCAGCAATGTTCAGCACGCATTTGTGGGATCCAATGGAACTCAATGTTTCCGAATACTCAGCCATACTCTTCTGAAGCGACTTCCTTGATCGTGCGCCTGCAAGGTTGACTGTTTGTGTGGGCAACAAGATACCATCCTATCCCTGATGTGTGTTTTTTGGCTCCTTAGATCTCTTCCTTTTTGGGTTGTATTCCCACTTTTAGTTTGTTAAATCAGCAATTTCTTTTGTATATTCTATTAATATATTCCATTAATATATTCCTTTATTATTATACCATATGTTGATATACCATTAGATACCATATATATTTCATTTATGTTCGTATACCACTGTATACCCAATATGTTGATGGTTTGATACTTCCCTTGTTGTCAGTTGGTTGAATCTCCACTGTCGTTGTATATCATATCATATCACATCATATCATATCACATGATATCATATGATTTCCCATGAACAGCCCATAAAAATCCATATTGTATAATCCCTATAAATCCCATTACACTCTGGTTATTTAACATAGCTATGGAACATGGGCCATTTATAGATGATTTATGATGATTTACGGATTAAAAGTGGTGATGTTCCATATGTTCCATAGCTATATTGAATAACCAGAGGGCAAATGTATCAAAATCAAATCCCCCGTAAAATCCCCATCAAAACTTCACCCCGCCATGGATGTCCTGCAGGTGGTGTAACCAGGAGCTCACCCCTGAAACGCCACCAAGTGTCCTGCAGACGGGTCTAGCAGATTTCTTGCAGGACAATCAGGTGCGCGGCTGGGACGTTCGATTTTTTTTGGATTGAGCTGTTTCCGGATGGTCCTTGAAACCATGACATGGCCATTGAATTTCTGTTGTTTTTAGATGATGTCCGCACCTGCTAGGTTGTTGGAAAAGCATGATCAAAAAATGATCAGGCAGAGCACAGATTCACTTGAGCAGGTGTGTCCAAAAAGAACCCAGCTTTGGGCATGTAACTCATCACTGTTGTTGTGTAAATCGCAGGTTTCAGTTGGTTGAAATCCTCTGGCTGTCGGAGGCGAACTACGGCTTCATGGTAGATGTATTCATAGTTCATGGGGTTCGTTTATATAAATAGAACCCATTAAGCAACCATAGAAAAACATACGTATTCATATATATGCACATGTTTCATGGTGCCCTCCAGTAATCAAACATAGCAATTGGAAATCCATTGTAAATGGAGGTGTTAATGGGAAAATCATTTGCAAACATGGGATTTCCATTGCCACGTTTGATTACTGCAGGGTACATAATATTTTGTATAAACAACCACCGACAAACATGAGGTTTGGGGGGCAGCAGCCAATATACACCCCCCTTTAATCATATTAGGTTCCCAAATCCCATGAAATCCGGTAAAAACCTCCATTCAACCCTCAGGCGCAAGCGATCGATGCAGGCCGGGAACTCGGAACGATTCGGAACGCGGTTTGATGCAGTTTGTTTTTTTGTCACCAAAAACATGGTCTACCCAATACAGAGAAATCTCGAGAATTTTCGTAACATCTATTCAGATCAAGTGGTTTATTAATGATTATTCATCACTGAATAACTTGCTTCTTAATCAACATCTATAGTGATATCTAGTCTATCTAGTGGGCTAATGGTTTATTGCTGAATAGTTTTGACCTTTTTCTCCAATTGTTCAGCAAAACGATGGGCACGTCACACTCGTGGTCGCAGGTGTCATGAGCACGTCGCTCCTCAGCGACCTGGACAAGTACAAGTACTTCGGCCGCCACGATCGACGGACCAACATGTTCGGAACCCTTGAAACGATCGGCGGCGCATGGGTGGCGTGAGTGAAGATGGGGATGAATCACCATGATTTCAGCATAACTTCACTTGCAAAATGGGCAAAGTTACAGTTTGTATATCTATATGTTATATAATGTTATATCAATACATATATATATATATAATATGTTTTGCCCCCAAATAGAATGAGAATATGTATGGGTGTGTCCTTCAAAACTGGAAGTTTTAACTATAGCCTTTATAGGGGAATTTCACCATCTAGTCATTTAGTGATTGAAGTAAGGAACAGGGAATTGGGTTTGTATCAAATGTTCGGGGATTCACTCTCAATATATGGCCAGATTTCATGGTGAACATTGAGTTCTGAACCCTTTGGATTTCACAGAAATGGTTCCAATGTTGCTGGGCTAGACCCTGCACTCTATCCTATCCGCACTGCAGAGACATTGGCAAAGAGCAAAAGCAGAATGATCCATACAAACATGGCCCATGACAATTGACAGATTCATGAAATTCTGAAACTTCTCGACATGTGAAGATGCCAAGGTATGTTTAAGGGAAAACTTACAGGAACTCTTTACATTTCGGGTTCAAAACCAATGGTTCTTGTAATTTTTCCTTGCACCCCAATCCACGGAATGATATCCGCATTATGGTTGGCTTTACATCCCACTTGTTCAACCCTCTATGTTCCATTTTTGCAGTACTTGATAGATGTTGATAGTACGTTTACGCGCAAACCCCACAGTTCGCCCACACCACATCTTAAGGGTTCCGACAAATTTATTCTTGATGTATATTACAATGATATTCAAGGGAGTCTTCAACATGTTTCTAGGGTATGATTAAAATCCCACCCCCGTTAAACTTTACATTCAAGGGAATCTTCAACATGTTTCTAGGGTATGATTAAAANATCCCACCCCCGTTAAACTTTACATTCAAGGGAATCTTCAACATGTTTCTAGGGTATGATTAAAATCCCACCCCCGTTAAACTTTACATTCAAGGAAATCTTCAACATGTTTCTAGGGCATGATTAAAATCCCACCCCCGTTAAACTTTACATTCAAGGGAATCTTCAACATGTTTCTAGGGTATCATGAGAATGATGATGATGATGGTGATGATGATGATGATGATGATGATGATGATGATGCTGATGCTGATGATGATGATGATGATGATGATGATGATGATGTTGATGTAACATTCGTCGCACAGGTCCCATAGCTATGCGTGGCAAGATGATACGACTGATCATTGACATATCCATTTCGTCCCACAAAACACTGTGTTTTTTTGACGTTCCGAAACGTCGTCGAAGTCGGCGCGGGCAAACTGTGGGGTTTGCCCGTACTTCTACTTGATAAATGTCCTAATTTGGATTGAAACCACATGATACCCTCAATGTATCGCATTATGTCTCTACAAAGTTCCCACTAAAGAAATATCAACTTGAATAAGCTCAGGATAGGATCAATGCCTCGAGATGATGTATCTCAAAAGAAAACATGTCTCGATACAATTTCCACCAGATTCCCTTTGTTTATCATTTTATCACATCATGTTCGATCCTTAGTAGACCCGCAACTGGCATAACTTGATGCTGTCAGAGCACCAGGTCCCTGGTCTACTTGGAGTTCCCCAACGCCCGTGGCTTGGCACGTGGCCAATAGCTGGATGGTTTGCAATGGAGAATCCGACAGACGGATGATTTAAGGGTACCCCCCCATTAGGAGATCACCATATATAACTAGACTATAACATACTATAACTATACAATGAGATTATAACCATAGTGATAGGGGCCCCATCTCCCAACTTAGGGGGCTTGAATTCACTGTAGATGCCATGCCAAAAAGTTGGAAACCTGGCAACATGGTAAATATCATCGAAAACCCCCATGGTGGCACACTTTTTGACATATATTTTTTGGGTTGGTATACAAAGTTGAGGTGTATTTATAGTATATCTTATACACCGATATACCTGTATGTACTTGATCCTCTGAATCAGAGAGATTGGAAAGTCTAGGTTTGTCTCCCGAACACCTAGGTTTCGCTTTCCGGTAAATCCCCCGAACCGGAGAATCTATGCGGAATTGCAAAAGAAAAAAATCATGCTGTAAGGCAGAGCCAAGGTAGAACCAAACAAAAGTGGTGATTTCTACCGTGCAGAATGGGGGAGCAATCAGAACAGAATGTCAACAATCAGGGTTTTTAAATGGCTACATCCCCCTGTGAAATGAATCACCCAGGAGGCCTGTGGGAAGCCCTTGAGGAGCTCTTGAAACGAGCGCAGCGGCTGTTCCTCTGGCAGGTGGCACCAAGGGGATACCATCGATAGCCGTAACCGGTTTGGGGTACCCTCTGGTATTGCCTAACAGTTTGCTATTGAAGCCATGGCCATAGAAATAGTGGATTTTCCCATTAATAGCATGGTGATTTTCCATGGTTATGTAACAGTTTACCAGAGGGTAGTGATTCACATCTATTACGTTCTATGACCATCTATTACCCAAGCTTCAATATCTACTACCCAAGGTTGATGGTCTTGGAACAATCCTCGAACCGTTGCTGGCGGATGTTCCAGCTAGCCATGGAGCTCATGACACTGGAGGGTACATAAAGTGTTCAACTGACATGCCTGGCAATACAAATCTAGAGCCGTAGCTAAGCGAACTCATCAAGACGGCCAAAAGTACCACTTTTGCATTGAAATACAAAATCTAGATTCAGACTTCCACTATATAGATTTTCCAGCCATTTGGAAGTTAAGGGTGTGTGTATATACATATATAATCATATATATATATAATATTACATCTATATATTATTATATATAATTATATATATATGTAATATATGTACACACATATGATCTGGTTTCTGTATATCTTATTCATGCAAACATCCAAGTGGCTACTTGGCGGCTCACATGTTTTGACCCAGCGCCAGGTACGGAACCACTTCAGAATTCCAACAGCACTGGGGGAGTACTACATCGCCTTGAAATTCCAGCTGCAGTTGAAGGCAAGTTGCAACGATGGAAGCATATGGAAACATCTGGAAACATATGGAGCTTCGAGAAAGCAACACACCTGGGGACCTAGACTTCCAAGGGCCCGGAAAAAAATGCTGGTTTACCTTGTTTTATCCATCTTTACTGAGAATTTGAATGCTTTTGCCAATTTTGAAGCATGGAAATCGACCCATGATTTCTTCATCCCACTTTTCTGCGCTCGTTTTGGTCGAGCGCCGCCAGGATTCCTATTCGTCCCTGCACTATGCTGAGCTGCGGCTGTGTTTGTCAGGGAAGTCCAAGAAACTGAACACCATCCAGATGTCCCTTGACCAGAACTGGAAAAACCACCTGCTGAAGATTGGTGAAGGGTAGTTATCTGATTTAGTGATGCCAACTGGTGAAGATTTAGCGGAAAAAAGAGTGGGTTGATTGTCGCTACAAAAGTTTGATCCAATGCACACAGGGAAACCCCCATGCCATCATATCTTCACCCCAATGTGGTTTTTACCAATACTCAATAAAATCATCCCCTACAGAGGTTCTGTGAAATTGGGTGTAACCCCCTTACAAGGTGATTCCCCCCGGGTTCTAAGATAGTTGATATTTTTTAATAAGCATAAACTGTAGATATACTATATCTATAGTAACCCCCAAGTAGATCGAACAGAAATTTACAACTATTTTCAGACTGGATTTTACCTGTTCTATCTTTCTTGGGGGTTGCTACAAGGTTGGGGTCCGCAGTTCTAAATTGGTCTATAACTCGCATAAACTATAGTTGTAGTCACCATAAACTCTAGTGAATCTAGTTCTAAACCAACTTAGCTACCATAAATCAGCTATAACTCCCATTAAAGCCCAATGTTTATTGGTTAAATCACCATTTTCTCACCTTGCATCCTACAAATCGCCATTGACCTAAATTGGAACCAACGTTGTCGCCCAGGTTCCGCGAGACCATGAAGAAGGCAGAGCAGATCCTGCACGAGCCACTCGGCACTGGTGGAGTTTGTTCATTGAGAGATTTGGAGATTGGAATGATGATCATGGTCGTAGTTATATTGTACCCATTATACCATTATATGAATTTATATGATATTATATATGTTTGTGTATTGGTTGATGCTTTTATTTTTGTTTTGAACAAGGTGCAACTGTTCAAACATCCTCGGGACGATCACAACGGGTGGATCAACCACCAAGCAGAGGATAGGATGATGACTTGGAGCGTCCTGAAGGCACCATTTTAATGGGGGTGATACACCCGGCCAAAAAATGTGGTCGCATCCATTTCTACTGTTTGCATCGTCCAATTCTTCTTGTTTCACTTTCCAGTGACTGGTGAATTTTGGTTGTGTCTCCATGTTTGGATCCCGTGTGTATTGTCAAATCGTTGTGGCCTATTTTGTCAACATCATTAGTATAGAACAAAACATGAAGAATCCACTCATCCACTCTGAATCCAGATCATTTTCAACAAGTTTTCAGGGTTTCCATAGATTTTTCTATAAATGGAGTGGTTTAAGCGAAGATTTACAGGAAGCCCCAATCAATTTCATGGAAAACATGGTTTGCGGTTCAGTTTTTTCAACTAATCCATTTTTTCTCCTTTTTTTAAATGGTCTCTATGTTTTCTTCTTTGGCATTTCTATATGGTTTTCATGTTTCTATGGTTTTCTGTTAAGATTTTCCAACCAATCCATCTATTTTCTATGGAATATATGAATTTCCGCAGGTTTCTATGGAGAATTTCCCCAGGTTTCTATGGAATTGCTATGGAATTCCTATGGTTTCCATCTCTTTTTTCGACCTTCCCCAGGGGCTTCCACCGTCCAAAGGAGTTGCGCCGTGCCGCTTATGGAGACGTCGCTGGTGGCGCAGTTTCTGACGTCGATGTTGCGCAGCCGCTCCATTCGGCGGGGGGAACCCAGTGGGGACCCGGGGGAGCCACCCGTTAAGACATGGATATCTTGGTGGCTCACCCACTTAGTAAGTGGGTTACCCTCTGGTAAACTGTTACATAACTATGGAAAATCACCATTTTTCCATGGGAAATTCCACTGTAAATGGCCATTTTCAATAGCTACGTTAGTCTACTGGAGGGTATAACTTATAACTTATAACCCCAGTAATGAGTAGGCCAGGGTTAGACCACTTGCAACTGGGGATATAACCCACTTACTGACTGAGGTGAGCCACTGTGTAAGAAATGGTTCAGAAATGCTAAGAAGCAATAATATGATCTTGTGAATATGTTTTGAGAAATTATGGGTATGCTGTGGTTAAGAAATGTTAAGAACACTGGGGATTGAAGATAATTCAACGGACACATCTTGTTTGATATGATGAATAGTGCGGATTTACATACATAAATTGTTTGACATGAAGGGATTGAATCCCCCTTTCAGGTGAAACCATGCTCAATGAGAGCTGGATAAGATCCCCCTTCTACTGTAAGAGTGATTGTTGGTTGTAAATAGGGCCAACACATGAAATTTTGCTATATATTTGACTATCACCTTTGGGGGTGTTGGTTGATTCCTCATGAAAGAAGCATTGATGAGAAACAAACTGGACACACATATGGATCATATGGTTTGATATCGATTAGTATGATTAGATATGGTCATGTCATGTCATTTTCAGCATCCGCCCATGATAAACCATGATAAACCATTCCCCAAAGGATTCTGTAAATGTTGAAACAAACACTGTACTATCCCTGATGAGCTCCCCTTCCTGGTGATATTTCACCCTACTATTGTGGGTGATTGCATGTATATGTATAGATAGTAGAGGTAAGGTAAGATAAGATAAGACGGAAAGATAGATGGATTCCTTGTGCTTGTTGATCAAATCAAAGTTCTGTGGGTCAACCCCTTGTTTTTTTTAACCACCCCCACAAATTTTCGGTTGATCGTTGAATATCTTTGGTTCGGCCATCATTTCCATGTGGAAAATCGAGACCGGCCCTGCACAACGACGTCGCTAGGCACAACGACGTGGTCTTTCTGCGCTCTCAGGACGTGAACCTGGAGGCTGGAAACCATGGACATGGTTCATTTAGTTCGATGGTTTTTGCCGTTTTGAAAGAATGGTTATTTTCAAGTTGGCTATGAATCAAAACCCTGGTACTGTACCTAATTAGTGAACCCCAAAATAGCTGGTACTGTAAATGGATGTCCATCCCATCAAAATTGATAATAATGGGTTTTGACCCATCCCCAGTTCGCAAACTGTTAAACAATGTTAAACAATCAGAGGGCAAGATATATTATGTGAACACGGGATACACTTTGTGGGATAAAGGAACATAAAGTCACTATTATGTTGGATAGCAAAATCATGGAACGAAATATGATCCAACCCATGCAGACCCCTTGGACTTGGGGGTACCCTATGCCCATGGTTGCACGCTAGGATGACTCAAAATGGCCAAAAGCTTTCCCGGCCCATTTCTTGACCCATAGCCAAGCTGGGGTAAGTATATTCCAAAAAGTCCAATTGGATATGGCATATGGGGGGTACCCATATGGAAAATAAACTTCCAAGCGCTGATTTAGGCAAGGCTCGAGTATCTGTGAGTTGTTGACAATCACAGTTTTTCTGGTGTCCTGTATGTATTCTTCCCTTAAACGAATTGAATGGTATAAAATCAGACTTCCGGCAGTTCCAATGTCTTCCCAGGTCGACGATCAGAACGTCTTTGCGCAGAGCGCGGAGTTGATGAGTTGTCAACTCTTCATCATCGAGCGCGAGGACAGAGTGAGTGCTAGTCCTGTGGGCCATGGGATATGTAAGCCTCCAGCGGTAGAGATGAGGGGGATGTGGGGATGACAATAATATGTGTGTTTTGTGGGGATACCATGGGATGTAAAATTGGACAGAATATGATAGAATAGGATATAGCCAGCACCAGGATTTGATTCTGTGCAAACTATAGAATATAGTGACCTCCTAGCAGCATCACCAGACATGATGCTGAGGAGGATGAATCATAAGAACATGCCCATTTCATCCTATTTCCCCCAAAGGAATGATTTTCTAGTTTGCCCACATGCCTCTTTGAGTGTGACAAGTGCGTTTCTTTATCATGACCACCACTAAAAAGATAGAATAGTACATAGTTGGGAGTTTACATTTCGACATTTTTCGAGGTATGGTTGATATATATATATATACATATATATATATATACATATATATATACATATATATATATATACATATATATATATATACATACATATATATATACATATAATACTACTGTAATTGTTGTGGTATGTATTTTCTAGGGGTCCCCCATTTCAACAGACTGCCACGCAGGGCGGTCTCTGGTTCTTTCCGGGTTCAAGGGCGGGAAACTGCAATGTATTGTTTGTTTAAGGCGTGAAAGCTGGACAGGGACATCTGATTACACTAGGGTGAACTTACATAGATGTGGAAAACCCCTTCTTCCCCAGGAAAATGATCCACAAAATCATGGGTTTTCCACATAGGTTTGCATGTTGACGGGAGTGTATTTTTGGTCAAATTCCCAAGTGAAAGTGTTGCTATTTGACTCACAGTTTTTTTTCTTGCTAAACCGCCTCAACTCTTGAATCCCCATTTTGGCCAACATCCAAAAATTCATTGCTGGTTGAATCCCAAGTCTTCCTGATTCATTGAGTCTAATAGACATGTTCATTTTGCTGAGTGTTGCTTAACAACTGCCATTTTTTGCTGGTTGAAAAACACACCATACCCTCTGGTAAACTGTTCCATAGCTATGGAACATCACCATGCTATTAATGGGAACATCCACGAAATTTCAATGGCCATTTTCATTAGCAAACTGTTAGTTTACCAGAGGATAAGTCATCATTAATCCCATGAAAATCCCATTAAATCACCATTTTCCTATGGTTTTCCTAGGGTTTTCCTAGGGTTTTTTAGTTTACCAGAGGGTAAGCATTCTTCCAAATCTCCCGGTCAGGCCGGAGCGGGCGTGGTGAAGGCCGGAGATCGGATCCGCCTCAGGTCGCAGTTCACGCTCAAATACCTGGTACCTTGGCAGACACACCGGGGGGGGGGGCCTATACCATGGAGTTTTTAATGGTGATTGGGTGGGATTTCAATGGATTGAAATGGATTTACTGGTGTTTAATGGGAGTTATATGGATTTTATACTTATGATAGATATGTGAAGCGTAGGAAACCAATGAACCATGGAATATATCTTAGACAACAGCTACATTAATAATTATAATTCCAATGAATCATAGGACAACCTTAGGTACAAGGGGTCTTAATGGTGCTGAATGGAGGTTCAGTGGGATTTAAATGGTACATTAACATAAACCCAATGAACCATAGGAAAATGTTAATCTAACCAACAACAATGGAGATTTAATTGGATCTACAGCTGATTTATGAATATCTATGATAGCTAAGTTGACGCACAAATTGACAATGAGGATCACTTCGGATCAGTGACAGGAAACGGAGAAGTGGAAAGCAGCAGCTGAGAAAGAGCAGCAACATGCCACAGCCTGGCAGCACGTGTTCTGCAAGTCAAGCGGTTCATTGTGGTAAAGGGACCTTTGGTCAATGGAATTTTGGATGCTACCTTGAGCAACGCAGGATAACGCAGGTATGATTGCTTCGCCTGAATCAAGATGTGAGGCGGCTGATGACACGAGATTGTCTCTTGTGACATTTTCAGTGGAGGATTCAGTGGATGGAGCCATGCGATGAGACCACTCCACGAACTTGGCCATCCATTCAAACATCGCATAGCGCAAGATTTTGATTTTGACTGCTCAGAAATGTACGCCAAGTCGCATGGCTTCTCAGATCTTACGGGTCCCAAGCGAAATGATTGATTAGAAAGGGATGGTATTTGCTTTAGCAGATTTTTCAGGCAAACAAATAGGTATGCTTCTTTTAATTTTAAGGTAAGCCTTACTAGAGAGTTCTTTTTAGGCGTGACGGGGGTACTTGGATGTGCCTATTCGTTAAAAAAGCTGGGTCAACCATTGATTGCAGAATGGGTTGTTGTTTGCCACAACAGACTGGGAAACTCAACTAATCAGCTCAAGATGTTTCATGTGTCTATCCAAGATAAACTTTTTTTTCTTATTTTTTTGTTTTTCGGATAGCTCTACTAATTATTAGTGATGGGGTATGCTTTCCACTGAAAGCTTGGTAACTGGCATTGCACATGCAAGATCATCCTTCCGTACGGGTCGTGAACATCCCGTGTTGATCCAATTTGAGTTCGTGAGATGAGGGTTGAACTACTCCGGGAAAAAAACATAGGAGTTTTGATTGAGGAAAGCTTCTGTTGATTTTATATCTAAGCTAAGGATTAAGGTTTGCCATGACTGCAAATGATCCCCACATCACTACTATCCATCTACCATCCAAGAAACATATATGTTGCTGCACTGAAACCCTCCAAGTACCCATGAAGACTGGTAACAGTCCCAAAATAATGGGTACTCTCTGGTAATTTATCATAAGCTATCAAACATTTTATACGTAAAATTAGGATGTTTGATAGGTTTCTGGGTACTCTAGGTTGGTCTAGGTAGATTTCTCCACTATTGTTCCACCATATGATCCACCAAGGATGTGCACGCCAGCAGCCATTTGCGCTGCCGATTGCTGCAACCTGATCCGGACCCTGGGGGAAGCTATGGCCAGTTGACCCCATGTGATGGCGAAAGGTTGTTTTTTTTTTGAATCATGTATTGCTGGTTAGTTTCCATTACCCTCTGGTTATTTGACATAGCCATGGAAGCCATGGCTAATTTTGGATGATTTTCCCAGCTAGAAACCTCCATGGCTCGTTCGGGGATTTTCCATGGCTATGTTTGTCATAACCAGAGGGTATATACATATATCGAAATGGCTGGTTTCCCATTCAGTCCCATGAAACCACCTATCAAGCCAGCAAAAAAAACAGCTGTTTTCATGGATGGTTCAACCGCCAGTTTTCACAAGTCTTGATGATTAATCAATGTTTCACTATGTTCCATGGTTAAATCATATAAAATCACATCTTTCCGTCAAGATTCCAAGATACCTGCTGGAAAGCCTGGAAACAGATGGATTTTCCAGGACTACGACATGACCTTCACGGTTGAGATCGTTGGATGCCGCGATGACTACGCCCTCTCTCGTGCCTTACTGGAAGCTGGCGGGCGAAATGCACCGAAGGTGGGAGACACATGCTAAATTCGACTGTACCTTTTGATATATCATGATATTGAATATATAAGGAACGTATAATACAAGGTATGTACATAATATGATATAATATAATGTACAATGATATAACATGATATAATATTATAGTATAATATGATATGATCACATACATAGTAAACTTATAATATTCATACAATAGGATGTCAATAACCTTTGAGGTAGTAGGAGTTTTGTCTTCAAGGAACCTAAATACTTCAGAATGTTGTGTTCTCGCAGATTCAAGGTGCTTCCCATTTCCACAGATGACCCATACGCGATAAGAACTTCAAAGAACAAGCGGCGGGCGAAATCATGGACGTACAAAGACTTTCTGATGCTACACCTGGGTTTGTCAAAAGATGGAGGATATCACAAAACGAATATAATGTCTATCTTAACAGGAAAAAATCGATGAACAATCGATGAACATCACCAGATTCACCAGTTGATTTTTTTGGGATATACACACCATGAACATCACAAAGCCGTCCCGTTTTCGCGGCTGCGTGCTGAGGTGTGGGCATGACCAGCAAGTTGAAGGAATTCCGGGGCGTGCACGTTGAGTCGACCTTGAAGCTCAAGGCATCGTCCAGTCATGATGTGTCCAGCGGCCCACCCTACGATTTCTTCAGGTCCTTGGGTCAAATATGTCATGAAACGGATGGCTTCACTCGTAGCAACCATGGGAATTGAACCGTGAAACATGGGGATTCAACAAACTAGGATCAGTCTGATGAAAATCAGAAAATTGGGAAACCAAAAGCTATTTTCAGTGAACATCGGATGGAAACCCAGAAAGAAAAATCTAGTTTACTCCTATAATCTCCTATAGATATGCCCATGCCCAATTCCCAATGTCAGCAACTGCCGCAACAGGTGAACGGCCTGAACTGTGTGACTGTGAGGCCAGGTGGGGAGGGACCCCCCAAGCTGGTTAAGAAGCCCTTCCTATTGGAGAGGTCACATCCGTGGAGGGTGAAATTCCCATGCATGGAGGATTGATTTCATGGATCTGATATGATTTGATCCATACCCTCTGGTAAACTAACATAGCTATTGAAAATCACAATTTGTAATGGGAAAATCCACTACAAATGGTGATTTTCCATAGCTATGTTAGTTCACCAGAGGGTATTTTTCTTGTTCTTTTCCCGGTCTCCTAACCCAACGGATTGAACCAGCGACATCTTAAAGAGTTCCTGAAGTCACAACGAAGTTCCCCGAAATCGGGGGCGTATTTTCGGTATGTCTTGGAACGTCCTCTACAGGGTATGGTGTGTGCCGTGTGTAGTTGTTCATGAATCTGGTGTCACTTGGACCAGGATACTTCCGAATTATAGGACCCGCTTGATTCCAGAGAGCAGCTGATACTCTACCAACAATGGCAATCCCAGATGCTCCACGCATGGCAGATTTACCACCATTTGGGCCATTAGTGGGGTATGATTATGTTGGATAATGTTGGTAAATATTCCATACAGAGAGCATATGGCAATAGAAAATGGATGACCATGGGATGGTATGCGTGTGAGCCAGACTTGGGTGCCTGAACAAAGGGGATGGTTGTGTATCGATCAGGGTGACAGGCTAGCAGGCCAAATGTGTGGTCTCCACAAGCTCCCACAGGTAACCTGCAGTTGACCCCCCAAAAAGACATGACAAGAAACATGGGTTCACTATTTGAGAAGGTGTCTATTAAATTTAATCCATCTTTTTTTGGGAGTTACTCGAGGATCTAATTCTTTGGTGGGGGGGGGCGGCCAACCATTCAACCGTTACCCCCAGTTCTGTTGAACCCCTCTGCAAAAGCTTCATCGGCGTCAGGCACGGAGGCGCCAATTTCCTCACGAGTTTCGGTGAAAAGTTGGCGGTGAAGAGCGAACCCATGGATGCGACTGGGACAGATCGTGGTGCCCCAGTTTTCCGCAGCTAAGTTGGTGAACATGACTATGTCAACTATAGTTATAGCATGTTATAGCATGTTACTTATGTTACAGCTATAAAATGATGTAAGTGTATCATCTAGGATATTGAACTATGTCAACCATAGTTATAGCATGTTACAGCTATAAGATGCTATAAGATGCTATAAGTATATAATCTATACAGAATATTGAACTATGTCAACTATAGTTATAGCATGTTACAGCATGTTACAGCTATAGGTATATCATCTATAGTGACATATGGTTGGTGAGTGGTGATTAGAACTATGGCTGGGGAAAGTTGCTTTAGAAATTGGGGATTTTCGCGATAAGTACCCTCTGGTAAACTAACATAGCTATTGAAAATGGCCATTTATAGTGGATTTTCCCATTAAAAATTGTTATTTTCCATAGTTATGTTAGTTTACCAGAGGGTATGGGCCAGATTGGATAAATGGATACGAAGAGCCATTTCGGGGGGAAACCAAACAAGATGAGTAGGTCGCGTACTTTGTGGAGTTGGGTTTTCAGCATTATCAGACACATTTGATGTGAATATGTTATATTATATATATAATTAAATTGTATTAATATGCATTTATCTCTTCATTTAATGGTTACATCCGATTAATATTTATTAACCATCCATGAATCAGGCATTAATCATCCCACATTGTTGGTTATACCTCTGAAAACCCATTGTAATTCACACTGGTGTTACCCACCTTTGATGTTTAAGTCCAATTTCGTATATATATATATATGTGTATGTCAACATATTACCCTCGGCCATCAATCATTGCCATGGCTGCCTAGAAAAAACATCACAATTAAGTTCGATGATGTTCCCAGCGATAAGCCCCCATTTATGGGAATTTCCAAGGAAATCGTCATGTTTGACGACTCTGAAGGGTAAATCCCGATGTTCGAAGGAAGTTTAGAAGTGAAACTTCCGACAATATGGACAGTTGAAAAGCAGAGGTGAGAAGAGCCAAGATGTGAAGAGCTCAGCCATGAAGAA
>BGPT01000644.1:246376-266882 GCA_003297045.1 Symbiodinium sp. clade C Y103
AGTTAGTTTGTTAGTCAGCTAGTTAGTTAGTTTGTTAATTAGTTTGTTAGTTAGTTCGTCAGTCAGTAAGTCAGTCAGTCAGTCAGTTAGTCAGTTAGTTAGGCAGGCAGATAGATAGACAGATAGATAGGCCGACGCTCGAACCACCTTTTGATCNNNTTCGCTCTGCCATCCATCATTCACAGCAACTCACCTTTCCTATAGTTTGCTATTCCTGAAACTTCCGCCACCGCCTTGTGCGGTACTACTGGTAATATGTGTTTATTAATATCCATCATATATAGTAATAACATACATCAATCACCCATGAATCCCTATCTTACAGTGGTTGACATATTGGTGTTAAACAGTTAAACCCCCATTTATACATGACCTTGTCCCATTCAAAACTCAGATATATACCTCCATGAATTTGCTGGCGGATGTCCCAAGCTGATAACTGGGGTATCCTTCCCCAGGTTCAGTCCCAAGGCCATGGTTTTCCCAAGGCAAAGTTGGCCACGGGTCAAGTCTTCACCATCTACCGCGACGGAGCACAGGTCTTGGATTTCCATGCACCGCATCAGTCGGGACGCAAGCCCGTGAGGTGCGGCTCGCAGCGGTGGAGAAGCAGGTGAAATGAATGGAATATCCATGAATATCCATCATTTGTAGCTGAGTTTCCCATTGAAATCTCCATTTGATTACGGGGAATTTTCCAGTTTCATGTTTTATTGCCGGAGGGATCCGGAGGGTAAATCAACTGAATTCAAATCAACTGACATCAATTAAGATTAGTCAAGCCAGTAGATGGACTGAAGTAAAACGGGGATGGATCAAATCCAGGTTACCAGGGTTTTGACCCAAATTGGAGCCACATGGTGATGAAATCAACGGAAAAGTCCAGTGAAGTCAACGGGTCAATCGCAAGAGCAGATTAGGATATAGATGGTGGGATTGGATGAGTGTAGCATAGCTCCCATGTCAGAATTAGTACGGTCGTAGCCTCAGTTGATGCCTTGAGTGATTTCTGTGGAATGTCACAGGCTTGGAACATCATTTTCTCATTCGAATGGCAATCTATTGGGGCAGTCACAATATTATCTTATGGATATTTTACAATCATTGTTTCTATATAATTGAAATATCTGTTCGTCCTAAAATTGCAACGCCATAGTTTCTTTATTTCAATATCTTAATTTCGAAGCGACCTCTTTGAAAAAAGCGGTCCAGGGGCCCAGGTTCAACTCTACTTTAAGGTGCTCCAGCGGATGTTTCAGACATCCTGCCCGAATAAAAGAAGTACCCCTGGAGGATCTTGGGATAAATTGTTCCCGTGAACAAAAGCCTGGGAACTGGCCGTCATCCAACTGATTGGTCATTTTCATAGGGGTAACCATTGGTTTCGGGCATTTGAGTAGTGGCCTGAAAGACGAGGTTTCAAAAGGATTCCTGGAAGAATGGCCGGGGTCTACATTCAATCTTATAATAGAACATACTAGAAAACAATCACCAGGTTGCGGGTTTTGAAATTGACATATGAATCAAAAGTAGAGCTGCACAGTTGGGGTATTTTCGGAATCCAATGATCAATTTTTTGGGGGTTTACCCAAGATTGATCAAGTTTGAGCCTGCGTTTGAAGGATGAAGATGCCGGTTTGTCTGGGTGAAAATGACCGAACCACGGATGGTTTTAATTTTAGATCACCAAACAAGGGAATGGTCGCACGCTCTCAGTACATAAATTCTTACAGCATTGGATGGGTACAAGCTTTTCCCAACCCCACCCCGCAAAAAAAGGTTTATAAACGGACCCCACCAAGTATGTAGTTGTAATCACCATAAACCCTAGTTAATCGACTAATGTTTACCACCTTAGCTATCTAATCTTGGGCCTCCGCCCCGCTTGGGGAAAACCGACAAGGACCTTGGCTGGCCAAACCTCGGATGAGATCTTGCAGAAGACCATGATGGAGGCGAGCCCTGTGGAGCCTGGCTGGAGATGTCCATGGGATTGTTGGCGATTCCTTGGTCAGAAGCGTGAATTTTCCCATGAGATTTCCCATTGCCATGTAGCTTTAGAAGGGTTACGACGCTGGAATTTCTGACGTTTTACGATATACATAGCATCATGGCCACCCAGATCCGATCCTTGCACTCGCAAAAGGTGGACTTAAGGATCCCCAGCATTGGAACAGATTCTGTTGGAACACTCCAGGATGATGATCCCCCAGACTTTTGGTTCCTCTTAGGCCAAGGTGGTTCAAGAACCAACAAGCAGTGCCAAGATCTGGACCATTCTGGCAACATGTTTGAATGTGAACGGCTGGCAAATTTTAGATTTTGGCAAGTTTCAGCATAGTTCAACGATGGCGCGTTTTTGATTTGACAGGGCAAATTGTCGCGACTTCACAACAACCTTGGCAAAAATCATGCTTGGTGACGTACAATAGAGTTGTTTATTTCCAGCTTAGGCAAGGCTATAGATATCCATATAAGATCACCCTTTTTTAGGGCCCCGAAACACGGGGGGACGTTGTCTAAATGTAACGGGCTATTTCTCATACCCACCCCCTCAAATTTAAATGTATTTACGGGTTCTGATAGGTCCCCCTACGTCAAAAAACAGGCTACGGTGAGATTACATTTTTGCCTTCGGAAGGGGGGGGGGTAATGTCCGTAGATTCCGTGTCGCAGGGGGAGGGGGGGGGTCAGAGGGGGGGGGGAAGGTCATAATTGCCAAATGTCCGCAAAGTGTCCGATGGTAATGGCCGGAAACTGTTTGTAAATTGTTGGTGACTCTGTGGTGGATAAATTGTTGGCACCATCCTACACATGAGGTCCATACTTCCTTGCAAAAAGTGCTCAAACAAGACAGTGAAAGATACAATAAACTCATGTAACCGTCATATACCTGAGGTTCATGATTCCTTGCAGAAAGTCCTCAAATAAGAGTAAAAGATATAATAAACACATGTAGCCATCATATACCTGAGGTCCATAATNTACCTGAGGTTCATGATTCCTTGCAGAAAGTCCTCAAATAAGAGTAAAAGATATAATAAACACATGTAGCCATCATATACCTGAGGTCCATAATTCCTTTCAGAAAGTCCTCAAATAGGACAGTAAAAGATACAATAAACGCATGTAGCCCGGTCCATAATTCCTTGCAGAAGGTGCTCAAACAAGACAGTCAAAGATGTAATAAACTCATGTTTGTGGCTTCAGGTACGGATGTAATTGATTTCAGGTAGATTTCAACTATATCTTGAATGTAAACATACGTAGAGGTACATTTGAGGTACAATTGAGATACTTTTGAGGTACGTTTGAGGTCATATAGTTGCAATTATGACCTCAGCTATATGACCGGCTACATGAGTTTAGTGTGTCTTTTGTTGTCTTGTATGAGGACTTTCTGCAAGGAATTATGGACCTCAGGTATATGTTTTTATGACCTTCTACATATCAATGTACATTTTTTTGAGATTCAAAGATTTTCCCAAATTTTGCAAGAGATTATGTACCTCAACTGCCTCTATATTACATGTTGAAATGATAAAAAAATGTAGAATATATGAAGGTTTACAAGCATATAGGGGTCCTACAAACTTTCATTTTACATTTTTGGTTTTATGCAATTCTGCAGCTATTTGAAGANAATGTAGAATATATGAAGGTTTACAAGCATATAGGGGTCCTACAAACTTTCATTTTACATTTTTGGTTTTATGCAATTCTGCAGCTATTTGAAGACCTTCATGCCATCATTTTACATTTTTGTTTACATTTCTTACATTTTTGTCGTCCGTTTTTTCAAAACTGTAATCTTACATTTAAAGGTCCCCTCCAAAAAAACCAAGGGGACCTTTAAATGCCGGGATTACATATATACGTGGGAAATTTGTTTATTGAAATCTTACATTTACAACGTCCCCCCCCAAAAAAAATGACGTCATTATTGCCCGTTACATTTAGACAACGTCCCCCCCTGCTAAACGGGTGGTGATTATATAAGATAAAGATGATATGCCCGGTCAAAAACTTGGGTAACGTGCCCATATTAGGAGATGGTCATCAATCCATCACAAGAGATTTCTATATACCATCCATTAGAAGGATTTCCATCCTGATACGTATACACAATCATCCTGGATTAGCTAGAATATGGGCTCTTCCAATATCATTTTTATTTTGGTGTGTGTTTTTTTGAAATTGATCATATTCCATTTTCTCCAGGATTAGGACATGCACATATACACACCATGCTTTGACAAAGGCACTCCCAGACTTTCCCCATTTGATCAACCGAACGGGACACGAGGCGCACATGAGAACTGAGATCTCCTCCACAACTGACGCAGACGAAGGTGGGGGTGTCGGAGTGCTTTTCGACTCCTGGAGGTCTTCAGGTGACATGTTTGAATAATGTGGGGGTCATGGGGGTACCCCAAAATAGTTGGTTTATAATGAACAATTCTGTTAAATGCATGATTTGGGGGTACCCCCATGTTAGGAACCATCCCCTATGTTAGTAAAGCAAGAGATATCCACATTAAGATTTACCACATTTATTGCTGGTCAAATCCTTCAACATATGTTTAGTATTGTTTTAGATTTGGAGTCAATGTAATGTGTTTTTCTTGGAGTTGTTTAGGGGAAAACTCTGGTTTGCAATGGGATTTTTATTTGGGTCATCCTTGCTTTCATTGTATTGTTGGCCATGAATGGCAACATAAACCAGTTTTTGTTCAGCGGATGAATTGTCATGATATTCCGACTGGTACATGTTTGAGTCTTATTGTGCTGCAATAGAATATAAAGGCATCACAAAACATCACAAAACTATATCCTCTGGTTATTTAACATAGCCTTGGAGAAAAAAAAACACAATTTTTCATAGGTAAATTATGATGTTTATCATCTATAAATGGGCCATCTTCCATGGCTATGTTAAATAGCCACATGGTATGTGGCTGTCCCCTGGAAATGATCCACGCCGGGGTCCCACCCCTCTTCGCGCCCTGAGGCTCCTTCCGCCGAGTTCCGCCGGCCTTCCGGACCATGTCTCTTGGCCCAATGGCAACCTGGGAAACCAACTGGATCGTTCATGTTGGTTACGTTGGTTATTTTGGACCCATGATATATGGGCTATTGATGGTTATTGTGGATTAATAACCGGTTATATACCATAAATGTCTCGGTATATCATATGACATTAATGTTGGTTGGTTATGTACCATAAACAACAAGGGAAATGATAACTGGATGGTATATACCATGCAACTTAAGGCAGATCTGGGAATAATTTGCTGGATTTAGCCAACAACTATGGGGACATTTCATGAGGTTGCAACCAACAATTCTGGGCAAACCAACCGGATTCTGAATTTAGTACTTTAACCATTAGTGCAAATGGGCATGTATACTGATGATCATTGCTTTTTTTAGGGTATCTAAGACAGATTGGTCATGACAAGATGGGGGAGGAGGTGGGTTTACACTCAATCCCAACAAATCACAAAAGACGAAGGGTCGTGGGGAATTCGGGATCTAATTCGAATCTCTGTCAATCTCTATGTACAGTAAAAGGGTACAGTTTGGAGTCAGACCTCATTAATCATGCTCGATTCCAGTAGGGGAAAGAAAGGGTTGCTCAATGTTGCTGGCTAGTGTGACATCAGGCGTCCACATTTCACTTTGATCCAAGATGGAAAAAAAAACAATGATTTTGCTACGTCGAATAATGTGTATCTACTTAAAAGGTCATGCCTTGCAAGAAACTCAAAAGTAAACTCCCAACATTGACGATACTTTGGTCTTCGGTTTCGGACGGTTGGAGAGAATCTGTGGCTCATTCTTCAACGAAAACCCTTGGTTGGGATTCAGGTTACTTTTACGTGATGTTTCCCTGAGGAATGAATCATACCCAGCTTGAAATGAAGCAAGATTTGCTGGCATTGGCCTCAGCTCTGCAGAGGGAACTCATTCGCAGATGAAAACCATCCGAGCGCTCAAAGAGTGCTGTGAAAGCCTCGATCGAACGAGACTTACAAGCTTCGCTTCGTGCAATCAGAAAAGGATCAAGTCTGGTTGGACGCACTGATGAACCGCATATCTGCCTTGGAACCTGATTTTGAGCAGATAATGCAGATGATGGAGAGCCCAGGCGTGCAAAAAGCTGAACAAGATCAGGGCAAGTCCCTGGAGATCGGACATACTCCAGCATTTTAGCAATGGAAGATCACCCTATTGTCCATGATGATCCATGATCATCCTATGTACTTTCCGGCATTATATAAAAGTTGAGATTTTCCAGCCATCTTAAATTCGCCCTAAGCCCTAAGGGCACCAACACGCATAGATCAGCATAAATCCTCATTGTTTGAAGGATTACATAAGATTCAACCTGCATTTTTACAATAGGTGATATATCAGCCACGTTTGAAGATCTCCCCATTTTTCTTCCGGAAAATTTCCAGACGTCACGGCCCGTTCAGACCAGGATGTGGAGCATTGCGGGACACTTCCGAGGTCTATCTCCCGGACTTGGTGCTTCAACCCTACTTGGGCGTGCAGTTGACCTCCATGAGATTAAACACAATGGTTAGAACATGTTATAACTACGGTTATAACGATGCTTGACCTACTTGGTGAACACACTGATTATAACTACGGTAAGTTCACCTCCACAAGAAATAGTGAGGACACACCTGATTTTCGAAGTGGGAATTAGCGAGGCCACCCCCAAAAAAACCGGGAAACGAAATAGTACCCGAGGGAGACGAGGAAAGAAATGAAGTACTGCACTTTTGGCAGATTGGGATATGGGAACCCCTACAATTATGGTGAAATATACGCCGCTAAGATTCGTGGTTTATCCCAGTCTTTTTCCCCTGATTTACATCAATTTACAAGTTTATGGGCATTCTAAAACATTGACACCAGATGGTAACTGGTCAAGTTTGATACATCAGCCGTTAACCCTTTATATATAGCTACATGCATATACAATCATATGATATAATATATATGTATATACACAACTATATAGTTATATATTGGATATATATTGCAGTTAATTGGCTAATTGGCTACATTCGTATACATTAGTCAGCTATTACGTTGGTTATATTATTATTATTATTAGCTATACAGTATATTGTAGTTAGGTCAGTCGTAAACCTTAGTTCAATGAGGGCGGCGGGAGAACGATTGTGGCACCTGGAGAACGCTGAAGCAATCATAGCTGAGAGTCAGAGGTCCCACTTGTCTGTCTTGGTGCAGGCTGCCGACTGGGCTTGCAAGTGCAATGGCCGCTGCAGCAAGACAGCTAGATTGATGAGATACAGTTCACATCAGCGATTTTTGCAGCGTTGTTTCATGGCAGGGGCAAGGACCGAAATATGGCCCTAGTGGATTAACCCTCTTTACTTGTAGAGATATCTGCCATAAACCATCATAGACTATGCAATTCAGCTAGTTATGAAGCAACTTAGCTATCAGAAATCACCGCTACATCATGCTACATCCCCATAAATTCATTCCTGTTCTAGGTTCAAAAATCCCCATGTTGAAATGGTTCAAATCACCATTTTCGTATGGTTTTCCTAGAGTTTTTCCCATTTTCCTATGGTTTTCCCATGGTTTTGACCATTTTGACCTCACCATTTTGACCTCACGTCCGTCGGTCTCGGAGCGACAGGCGAAGCTGAGCAGAAAAGCGCGGGGCCAGAGGTGAGAGCATGGAATCCTGTAACACCCGGGATGCTGTTATTATGATGATATACCCTCTGGTATATTAACATAAACCCTGAGAATAGCTATGTTTAGAGGAAACTAATCTTCCAATCCCGATTAATGCCAGGGTCTATGTTAATTTACCAGAGGGTAATTGTAATCAAACGTGGCAATTGAAAATCCCCGAACTACATGGAGGTTTCTAGCTGGGAAAATCATCTATAAATAGTGGATTTTCCATTGCCATGTTTGATTACCAGAGGGTACATATATTATATATACTCGTATATATAGATAGAATATAAATCCAGAATATGTACACATATGATATATGATATATATGTACGTTACATTACTATATTGTTATTGTTATTGTTATATGCTATTATTACGGCCAAACCCCACAGTTTGCCCGCGCCCACTCCGACGACGCTTCGGAACGTCAAAAAACACTGTGTTTTGTGGGACGAAATGCACATGTCNTTAAATGATACCCTAGAAACATGTTGAAGATTCCCTTGAACATTAAAGTTAAACGGGGGTGGGATTTAAATGATACCCTAGAAACATGTTGAAGGTTCCCTTGAACATTAAAGTTTAACGGGGGTGGGATTTAAATGATACCCTAGAAACATGTTGAAGATTCCCCTGAACATTAAAGTTTAACGGGGGTGGGATTTAAATGATACCCTAGAAACATGTTGAAGATTTCCTTGAACATGAAAGTTAAACGGGGGTGGGATTTAAATGATACCCTAGAAACATGTTGAAGATTTCCTTGAACATGAAAGTTTAACGGGGGTGGGATTTTCATGATACCCTAGAAACATGTGGAAGATTCCCTTGAACATTAAAGTTTAACGGGGGTGGGATTTAAATGATACCCTAGAAACATGTTGAAGATTTCCTTGAACATTAAAGTTTAACGGGGGTGGGATTTAAATGATACCCTAGAAACATGTCTAAGATGCCCTTAAATGATGTGTGGGCGAACTGTGGGGTTTGCGCNCATTAAAGTTTAACGGGGGTGGGATTTAAATGATACCCTAGAAACATGTCTAAGATGCCCTTAAATGATGTGTGGGCGAACTGTGGGGTTTGCGCGTATTATTACCGTGTATATATTACTTATTACATGAATTGCTATTCATGATAGCAGTGAATGAGAATTAATCCGAATCAATCCAATCTTTCATTATTATTCAATGATTTTTCCATATTATAAGTAATGGTTGTTCATGGGTTAATATGGAATAATTATGGAATAATGGGATTAATCATCATTAATTGGGATTGTAGGTAATGAAATAGCTATTAGTGAATGGTTATTCATGGAGTGGATTATGGAAAAATGATTAATGGGTATTGTGGAATAACGGTTATTATGGTTATTGGCTACAGAATGGAGTGGATAATGGGAATTATGGGTGATGAATAATGGATTTTCATGGCATAATGGATACTGTCTCATGGATTATAATGATTATCCCACTACATATACAACAGGGATATTCTATACCATTCCAGGTTAATATTCGACACATACCCAGGGTCAACCTTCCCAAAAGATGCGATGTCATCCCCATGATTTAAGATGGTTTCTGGGGTTTGTTAATTTGTTCTCAAGTAGATGCCACGCCAGTTGGACCCGGACGAGGGCAACTAGATCTGGTCCGATTCCGAATTGGACGCGCTCCAGAAAAGAACTGGCAACGATGGGTACGGCCCTGCTTCAGAGGTGTGGAGAGTTTTCTGCTCCAAACAACCTCTCTGCGCTAGGATTGGAGGGGCACTCCAACACGCTATGGCTGGCAGAGCATCGCGGCCGGAACGCCAGTTTTACGTCGAGTGCCCCTCACCCCATGTAACCTACGCGGTGTTTTGCGAGCAACGCTGGTGCCTTTGCTGTTTGACCTTGCATCGGCCGCCTTGCTGCGTTGCTTGACTTTGTCGCCGCGCTTTAATCCTTGTTGGGGGATTTGATTGCCCTCAGCTGAGTCCTTGGGACGGGTTATATCTGGTTTTCTGCCTCACAGGTTGGGAGCTTTCAACATGGTTGTATCTGTCCCTTGCTGGAAGGGGGATGATCGTCCCCCCTGAATAATGTAGGGACTAAGATGCCCAGCATTTCAGGAATCCCGTTGATGTGCTGGGATGCCATCAATGTCAGCCCCGGATGCATGTCAATCCTTCTCAACCAGGGGATGCCAAAGAGAGATAGTTTGCTACTAGAATGGTACCCATGACCAACAGCCTCAGGCAGACTAGACATCCGGGGCTGACAGTAATCAAATATGCGGAAAAAAAAAACACTACCCTCTGGTAAACCAATATAGCTATGAAAAACGGACCATTTATATTGGATTTTCCCATTTAAAATGGTGATTTTCCATAGTTATGTTAGTTTACCAGAGGATAATTATTATAGTACACATTCAGATTCATCACCACTACATCCCCAGTACATCTCCGTAGTGCCTACCATGGTTTTGTTCGTTGAAACCTCTCACAAAATTGGTGAACTCCGGGCCCAATGGCCAGGCTTCCCTCCGCAAGCTTTGGCAAAGAGGTCGATTGAAGCTTCGGGGTCCACTGGATGGGTGATTTAAGATGGTTTCACGGTGGTTAAAGATAGATTTTCATCCCCAAAAAATCATGGCGTTTGAATGTGCTGAATATGGGGGATGGATGATAAACCGTGGGAATCTTTGTCATGGGTATGTAACAGTATTGTATGGGTTCATTGGGACTACTCTCAGGTATTCTTACCACAACTGCGGAAAAAATCACAGTGTTTAGAGCCAGAAATCACCATGAATCATCGAACTAAATGGGCCATGGTTTCCACAACTATATTGAAAAAAAACAACACCGAATAATGCACTTTCATATGTCCTCATTGTGACACTGATTTAGACGGACCAACTGAACAAAAACATGCTGAAATCTAAGACTGGCCATGAAACATATCCAAAATGGCCTAGGTTTTGTGAAAATTTGGTGGTGTGAAACTCAACCCTGAAGTTCAGCATCTCATGGCTATACTGCTCGTCCAAGTCTTTCAGTCTCTGAACGGAAACGGTTGAGCTCAAACCATTCCCACGAAGCGCATCCAATAGAAAGTCTCACTCACAGAGTGAAACTGCGGAAACTGACCAAGATGTGGGCTCGACGCTTCAAGCATATAGTTCGGACTTCTGGATAAAGTTTGGTTGGATACGCGGTACTTTTAATGGTTTGTCTTCGTTGCAACCACAGGGTGCATTGACCTACTGTACCCAGCAAAAGAGAAGTGCATGGCAATTGCGTAAAAGATCAATTGCTCCAATCGCAAATCTTCCCGGCCCTATCAATCCATTCTTATGTTTCCCTGTGATCTGCTCATTACTTATAGATACTTATAGCACCATGGTCAAAATTGGTCAAAATATAACAGCATTTTCATTCTGTCCCCCAATCATTGGATGGTTAATACTAAAGATGGACTAAAATCTGTGGTTCCCCGGGTCTTTAATTTTGACCCATAATATCTTGGTCAAATGTTCCAGTTTTTTCTTTCAGCATCTGGGGCCAAGCCGGGCATTGCCAGGCTCGAAGAATATGGCGGCCATGCTGCGTTGCGCCTACATGTTGCTGGAGGTTCCCAAAGCACCTGGTGGACGCAGGCGCTGCGCAGCACTCGAGCATGCAATATGTCATACATCGATGGGCCATGGAGTTAGTTAACTACAGTAGTGAACTAGATAAGTAAATGGATCACAGATTGGGAGATGGTTGGTTAGAACATGTTCTAACCCACTAACTCACCAGTTAGCTAATCCCATGGCCCAAGTATGTCATATGGATGGGGATGTTGAAGATACTTCGTGGGAAATTTGGGGAACTTTCAGGGTTGATCATGGGGAACCAACTGGAACATGGAAATATAGGGACTATTTCGGATATTTCATAGCTGATAGGGATATTCCTGTGGGGATTCAAAGGGATTCAATGGGGAAAAAATCTCATGGCGAAATATGTCAAAGGGATTTCATGGGGATTTTTAAGATATGAAGATTGGGAAGTATGGGAATTTGACGAATTCCGAACGGAATTGATGTGGTGAACGCAATGCCACAAAGCAACTGGGGATGATGGTTTCCCACCTTCTGGAAAGTCATCGGGAGGGTTTATAGCATTTGGGTTCACCACAGTACAGAGTTTCCTCCCAAAATGCTGGGGTTTTCATGGATCTTCCATGGCCAGATTAGATGGGCAGAAGGTCATCAAAACCGCTGAACACCGGCAGCTGCATTATGATTGTTCGATTGGAAATGGGGTATGTCAACTTCCAAGTTCAGTTCAGACATCGGTTCAGGGTCCCGTCATCTGTAGATTTGGAAGAATCCAATCTCCTACGTAGGGTAGCAACCCATCCTCAACCAGGGCATCGACGGATTAAACTTGTTTGAAGACACCCTGTTCTCCAAGTACGTCTTAGGAAGCTACCTGAAATACCCTCTGGTAGACTAACATGGCTATTGAAAATTGCTATTTACAGTGGATTTTCCCATTACAAAAATGGTGATTTTCCATAGTTATGTAAACGTTTACCAGAGGGCAACTCTGCAGGAGCAACATGTTGACCCTTCATTTGGAAGCTATTTTTTTTCTTGTTTTCAAGAGGCATCCATGTTCAACGCTGTTGCAGGGCTGTTGCTTCCCAGGTATCTCGCCCTCATTTGTCAGTCAGGGTTTACCAATCGCAGGTGAACAATTTGCAACCAGAATCCCATCCCAACAAACGAACCCAAAATGAACAGATCCAACATGAAACCAGGGTTTAAAGGGGGGATATTGAATATGAGGAGGAAAGGAATACTGTAGTTACTCTGGGCATCACCTGTGTCTTACATTCCTCTATTGTTCGCTCCCATTTGATGGTTGTAGGATTTTTTTTTACTGCGTAGATCTTGACCAAACGGCAAAAGACGTTTTGTTTGCCCCTGGGTTATGGAAACACGTTGCCTGACACAACATCAACACTCCCACCCAAAGACAAGAAACAACATATATAATCATATATTTATATATATATACAGTTATTGTATGATATTGTATGTTATTGTCAAGATTATCTACTCAAATGTTGGTCTCCCAAAAAATGAAGGTCTCACAGTTCACCATTGCTCAACATGGCTGGCCATGGTTTACCTCGTACATTCACGGGCTGGGATGAAATTCCATGGTTTCAAGCGTTGATGTTCCCTGACAAACTTACCCTCTGGTAATTTAACATAGCTATTGAAAATGGCCATAGAAATAGTTGATTTTCCCATTAAATATGGTGATTTTCCATGGCTATGTTAGTTTACCAGAGGGTATCCATACTTGTCTCCCAGATGTGGGCAGGTACATCTTGGAAGCCTTCTCCACCCGCCTCACACGGCATTCGGTGCTTTCCAGGACGCTGATCGCTCAACGCTGGAGCTGCGTAGCTGGTATCTGGACTCCAAAAAACACTTCATTCCCCGCCAGAAATAGTGGTTGTTTTTGGCCAAACAAATCTCAATGAGATCATCATGTCATGTTTTGTATGTTCGGTGTTGGCGTCCTATTCCCATGTTATCACCCATTTTTCCGCCACCAAGTTAGGATCCTATGTGTGGGGGCGTCTAGCCGTAGCCTCTGAGGAAGTCTGGGGCGAACCCCCCATCTTTGCAGATGATCTGTAGCAAAGCCCATCAAACCCCAAAAAGGATAGTGGGAACCCTGGAAAGTATGGTCGAAACATCATCTATACAACACTCTGGAAACACTTGTTCTATCATTTTTTGGGAGTTAATAAGGGGGGTTCCAATCCATGCAGGTAACCCCCAGTTCTCATCCATTTATCGATCGGATTTTCTCCTATAAACCATCCATAGATAGGTTTGTTTGAAAATAGGGTAGCCCAAAATCCATTGGTATACTCACGATTTTCCTTCATCAATGGTTGAACATATCATCCCCTATAAATCATCCATGTATAGATCGGATTTATCCCTTATAAATCCTTAAAAACCATCCATAGATAGGGCTACCCCCTTATTCTTTCATGCGAGCGTCACCCAATCCCGACGCCGCACCGGCGCTGGAGGATCATCAGCATGGTGTCAGCCTTGCAAATGATAGGCTCGGTGAGCAGCAGAGGCAGTCAGTTGATGATTGATGGTTATTATAGGGGGTCAAAGATTTCACAATAAAACTATTTATGATTAATTAATATATTGGATAATCCCTTACTAAAATAGTTGGTTCATTCATGAGAACCCCCTTTGTTCCTGGCTGTTCTCACCTCCCCCTGTTCCGTTCCGGTTCCCCGCAACGTGTCCAGGTCAGCGGCTCAACGATGCAGCTGAGTTGGACATTTCCTGCGCTTTGCTGCCCAAGAAATTTCTCAAGACGCTTGGCCGATTATGATAGGTTTTTGTTTGCCAGAACCACCAATCGGGATTTGTTGTGGCTTTAAACCATCAAGTAAAGGGATTGTCCAATTGCTTTCAGCCATCAATACCCTTGTTAAAGGGATTCCTTCATGAGTTTTGACTATCAATTAAAATGGGGGTTGGTAGGATTTTACAGGGCGAAAAAACACCTGGTGATTATAGCAGCTGGTTTGCAGGGGATTACTAACTCCGAATTCACATAAACTCTGCCAGCCAAATAAGGGGTGGAAGATTGGCTTGCAGCAGCTTGCACTAAGAAAAGTCTCTGTTCAGGGTCTATGTTGATTTGGTGGAGGGTATAATCCACAAATCCGGGATGTCTATCAACCAACCAGTTTTTTCATAGCTCATATGGCCAAGGGTGGGTCATGGGGCGCTTTTGGGTCAGTTTCTGGTGGCGCAACTTGAGGGGCAGAAGCAAGAGAAATGGGGTTGATGATGGTTGATGTGAAGTAGAACTTACCATAAATTGCCTATACAGTGGGTAAAACAATAATAAACCATCCCCAATTTCACCATATATATAGGTCATCCAAACCATTCCCAAATGGGTGGTTTATTATTGTTGTACCCATATTAGAGTAATTACATTCAATTTCTTGCGCTGATGAATCCCAATTTGTACTGCATTTAAAAAAAACTTTTTGTGGCTCAGCACAGATCTTTTCTTTTCCCTGGCTATGTCGAAAAAAAAGGGGTCTACCCAAAATAGAGCCATTCTAATAGAGGAAATGACGATAGCACATAAAATGTAGGACTACCCTAATTTCAGACCCTTACCATTTCAGCTGTCACGATGTGTCCTTTCTGACCAGTTGAATTTGATTACCACGAATCGCTAAGTCAGTTGCCACATTCACATCTAAGTGTCACAGAATTGGATGATGATACAGCTTAAACATATGAAAACCCCTGTAATTCATCATAATGTATCATAATTTATCATAATTTATCAAAATCATGGTTTCAACATGTTTCAACCAAGTTGCAGTGCTGCCCGCCTGTAAGTTGGATTATAAACCGTACAACAGAAACTATATCTACCATGTAAACCCTATAGTTATATTAGTTACCCTCTGGTTATTTAACATAGCCATGGAAAATTGCTAATGTTGGATGATTTTCCCATTAACACCTCCATTTATAGTGTATTCTCCATGGCTATGTTAAATAACCAGAGGGTATATACCAACTGAGCTAAGTATGGGGCACCACTTTGTCGGCATGTCCCGTAAATCCATCCATTTCGTTGCAGGATTTGCGATGCGGCCATCACCAACCTGCCCCTCTGCCAAAGCCCTGAAGATGTCGAGGCGCTACTGGGATGGGTAGCGACAACTTCAGCCCCACTAAAACCACAGATGCCAGCTGTATTTCTTTTTGTTTATGTGTGTGGATATGTTATGTTATATGTGCATCAAATATTGGAAGAATGAGAATATTATATGTGATATTATGTGTATGTTAATAGATTATATAGTAGTATGTATGCGGCATAGGCTTACATTTCATAATAATATCATATACATAGCAAGGTATTGATTTGTGTATGTTCTTCAAACATACATAAATGTTTGATTGACAACTTTTTCAACTGCGAATGGATGGACAATCAAGGGGTGGTTGTGTCAATACTTTGGACTTTCTACCTCCCATTAGGGATAGTTGTCCAAGCCATTCATGGACTACAAAGCGGTGCCCCATCAGTCAGTGAAGTTGGTTGAGTTGGGTAGATTCGTTGGTTGATTTCTGATAGATACTGCATGTATAGCTAGAGTTCATGGGATGCTTGTATTGTAAACCAACAACCGTTTAGCCGGATGGCACCAGCTTAGTATGAGTGGGGGCTCGGTGTATCGGTCCCCCATCAACTATCCTTCATGGTTCAAAAAAAACGCAAAGGGGCCATGGCTTGGGCCGATGACGGCCCCAGGGAAAGGAGGAGAAACGGGAGCAGCGGGAACAAGAACGCCACGAGCGCGAGCTAGCAACCTTGGACCGGGAACGATTGTGGACCATGAGTATGGTAAGTCACTGGGCTTTTCAGCAGTGTCACTGGGAAAGATGGTGGTTTAATGATTAATGGTGACTTAATGGGATTTAATGGTATTAAATAGTGATTTTTCACGGGATTTGTTGATGTGATTTTTGTTGATGGGATTGATGGATTTCCTGTGTTTTGTAATGCCAAGAACCATGGGAACACAAAGTGAGTTGGGGATGGGTTTCCCAAGGCTGCTGAGTCTATTTTTTCTGGCATGTTCCCAATGGGAAATCCACTACTTCGGGGAACCAGGGAATATGTTCGATTTTTGGGGGGGTCCTTAGGCAAATCCAAGGTTTGCAATAGATTGGGTGTCCCTTGGTTGAAATTTGGTTGACTTCTCAGGGTTGTTTGAAGTGAAAATTTGCAGCACACGTATGGAAACCTAAAAAAAAATGAAAATAGAAACCCGTATGCTTCCCTGTAACATTTCTCTGAAACATTCGCAAGCCAACTCAGTGGCTGTGACAATCCTTTCAAGAAGTGTATTTGTTGTGGGTGATTGTGGCTGAATTTCATTCACAATTTGCAAAACCCATTAAGAATGCCACATTTAGGGCTGATCATCGGTTTGTTTGAAGATAGGAAACTCTCAATTTTGATGCTAAATCATCATTTTCCCTTGACACAGCCATTACCTGCGGGTATTAACTTTTTTCAGACACTTGGATGTCTTGGATCAGCCACAAGGGACCTGTAGTGGTGGTGGTGAGACTGCTGGTGGATCTAAGTGTGGTGTCTTGGTTGGCTAGTCAAATTGTGATTGTTTTTGTATCACAAGAAAGGAAAGTCATGTATCCGCATAGACACATAGAACTCGCACTTATGGAAACTATTTTGATACAAAAATAAATAAATGTAATATACATTGATCCATTAGACTAAAAGATGGAGACGCTATCCGTTGGATTTTCTAGAATGGAGATCTATCCAGTATCCATATTAGTATTGAGTGATTCGTATATTTGTAATGTTTATCCATGTATTATAAGTATATGCAGAACCAACACAATAAAACATGTTAATAAGCTGGGTACTGGTAATATATCAATGGAGTCGCATACCCTCCGGTATTCAAACATGGCAATGAAACATCCTCATTTATAGATATTGTTCCCATTAAAACCTCCATTGATACATATTGATACGTAATTTTCCATTGCCACGTTTGATTCTCAGAGATACATGAATTTCAGTTGGCTATTTCTTTCTTGTTGCGTAATGTCTTAGAGATGTTTTTTCACCAGCTAGTTGGATGCTCCTGGGTGGAAACATCAACAAATGGAGCCCCTTCCAAAGAGGTGGTTTAACAACCCTATGAAGCCATACTAGAAGCTTCTTAAACCCCTATGGTTCAAACGTGTGATGATACTAAAAATTGTGGATTATTATGATGAATTCAGCAGCCAGCCAATTCCCCATGTGAGAAACTGGTGCCCACAGAATGTCCTTTTCTGTGTGATTCGGGGGGTACCGGGTACCTTTGAGGGGCAACCCTTCAATTGTGATAACAAACCAATAAACTTGTTGCTCACTGATCCCCTAACGGCCTGGATATGTTCATGCACCGGACTTTGAGGGTGTTGATTCTATCCCCACTTTTCTATATGTCTATCCATCCAATCCAATTGAATCTCATCGAATTAGATCTAAAGCTAAATCTAAATCATTCTAAATTACAAATCTAAGCATATCATACCATATCATATCATAATATCTATACTGTAATACTTAATTATCTATTTTTTATCTGTGAGCCTTTCTATCTATACATCCCTACCAAAACGATGGTCTGGTAGACATCCCTGTCTTATAACCATCTTTTGAGGCATACCCAGCTGAGAAGTTTCATCTTAGCTGTTTTGGGATCGCCAGCTAAGCGTGTTCCAAGGTTCTTATGCCTGCAGATGTGTGGTGTCTTTGCTGCAAGAGATCTAAGCGTCCTGTGAGTGAGCGATCAGATGTAGAAACACACGAATCACATACCGTCTGGTAATTAAACGTAGCTATTGAAAACGGCCATAGAAATAGTGGATTTTCCCATCTCAAATGGTGATTTCCCATAGTTATGTTAGTTTACCAGAGGGTATGCATTTCTATTGATCACATTTCCTCACTGCACAGATATGACATGGTCCCTGTGAAAGTGAGCCACTCTGCCCAGATCGTCATTGGAATTGGGATTCATGAAAAAAATGAGTGGATGCCGAGCTGGTGAATCACCACCAGATCTGACTGATGGAAAGAAAGAAACTGCACATTCTGAGTCTTCCTTGATATCGATATTATCCCAGATATACATTGAAATCTTTCTGCATATGTATATATATAACTTTATGCTAGTCCTCCCAAAAAAAGAAACTATGCTTTTTGTGACGTTTGTATGCAGCCTTGAGAATGTGTATGCAAGTCTTCAAAGAGGGGGGAGACCATATGTCTAGATATACAACCATATATTATAGATATTTCCTCTTATATCTACATATACACAGAATCTCATACATAGTTACATATATCACACATAGATCAGATGTGTATATACGATATCCATCATGTCTATGGCACATATTTTTCATTGTTCACCCCGGTCTAGACCAGGTCACCTCGCGGTTCACCTCGTTCCCCGAGGTGCGACCCATGTTGAATCGCTTGCAAGTGGCGGATCAACGGCAGCTGGATCCCAACGAGGCGGAGGGATCCAGGAGGAGGTCATGGTGAATGATGATGGGATGATAGCAATATATAGCAATAATGGAATCATCACCCAAAAAATGATAGGAATACTGATGATGAGAATTTAGTGATGATGAGGATGATGATGATGATGATGATGATGATGATGATGATGATGAGAATAATCACTATCGTCCACATTATGATAAAGAAAATAGTAGTAACAATGACACATAATCAGGATAATGGTTACAAAATTCATTGTAGAATAACTAGTAAGAATTTATATAATAGTAATAATGATAATCATATATAATAATAACAGTAATAATAGTAATGACAATAATGATAATGATAATAGTGTGAGTAAAGGCATAGGATCCACCATCCCCAACTTTACCATAATGGGCTGTATAAACCACCAAAATGTGGGTGGTTTATGACAATGCTTTACAGACATTACGCCGGGTTTTTACATGCAGAAAAATGTGGAGTTTACCCATCATGAAAATAGATCATTTTCCGAACGGGAAACCCAATGGTTTTTTTTCCACATTGTCTTGTCTGTTTGCTCTAGGGTATCATGGTTGCGGATGGTTTTCTGTGAGAAAAAGAAGAACTTCAATGGAATTGTTTGGGAATCACTAAGATCGGTGGATTGATAACTAACCAACATGATAACAATGGATATATTATATGATATGGGTTTGTGGAAAACGGAAAACATTATTCCGGGATTATTGTGGGATTTTTGTGCATGGGAATACAATGGGATTTTGGAATTATGATGGGATAATTATTGAATTATGACTATTTAGTAACCAACCAGTAGAATGGGATGGGGATTACATGAACACAATGGGAAGATCATCCAAGATCATGATATATCTACCCTGTGGGCATTTAACATAGCCATGGAATCGCTGGCTAATTTTGGATGATTTTCCCAGCTAGACACCTCCATGGCTCGTTCGGGGATTTTCCATGGCTATGTGAAACAACTAGAGGGTATATTTCTACAGTCAAAAGAATACCCCCCAGTAAACTAACATAACTATGGAAAATCACCATTTGTTATGGGAAAATCCACTATAATTGGCAATTGTCCATAGCTATGTTAGATATGTTAGTTTACCAGAGGGTAATTCACCAGCCGAACTGGCGACTTTAAGATGATTCGATTCGTGTTCAGCCAGGGATGGTTGAGGTCCACACCTTTTCCGGAGTAGAGATACTGTGGATGGACATTTTCAACCTGCACCAATTGGTACCCTGCGGTAGTCAAACGTGGCAATGGAAAATCCTCTATAAATGAAGGTTTTAATGGGACATCTATCTATAAATGGTGGATTTTCCATTGCCACGTTTGATTACCGAAGGGTAGATGATTTATCTTTTTTCTTATCCCATTGCAGTGTAACTAATGATCTAATGGTTACAGTGAAATTGTCACCATGTCACATAGGCCCACCATCACATGGCATGTACAGATTGTATCAATAGGTGACATACCGCAGGGCGCCTTTGAGCTGTTCAAAACTGAGTTTGGTAGCGGAGCCTCCTCCGGGGGGCTCCGCCGCCAGTGGCTTCTGCAGTAAGC